>VZTX01020872.1:0-13036 GCA_013400915.1 Pardalotus punctatus | reverse complement strand
CTTTTCCTTCCCCCCACCCCCGAATGGAGGCCTTAGGGGTCTCTTTATCCCCTTTTCCTTCCAGGAGTGGGGCACTGAGGGCTCGTCCTGCTTCCTCTCCTTCCAAGCCCCCTCCCCACACTTTAAACCGAAGCCTGCTGCACCTTTTCTCCCAACCCTTCCCCCAAAAAACGAGGCCTCCCGGAGGTGTTTCTCCCCACCCCCGGCCATGAGGCCTCCAGGAATTTTATCCCCCCCACCTTGCAAACTTCCATGACGCCCTGAAGGCCCCCCACCCTTTTCCTGATGTGTCCCCCCTGCAGGGCTCTCTCCTCCTGCCCCATCCCACATGGATCCGCACTCTGGGAGATTTTCCCCCTCCCCAGTCTGCTCTGGGCATCCATGTCGCTCCTGAGCCCTTTCCTGGGCTTCTCTCTCTCCCACAAATACCTTTGTGTCCCTTCCCTGCCCTTCCTGCCTTCCCTGTTCCATCCCAGCCCTGCTCCTGCACCTTCCCTCTCTCATTTCTGTCTCCCATGTGCCAGGTGCTGCAGTCTTTGGGCTCTGCAGTCCTCTCCTGTTCCATAACTCCAGCCACAGCTGCTCCATTTTCCTGGTCTCTTAACTCCTCTAATCCCATTATTCCCATAGTTTCTTCCTTGTGGTGGCTCCTGTTTTGTCCCAGCCCACTCAGGTCTCAATGACCCTCCTGGGTTTTGTGTGTTGATTTTCTGTCATTCTCATTTCTGCAATCACCTGCTTTATGATCCTTCCCTCTTTCATATTCCTGGGATTCCTGCAAACCATTGGCAGTCCCCTCCATGTTAAATTATTCAGTCCTTTGATTTTGTAGCCCTGGCTCAATTTTTTTTTTAAATTACCACATGCTGGAGCCTCGCTCAAGTAGCTTTTCCCTTATATATGTGGGGCTCCATATGATTTTCTTCTCTCTCCGTGCTGAGGTTTAATGGATAAAACAAAATATGATGCTATTTATCAAAATGTGTTTGACTTGGAAATTTGGCAATTTTTTCTATGCAAAACCCTGAACTAAAGGAATGGCTGCCAAAGAGGGTTTGCAGTTCCAGAAAAGATAACTGGGCTCTGGTAGAAATCCAGGTGATGATCACCTGTGCTCTACCTACCTGCAATGTTTTATTTCTTACTTCAATGACCTTTGAAATTAAATCCCAAACTTCCTTTCCAGGCAGCATGAAAGCCTGGAGCAAGATCTGGCAACCAAGAATGGGTTACTCAGATCAGCCTCTTCAGACTCCACAGACTCAGGTAGGGATTCCTCAATTAATAAATAATGATTAAGAATTGGAAAGCAATGCAATTTTACGTGGCTCCCACTGCAAGCAGCTCCCAGGGTTTTGGATAGAGAATTATCCCTGCCTGCAATCCCTGCAGCCCCTTCTCATTCCCGTGCTCTTGGAAGGAGGGGGAGGCAGGTGGAAAATCCCTCAGGAAGCCTCTGCAGCTCAGGGCTTGGGCTGTGGGTGGGTGGGATTTTTTGCTTTAATTGTCCTGGAGATTGTGAACAGTAGAGATAACAGGGAGGGACAACTGGTTCTGCCCCTTGGGGAACTCCAACAGAGTGTTTTTTTTTTTCCCTGTTGTGCTTTGTGCTCTGGGGTGCTGTTTGTTGGAGCAGTTCTGTGGTGTCCTGCTCTGGACATGGGGACAGCTGGAGGTCAGTCAGGCTGCTGGGGATAGCCCAAGGCTTCCTGGGGAACTGGACTCCCACTATCCCCTGGTCTGGGGTGGTTTATGGATGTTGATGGTGTGGAAACCAGGGAGATGGTGTTTTATCCCTTGTTGTTGGGATCTCAGCCCTGGAAAGGATCTCCTGGAGCTCTTCCTGCCCTTTGGAGGGTGAGGAGGGCAAGTCCTCACTGTGTTTTGTCTCTTTAAAGCCAGACAGTGCCAGTGAGGGGCTTTGTCCTGTGTTTTTCTGTTACCAAGAGCTGGTTGATGATCTGAAACCCCTCAGTTCTGGGACTGGCCTGGAAGGATTTCCTGTGTTTCACACGAGATATTTTATCAATGAAAATGAAAGAAGCTCTCCCCCCATAATTTGTAGATTCCTTCTGGTGCTTTGTTGCTGCAGCTCAGGGAAATCACTGTTTTCCACCTGAGTTTATGCCCCATTTTGAGGGCACTCTCAGCCTAAAAATGAACTTTATGAAGTGCTAAAACATGAGTACAGCTCACAGACCATGGAGTGGGACAGAGCAACCAGCCTTGCCAAATCCATGCTTTCTGTGGCTCCTCAGGAATCTGTGTTGGAGTGGCTTTGGATGTGTCTGTGCTGAAGTGTTTTGCTTGGTTTGTGCTTCTGAAGTGCTTCCTGTTAAGTCCAGTACATTAAGAAGGGCCTTTTGACTGCTTATTTTTTGGAATGAGCCCAAAATTTCTTTGTAGGAAGAGGTGTAACTAAAAACATGGCTTTAAAAAAACCCCAGAGCCCTAAAGGACTAAATTGTTTATTAAGGTGTGTGTGTGAGAGGACAAACCAGGAGTATTCCATGCTGAATGCCCACACCTGGTTGCATTTGACAGCCCAGGCAGGGCTTGGGGGGCTTTTTTAATTATCCCTGTTTTCCCCAAGCACTGACACTTGATGATCCATGGCCAAACCCCACGGTGGGGAGTGGCTGTAACTTTATTTACCTCAACACCGAGGGGAGGCTGCAGATGGGACTTTCCACAAGAATTCCCTGGGCTTTGCTGTGGGAATCTGTAGCAGTGTCCAGTAATCCCTGGTTCCTGGATAAAAATCAGGGGCCAATCTGTGTCTCCTCTGCAGGTTTGGCTTTGGACTCTCCCGGCCCTGCAACCGCACACGACACCATGGAGGACACGTAAGTAACGCTGTGTTAAACCTGACTTGGGGCATCATTAACAAATTTGGGGTTTAGTGGGGCTTTTCCTCTGCTGGCACATGAGCAGTGGGGCTTCCCTGCCGCAATTCCCCATGTGCTCCACAGTTGGAATGCTGGGATTGGCCCTGCCTGTGCCCAGGGCACTGAAGTGCTGGCTCTGAGCGAGGGTGTTGTGCCAACCACATGGCACTGGCACCTACCTGCAGGCTGGGGCTGCACCAAGGAGTATCTAAATTGCATTTTTTAATGCTTAATTTATGCTTGTCTGTGCCTTAAAAACCACAGAATCATTTAATTTGGGAAAGACCTCTAAGACCTCCAAGTCCAACCTTTGTTCTTTTGCTTTTAGGTTTGAGAAAGCAATCAAATCCAGCAGGCTGAAGTAAGTATAATTCTATTTTAAATTCTTCCTCAGTGTCTCTTTTAGATTATGGAGTTGGGGGGTGATTTCTATTAATGTCTGCCTTTTAAAGCGAAATGTTGAAATAAATCTTGGTTCTTTTTCGTTGTAGCCTTCGAATACCTTTCAGAAGAATCCATTCCCTGCCAGTAAGTGAGAGTGGTATTGGTGTTTTATACATGTTAAAGGATTTAGCATGGTTTTAGTTGAATACATTTAGTTGAATACTTGTTAATTTTCTGGTTTCAACACCAGCTGCTGGGGTGCTTAATGTCAAATCTGCAGCTTGCAAATGCCAAATCTCAGTTAATTCAGTGTGGAATTTCCGTGATGTGGCTCCATCACTGGTGCACTGAAGCATTTTGGTCCCTGTACCAAGATGTTGGCAGAGGATTCCCGCATGGGGTGTGCACAGATTTGTATTCAGAGACCTTCCAGTCTCTATTAACCCCTTTTAGTGCTTAACCTGTGCTTGTGCAAGGACTGATGCACGGTCCTGAACTGGCCCTTCTGTGTTGTAGCAAAGCCTGCTGGGCTCCAGCCCTGCTCTGAAGAGAAACCACTCTGACACTCTGGACTCTGATGCTTTTCAGCCCTTGGAACAGGATGAAAATAAGGAGAATGTAAGTGTTGTTTCCTGTTGCCTGCCCTGATGTGGTGGGAGGGGAGGGACAGCTGGGTTAGCACATCCCTGCCCCAGGGAATGTGGTGGGAAAAGCTTCACTTACTCCCTGCCAGGCTGTTCTTCAGGCACAACCACCTTCTGCTGGGTTTTTCTGAAGGGAACTTGCAGCACTGATTAGAGCAGCTGCAAACTGATGGCAGGTTAATGACATTTGGGAAGATTTGTATTGCCCAGCTCTGCCCTCGTGCCCTGACTCCTGGGGAAAATGGATTCCCACTGCTTGCTCTGGACAGCTGCAAGAGCTGCCTGCAGGTGTTTGGGTGGATCTCTCTCTTCCCACTGCTGCCATGGGGAGCCCTGGTTCCTCCTGGAATCGGTGTCCTGGGCCTGCCCTGGCTGCTGGGAATCCCATGGGTGGGACTCCAGCAGCTCTGCAGGTGTCGGGACACAGCCTTGGCTGCCTCCAAAACTCATTTTTTCTGCAGAAAAGTTGGCTGACAGAAACAGAAAAGCCCTGAAACCTGTAGGTGATGCCAAGAGCATAAATGCTGGATTATATGAAACACTCCTGTCACATCTTTAATTTGAAAACATTCACCTTCAGACCATTCCTGTTGGTAGCAGGGAGCTTAAATCCAAAATGTCAGGCAGTTTGAAAAAAAATTAAAAAATGAAAGGATCCAAGCAAATTAACACAGTTTGTAATTTTGTTAAAATGATAATTTTTGGTTCTTTTTATTTCAGGAATCATTTGAGTTTAAGAAGCCAACCAGACCAGCTTCTCGTTGCTTCCGTGATGGAAGGGGTGCTCCTGGAGCAAGGCTGAATTCATCTCCAGCTCAGGTAGTAAGTTCTTTTCAACTAATTCTCACCTAATTCTCTGGGATCAAAAAAACTGCATCAGGGTTCTAAGGTGGTGATGTCACTCAGGTGCCCAAAGAGAAAAATTTATATATTTGCCAAGTACGAAAATTCTCACTTTTGGCTCATGAGATGGTCAGAAATTGGAGGTGTTATTCTGGGAAAGATGAGTCAGCACAGAGCTGAGGTTCTGCTCAGCAATTGAAGGGAGTGTGGACATGGATGTGGGATTGAAATGATCAGTAAAGTTGATACTTAATGTTCAGGCAGATGCATTTGGAACAACAAACCCAGCTGTGGAGATGCAACTGCATTTTGTGGCCAGATGTTGCATCCAGGGAGGAAACACTACCTTGTTTATATCCTGTTGTTTAGAAAAAGTCATGATGGGTCCTTGCAGAGAGACAGAGCAGGGGGCCAAGCCTTGCTTCTGCTCTCTGGATCCAGCAGCCCTTCATGCTGCTAATTCCTGCCTGTGCTGTGCTCAGCCCCTGCAGCTCAGGCTTGGGAATAACCACGGTGATCCCTGTAGAGAGCAGGGAGCCACGGCAGCCCCTCCGTGGCTCCAGCATCCTGCAGGGAGCAGAGGGAATATTTCAACCTCACTCTGTCTGCTCTCAGCTGCCCATGGGTGAAACAGCCTCGGGGGAGCAGGAAAACTACAGGGCAGTGTTCCTGCAGCAGCATTCCCTGCCCTCCTCGGAGAGCGAGGATGATGATGGGTTCCTGGAGCTGCTGGATGACCAGGATTTGAAGGTATGTGCAGAGGGAAAGGATGGAGATCCCCAGATCTGCTCTGTCTGTGTCTGGTGTGCTCTGGCTGCAGTCAGGGGGCTCAAAGTGCAGCAAGCTGGGTTTTTGGGAATCACAGAATCCCAGACTGCTTTGGGTTGGAAGGGACCTTAAAGCTCATCCAGTTCCATGGGCAGGGACAGCTCCCACTAGGAGATTAGTTCTCATCCGCTTTTTAAACTCACACTGGGGTGTCTTCATCTTGTAAGTGCTGTTCCCTAGCGCAGACAGTGGGATTTGCTTGGGGTGTGAACAAGTGAATTATTTTTAGTTTGAGAACTGAGGGAATTATTTGAACAGCTGGCATTTTTCTTTAAAAACTTGCTGAAAAAGTCAGAGGTGGTGATTGCTTTAAGGCACTTAAATACAAGACTCTTTCCCACTGAATTTGAAATGCTGAAAGCTCTGGAGGCTCATCTTTGTTAATCAATCAATGAATTGATAAACTCACCTTCTCCAACGTGGCTTGGCTCAGTTCTGTTATTTCCTTAAGAATTGGACTAATAAATTCCTAAAGCTGCTCTGACAGCTGAATCCAGCCGGAATGTTTGCCCAAGCCATGCAGGAGCTGTACTGGCAGTGTCTCCCGTGGTGAGATGGATGAGAATGAGCTTCCTTCTCTTCCCAGAATGATGAGGAGATGCCCTCAGACGTGTCCAGTCTCTGGACAGCGCCGCTGGTCATGAGGAGAGCGGACAATCGGGTGAGTGTCCCCACAGCAGGGACAGGGACTGCCCTGGCAGCTGGGACAAGGTTCCAGCCATCTCCTGCACCCCTAAGAAGAACAGAACAAGCCCTGGCATCACCCCCTGCAGAATTCCCTTATCTCTGGGCTGCTCACCTGGGAGACTTTGTCAGTGGGGAACAATTGGTGTTTATAGGCATAAAACTTCTTGCACTTCATAAATGTGAGAAGAGCTTGACTTCCCTTATCAGAATCTTGACATATGTGGAATTCACTCTGCACAGACTCACCTGGAATGCTGTAACCTCATCATCTGATAACAGACTGGGAAAGGAGTTTAAACTCCAGCAGAAAGCTCCTTACTCGCCTGATAAATTGGCTGCTAATTGGTGTAGAGCACATTGCTGGATCTTTATCTTGCTTATGGTGCTCCAAGCTCCCCCAGTAACAAGTGTTACTGGAAATGTAAAGCCTGGATAATTCAGATTAACAGCCCCCTGTAGCTGTGCACTGGTGGTGCCCTAAATAAAACAAAGTTTGGAATAATCTGAAAGCCTGAGTTGTGTTTATTTTTTTTCATAAATTTTTGCTGGACAACTCAGCTTCTCTCCTCCCTCACAGGCCAAGCGGTGCCGGTTGTTTGGCTCTTCATCCATGTCAAGCATTGCAGGAAGAACCACCCAGAAGAGGATGGAGAGATCCCAGGAAGAGAATTCTCCAGGGAAAAGCAAGAAGAGGAAAAGCCTGCCTGGAACTTCTGAGGACTCAACGGTTGGTGGTTCAGCACCCACTTTGTGACACAGAATTGATCGGGGGGATCCGCTGTTGGGGTCTGGTTTGTGGAGGCTGGGGGGAGCTTTTCCAGGTGGATTGTTGGGGCAGCAGGTGCACAGTCCTGAACCTGAGCTGTGCCCTGATCCAGCAGGGAAGCTGAGGAGTCAGTTCAGGGCTTGGGAGTACACTGAGTTTTCAGCTGTGGGAAGCAGGGAATGGGATGTGTGTGCCCTGGGTGCTCTGAGTTTTCAGCTGTGGGAGCAGGGAATGGGATGTGTGTGCCCTGGGTGCTCTGAGTTTTCAGCTGTGGGGAGCAGGGAATGGGATGTGTGTGCCCTGGGTGCTCTGAGTTTTCAGCTGTGGGAAGCAGGGAATGGGATGTGTGTGCCCTGGGTGCTCATGGACCTCTGACCTGTGTCCTGCAGAGTCTCAAGGTGGTGAGGACCCAGCCCTCCACAGCAGAGATCGAGAGCATTTTGGACAGTGACCAGAGAGACCTTATCGGGGACTTCTCCAAGGTAATTCCGGAGATTCCAAGTGTTAACTGAAGTGTTTCAAGGGCCTCTCTTGCTGGCAATGTCACAAGCCAGCCCAGAAAAGCACTTCCCCTTAGAGAGGCTTTTCTGCTCCCACGTAAACCTGCCTTGCTTCTTTGGACTTGACCTTGGAGGTCTTTTCCAGCCTTAACAATTCCATGGTGTTCAAACAACCAGGAGAGGGTGTTGGTGGGAAGGGGATGTCACGGGTTAGACACAAAGTGATCCATTTGTGGTTAAAGCCCTATAAAATCCCTCTAGTGCAGGAGGCAAAATTGAAATTCTGTCCCTGATTTTTAGAGTTCTTAGGAGTTTCAACTCCTGCAGAGATTGTGGTCAGCAGAGTATCTGTTAGAGAGCGAACTGCTGAATGCTGTGCTGTCACCCATGTGCCTCACAGCTGGAATTTTCTCAATCCTGTCTCTTCCAGAGTTATTTATTTGACACTGTCGATGGGAAACATCAAGATTTAAAATACATTGACTCAGAAATGGTGAGTGCTCCAAGGAGAGCCAGAAAAATTCTTTACTGAGGGCTGGGGAACAACACAAAAGACTTGAAACAACTGAACTCTGCTTTTTGTGTTTTTTGGTTTTTTCTTTCTCAGATCGTGTCTGTGCTGACTGGGAAGTTTGAGAGCTTCATCAAGCAGTGTGTGATAATTGACTGTAGATACCCCTATGAGTATGAAGGGGGACACATCAAGGTAGGTTGGCCCCAAAAAAGCAGTGCAGGGTGGTCTGAAGCTGCAGCCTGGGGTCGCTTGGGCACCCTGGGCGGCTGACTTTTATCCAAGGCCATGTGGATATGTTATTCCTGTGGTCCCCCACTGGGATCTTGGACACTGAGCTCACCTGGGGGTCAGAAAGTGACTGTTCCCTCAGAGGAGGGGACATTCTGTGCTCTGTGAGCAGAGGAGGGGCCTGTGGCCGTCAGGGTGACAGAGGTTCCGGAGGGGGATGTGACCCTCAGTGTCCAGCATCCTGAAATCTCGGGAAGCGAAATTGGAATGTCAAACTTCATTTAAATCACAGACTTCCAAGAACAAATGGCTGAGTAAAACATAACTGGGAACAGGTCACCCAGAGAGGTTCTGGTGGTAGAGCCCCTTCCCAGGACCTAGAGGGGCTCCAGGAGAGCTTGGGACAAGGGATGGGGGGGACAGGATGGGAACAATGGCTTCCCACTGCCAGAGGGCGGGGAGAGATGGGAGATGGGGAAGGAATTCCTGACTGGGAGGGTGGGGAGGGGCTGGGATGGAATTCCCAGAGCAGCTGGGGCTGCCCCTGGATCCCTGGCAGTGCCCAAGGCCAGGTTGGACATTGGGGCTTGGAGCAGCCTGGGATAATGGAAGGTGTCCCTGCCATGGCAGGGGTGGAACAGGATGGGTTTTGGTCCCTTCCAGCCCTAACCATTCCAGGATTCTGTGGCTGATCCTGAACATTGCTGCTTGAGCAAAGGCCCTCCCAAATGCAGGGGGTGGGGAGGGAGATCCAGCCAGCCCCAAGCAGCTCCAGGTGCTGAGCTGAAGCAGGCCCAGGTCACTGGGAGCCCGTTCCAGAGTGACTGGGGTGTCCTGCTGGGGTTTGGAGCTGTGTTGGGAGGGGATGCCAGAGCTCCCCCAGCAAACCAAGATGAGGGATTGGCTCCCAAGGAAGTGGGGTGAGTTTGTAGCTGTTCCCCTGCCCTCACTGCTCGGCCTCTGCCCTTCCAGGGTGCCATAAACCTCCACATGGAAGAGGAGGTGGAAAACTTCCTGCTGAAGAAGCCGATCCAGCCGTCGGAGAACAAACGGGTCATCGTGGTGTTCCACTGCGAGTTCTCCTCGGAGCGGGGCCCTCGCATGTGAGTTCCACTCCCTGGATCAGGAATTCTGCAGCACTGGGAGCCCAGTGCTTGGGGTGGCTCCAGTGCCTGTGCACGTGGTGGTTGTCACCTGTGGCAGGGTTTGGCACAGCCCGGGGTGGGAGAGGCTGTGCTGGAGCACAGGAATGCTCAGAGGGGAAAGGAGAAGGCAGTCAGTGAGCTGTGGCTGTGTGGCTCCTCAGCCTCTCCCTGCAGCAGCTCCAGCTCCTGCCTGCTGAGGGATGGGGGGTTTGGGCTGCAGGGTTGGGAGTTATTGGTTGAGTGTGGGTTTAACACGGGATTTTCCCTGCTGCAGGTGCCGGTTTGTGAGGGAGCAGGACAGGCTGAGCAATGAGTACCCCAACCTGCACTACCCAGAGCTCTACGTGCTCAAGGGGGGCTACAAGGATTTCTTCTCGAGGTGCCAGGTGAGTAACGTGGCTGTCCCTGGCTCCCTGGGAGTGTCCAAGGCCAGGGTGGACGGGGCTTGGAGCAATCTGGGACAGTGGGAGGTGTCCCTGTCCATGGCAGGGGTTGGAACAAGATCTTTCAGGTCCCTTTCCAACCCAAACCATTCCATGATCATTCTATGATCTCTTTCACACTCAGAGAAATGATAGAAAAATAATATTAACTTATTCATGCCCCTCTTTGGGGCAGAGTGGTTTGGCTGGGGGGCTTTTCCTGCTCTCTCTCTCTCATTGGACTGTTCCCAGAGCAGCTTAGCCTGCTCCTTGTCTCAGGGCTGTCTTCCTGCCATAGCTGAAGGGCTTTTCCACTTGTCTCAAGAGTAAAACAGAAGTGGTTTCTGCCCCTTTAGAACAAACTGTCACTCAGAGAAGGCATTTCAGGCTGCTCAGCTTGCTTGTGGCAGGGGAGAAGACAAGACTTGACAGTAATTGCTGGATAATAAATGGAAACCTGAGGTCTTGTACAGTCCTAAACCAGCAAAATTGAAAACCTGAGCTTGGAGTTTGCAGCCTCTAATTGAGACAAGGAAACTAAAAACCACCCAGCTCTTCCCAACCCTTCAAGGGTGGGGTTTTTCTGTCACTTGGCTCCTGCTCCTGCAGCATTTCCATGGTCCCAGCACTCCTGGGATCTGTCCTGCTCTTCTGACACAAACAGGCCCCAGTCCCTCAGGCCCCCACATTTCCAATTAGCCCTGAGATTGCCTTCCTGGTGTGTTTTCAGGGACATATTGAGTGAGTCCATGGGCAGCTGGATGGGGCTGTCATCTCCCTCCCTGTGCGATGGTGGCTCTACCAGCACTTGGAGTTGATGGCAGCGAGCGCTGCCCGGGGTTTTGGCTCTGCCTGCGATCTGCTGGCTCCCCTGGGCTGAGGGACAGCAGGGCTTTGGGTTGTCCCCGTGGATTTTTGGGTTGTCCCCGTGGATTTTTGGGTTGTCCCCGTGGCTGTCCCGAGGAGGGGGGAGCGAGGCCTCAAGGTGGCAGCACGGGACAGCCAACGGCGGCTCCCTGCGAGCCGGGACCGGTCCCGAGGCACCGGGATCATGGAAATGCTGTGAGCTGGAAGGGCCCCATGGTGCTCATTGTTCCAGACCTTGGCACGGTCTGCACCCTGCCCCGACCAGCTGAGCTGATCTCACCCTTCCCATCCGTGCTGCTCCGAGGTGAGCACTGCAAACTCGGTGTGTTGTGTGCCAGGAAATTTGGGATGAGAGCCCTGTGCACAAAGCCCTTGCTCGGATGGCTGTAACCCGAATATCCCTGGGCTTTGTGTGTCTGCCACGGAGCTCCCGTGTGGAGCGGGGGCGGTGTTCCTGTTCGCTCCAGTGGCTGCTGGTGGTGGGATCCCCACCCTGGTGGCACTGAGGTGACCCCAGCTCCTCTCCCCAGAGCTTCTGCGAGCCCCAGAGCTACCGCCCCATGCACCACCAGGACTTCAAGGAGGACCTGAAGAGGTTCCGCACCAAGAGCCGGACCTGGGCCGGGGAGAAGAGCAAGAGGGAGATGTACAGTCGGCTCAAGAAGCTCTGAGGGCTGCAGGGACCTACAAGGACTGTCCAGCCTGGGGGCTGCAGTGGGACAGCCACGTGTTCCTGTGCTCCCACCTCCCCTGGGCCGTTTCCTCCCTGGGAGCACCCGGACTTTGGCCCCGTGAGCCGGACGCCGGCTGGGAGCTGCCTTGGGATTCTTTTGGTTACGTTGCTTCGTGAAAATGTTGTGGCTTCTTGTTATGTGACACCCCAAATTGCTTGGGGAGGGTGGGGACAGCCTCGTGGGGCTGAGCTCAATGGTGTCAGCACTGCCAGGGAATTTTAGTGCCTGTTATTTTTTAATTGCTTAATTTTATTTAAATACAGTCAAATGAAGCCAATACCGCTGCAGTTGGATCATCTGGATTGTACTTAAACCTTGTTTCTGCTCCAGGGTGACCTGTTGGGGGTCACGGGGGTCATTATTTTTCTCAGCTGCCGTTTTGGTTCTGTGTAGCGTTGTGGGGAAGCAAAACGGGAAATATCCCACGATGGCTCGAGATTCCCACCCATCCGAGTGCTGTGGGAAGCCTTGGGAGCCCATCTAAGGGCAAACCATTTATTGTCCATAAACGTCATGTTCACCTCCTTTACCTCGGGTTGTTTTATTTCAGTCTCTTCTTGTTGGTTCTGGAGGAGCTGGTGTTTCAGTGGAGGGGGAGTTTTTGGGAGCTGAGGGGGTCCAGCAGTCGGGTGATCCCGGGATTCTCAGCGGTGTCGCTGCAGCCTCCGAGGCTGTGAGTTGTGCTCCTTATCCTGGAACATTCCCGGAGCAGAGTGGCTGTGAGGAATGGTGGGAGGCTGCTCCGACACCGCTGCCCTGGGGGTGGCTGTGGCCACTTCTCCTCCAAATGCTGGGAAAGGCAGGAAGTGGAATTAATCCGAGAGGGAAGCAGAACTTCCGCAGCAGCGTTGGATCCCCCCCCCGAGGAAGTTCTGCAGTGCCAAGCCCCCAAACCGCTTTGCTGCTGGTTTTGGGGTCACTTCAGCCCCCATTCCTAAATCTGTCCTCCTCACCCACCAACTTCCTGGTGAAACTGGTGCTCCTGGGAAGCTCCACGTGCCTGGGAAGTTCCCAGTTCACTTTGCGTGAGCTCATCCTGTTGTATCCATGTCAGATAACACTGAAATGGAGGTGCCTTATGTAGAATTTTCACTTGATTTTTTTAAAAACCTTTCTTAAAACCTGCTGTTAATCCTTTTGCTCCCAAGAGGATTAAACTTGGAATTCTTTCTCATTTAAAAAAAAAAAAGCAAAAGTCATAATTTGCTGTTTTCCCTCAAAGCTGAATCCCTTGAAGGGGGGAGAGGATGAAATGTTAAATCAGAAGTGGTGGATACAAATATCCCCAACAGACCCCCTTGTCCCAGCTCACCTCGTTCTGTGGTGTTGGGAGTCCTGGGGTGGGAGAGGGATCTAAACAGGATCCAAACTCTATCATCCCCAAACGAATAGATCGTTGTGGGCAAAGGGAATCAAGTCCTAAAACTCCAAGCTGTTGACTCCACCTCTCCTTTGCAGCAGGACACGGGTGAGCTGCTCCGTGTCGCTGTGGTGGTGGAAGAAACCCAGCCTGGTGGTTGCTGCTTTTCACGTTGTGTCTTTGCTCCTTGCTTCCAGGATCAACTTCCAGAGCAGCTGGGGCTGCC
>VZTX01020869.1:0-23270 GCA_013400915.1 Pardalotus punctatus | reverse complement strand
TATGTATATACATTTTTTGTATATACGTTTATATATATGTTTTGTGTGTTTTGTATGCAGTTTATGCAGTTTACACAGTTTACGTTTTTTGTGTAGTTTGCATAGTTTACATACTTTAAGTACTTTTTTACGTACTTTATGTACATTTTTATGTACTTTTTACGTACTTTTTTATGTTTTTGTTTATTTATATATTGAGGGTTTAAATGGGGCTCGTTGGTGTTGTAGTCCCACTGAGCCCTCGGTGGAGGATGCTGCCTCAGCTCACGTCAGTGCTGGGGTGTTTCCCTAATTTCAGTAGGATCTGGGATGTGAAACTTTCCCAGCACCTCCCAGCAGCTGCCTCGGCCGTGCTCTCTTACACTTTGCAAAGTGCTCTCATTTATTTCCTCTCCCTCACCCCAAAATTGTGTGATGTGACAGCTGGGGGTCCCCAGGCTCTGCCCCTGCTCCACCAGCACTTCCCTGTGTGACCCTGACACCTCCCTGCCTCCCACGAGGATTGAGGGGGATCGTTTGGAAATTACTTCAATGGACAATGAAATTGAGGCCAGTCCCGGGAATCATCCATCCCTTGTGGCTGAGATGGGCTTGGGGATGGACTCGTTTGCTTTTCCCACTCCAGCACATGATGGATTCTCTGTTTCACTTTAAATTCCACAGCAGTCAGCCTGGTTATCAGGAGATCTTGGAGCTGGGCACCAAATCACAAAGCAATTATTTAACAGAAAAAGATACATTTTTAAAATTGTACTTTTCTCTTGTATTATTTATATTTTTATCTTTGCTAACAGTTTTATCTTATAAGAATTGGAAGTTTTCAGTTTATCTAAGCTTGTGCTTCATGATCTTTTAGGAGCTCCTCCGAGAGAGAGCCAGCTGAGGCCATTCTGATCTGCACTGCTCGTCTTTAATAGAAATAATTCCTGGGAATAGGTTGTCTTTCTGCTCTCCACATGGCTGGGGATGTCCCAGGGGAAGGGAGTGTGTCTGGAAAGGGAAGAAGACACAGGTCCATGGATGCAGCTCCCGGCATCAGCGGGGCTCACATGGAGCCAGGGATACAGCCATGCTGCTGACGCCAGGCTGAGGGCTAAAAACTGCTGGACTTTCCTGCCCTGTGTGCCTGCAGAAGGAAATTTTCTTTAAAAACCAAAAAATCCCTGCTAAGGGAGCAGGGCTGAGCGATGGCATGGCAGTGCTTGCTGGGAAGGACGAGCTGTCTGTGCAGGGATGAGGCTTTGGCCGTTCCTTGGAATGCTGAGCACCCTCCCAGTGCTGAATGCTGCCATGGCATCCACGCAGAATTCCCAAATCCTCTCCCCTGTGCCCTGAACAGGACCATGGAGCATGAGAGGGGCTGATGGACACACCTGGGGCTGTCACACAGTGCTGTCCCCCCCCACCCCGAGACCTGGCCTTTGCAGGGTGTTGCTGGCTGAGCACACGAATCAAAAAAATTGGATTGGGGTCTGATGAAATCACAGCTGTCTGGAAAACGGCTCCCTGGTTTGGAGAACCACTCCCTGGCTCAGCTGGGTTTGAAGCAGCAAAATTCGCTTTCAGTGCATTGGAGTTGTGCTCAGGATTGGAGTTGTTGGTGTTTCTTCCTTTGCCAGGAACAGCATTTCCCCTCTCCAGCATGAGGTGGGTGGGTGGAGAAGCTGCTCCTTGCCAGCAACGGTGCCAAAAATCGGGAGAGGAGTCTGAGGCTTGGTGGTGAGGGCTCCACAGAGGCTGAGTGGTTTTCCAGAGACAAAGTTACTTTGGGGCTGGACTGGAAGCATGAGGTCATGCAGGGAGGATAAAGGTATTTTTAGCGAGGAGAAAAGTAGCTTCCCTCCCTCCCTGTGGGGCCCTAGAAAGTATTGTGCAAAGGATGTCTTGGATACTCCTAAGTACTTCATGATTTTAGGGATATGTAAGTGTAGGGTGAGATGGGATATTGGGAAAAAATTGTTCCCTGTGAGGGTGGGGAGGCCCTGGCACGGGGTGCCCAGAGAAGCTGTGGCTGCTCCTGGATCCCTGGAAGCATCCAAGGCCGGGTTGGAAGGGGCTTGGAGCAACCTGGGATAGGGAAAGGTGTCCCTGCCCATGGCAGGGGGGGGGATGGGATGAGCTTTAAGGTCCCTCCCAATCCAAACCATTCCATGATGATCCTATGACTGATAAAACAGGAGGCTGGCAGGCATTGGAAGGGCAGGAAGCACCAGTTTGTACTGGAAAAGGATGTTCCTTCAGGGATTAATTTACAGAAAACCCAGGAAATTCCTTGCTATCCAGGGCATCCAACCCAGCAAGGGATTTTTCCACTGTATTTCCAGTGCCTGAGGCAGGGACAGCATGAGGGAGTGTTTGCTGTTGAGTCTCCACGTGACAGATCAGTGAGAGTTTTTGGTTTGCTCTTTCCTGTTCTCTGTTTGGAAGGGGGAAGCTGCAGAAATGTCAGAAAAGCAACATACAAACAAACCGGCAAAGTCCCAGTGGGAACTGGAGCTACTGGGAAACTCGGAGCTGGTGCTGCCCATAAAGTCAGAGCCACCATCCAGGATTTGCTGTCAGTCAGGGGGGCTTACAAATGACCTGTGTGTGGTCATTGAGGGCCACCTGGATGTCCAGCCCTGCTCCTCAGGGATGTGCCATTCCCAAAACACCCGGGAAAAGCCACGCTCCTGGTGAAGATCCTGGCGCTGTGGCTTGTCCTGTCTGTGCGAGCTGCCCAGAGCCAGTCCCGGCATCGGTGAGGTTTTCTTGGGTTTCCTGTTTTGTCTCTGCATGCTGCTGGGTTTGGGCCATCTGAAACAGCATTTTTCCAGCTCTGAAAGCTCTTTTTTTCCCCCCCAAGCAAACAAGGAAAACATGGCCTTTTGTTATTTATATTTCTTTTTGAAAGGAGGAGGAGATTTGGGACAGAATGCGCCCCAGGACAGTGGTTTTCTGCCTGTTCCCGGGGCTCTCTGCCTGTCTCTGGCACACTTTAAGCACCAAAGCAAATTGCTCCAGGTTGTCTGGATCTCCCATCTGGTCTCCCCATCCAGCTTCAGCACTGTGTGGATAAACCACCATCCATTCCGTGCTTCCCAGAAATGCTGCTCGGGGTGGAAATGTGCATCCAATCACAGGAAAAGCTGTTTTCTATCAACCCCTCTCTGCCTATGTTTACTTATAGAATTCCCTGAGGGATTTTTGGGAGGAGGAAACCTCAGAAACGCTGCACTGGCCACTGTTTGAGGCCTCTCTGAGCCCCAGACTGGGGTGTCCCCCCCAAATTGTGTCACTGCTGTGAGAGATGTGGGGCATAATGAAAATATTTCCAAGCACTTAAAATAATACTCCTGAAGCTAAAATACACATTTGGATCATTTTATTTCCTTGGAGTTTGAAGCTTTCAGGGTGTACTGGAGTCAGTTTTGTAGATTTTCTCAGTACCCAGTGAGGGCTGGGATGGTTTCTGGTGTTCAATGCAAAACTGAAGTTTTGGATAACATCTTAATGAGCAACCACAGGTGTCAGCAACACGACAAATAACACAAGACTTCCAAAAACAACACAGGAGACACCAACGACAAGTCCCTGTTTTTGCAGCTCACACCAGACCCCAGTGTTAAAGTGCTCTGGGAGGTGTCACATCTCCCTCTTTGCTCGTGGCAGATCCCTCACCCTATGCATCCCCCCACAACCAGCTAAGCACCTGCAGCTCCCAGGAGCCTTTGCTCAGCTCTGGGTGCCTTTTCCAGCGGCGTGAGCTGAGCCCAGTTTGTTTGAACCCTCCCTGTAACACTGGTGTGATGTAGGTTAATACTCTTTGCTCAGTATATGTCAGTATAGTTACAGTCTTGAAGTCTGGACGAGGCTGGATTGGATCTGGTGGTAGATTTTTGTAGTGGAAAGAGGTTCAGTTTACATGGAAATAATGAACTGTCCTGATCCAGAGCCTGGTGTGAGCGTGGTGGATGCTCCAGGTGACGGTGGCTGTAGGCACCTCTCGCTGGGGATGAAACTCCGGGAGCTGTGCTGAGGCTGAGGCCCTCACTCACACCTCAGGGTTCAGAAGGATTCCCAAAAATGGCAAATATGCAGAAGCACTGAAACACCTGAAATGAGGCACCCGAACCCACTGCAGTCCAGCAGAGGAGAAACTTTCTGGCAGCAACAATGGTTTTTGAGGGGATGGAAGGCAACAGTCCCCAACAGCAACAACACCACCAGCAAACCTTTTGGCATCACGACGTCCTTATGGATTGGGTCCTGGCACGTGTGGCATGCAAGAACAATTCCAGATGTATTTGGAGAGCAGAGCAGTCCCCACTGCAGCTCTGAGAAGCGCCCGCACGGACAGCGCTGGCTGATGCTCACGAGATGGACTCCAGCAGCAGCTCATCGGGCGGCACAGCGGGGATATCCATGCTGTTGATCTGGCCAAAAAACTTGGGAAGAGACCAGAACTTGAGGCGAGGGAGATTCCTCTTCCTGACGCGGATGTCGTGGGCGGTGTCGGTGCCGGAGGTGCTGTTCCGCCGGGCGGGGAGCCGGGCCCTCAGGGCCATGCAGCCATGGCGCAGCAGCTGCGCCTGGAACTCGGAGGTCATGAAGTAGTAGAGGACAGGGTCCAGGCAGCAGTTGAGGCTGGCCAGGCACAGGGAGATGGGGTGGAAGCGCAGCGCGCTCCAGTGCACAGCGCAGTCCTGGATGATGTTCTCAATCACCATCATGAAGAAAGGGAAGTTGATGTGGTAGGGGGTGAAGCAGATGAAGAAGACGGCTGTGCACATGAGGACCATCCTCAGGGCCTTGCGCTTCTCGCCGGCATCCTGCAGCGCCGTGGGGCCCTCCCGCAGGGAATGCCACATCCCCCACGTGCACCAGGCGATGGTGCCGAAGGGGACAACGAAGCCGAAGAGCTCCGCCACCGTCACCAGCGCGATGGCAGCCCCCGGGCTGAGCTGCTTCACGCCCAGGTCCGAGAAGCAGCTGTTGACGGAGTTGGATAGGGCTGGGCTCCTGACGATGATGAGGGGCAGGCAGGCAGCCCCCACCAGGAGCCAGACCAGGGCGCTGATGGCGGCGTCGTAGCGGCGCTTCCAGCCCTTCGCTCGGAAGGGGTGCAGCAGGAACAGGTACCGCTGGATGCTGATGCAGCTGAGGAAGCAGATACTGGCGTACATGTTGAGGTACTTCAGGTAGAAGCAGACCTGGCACAGGAAACTCCCGAAGGGCCAGGTGTGGTTGATGTAGTAGTAGATGCGCAGGGGCAGGGACAGGACGTGGGCCAGGTCAGCCACAGCCAGGTTGATCATGAAGATGACAGCTTTGCTCTTCCTGCTGATGAAGCGGCAGAGCACCCACAGGGCAGCGCTGTTGGCCAGGAGCCCCGGGATGAAGATGAGGGTGTAGGTGGTGGCGTAGAGGGTGGACTGGAAGGACATCTGGGGGTGGGAACAGTTCCCGGAGGACACGTTGCTCTCCATCCTGGCCAGGTCTCTTCGCTCATGGGGCGGTCACGGCAGGAGGAGGGGTTCTGGAATGGGTAAAAAGATGCTATAAACCAAAACCTCTTCATGGAGTAAATGTGCTTTAGGACAGCAGAGTAAGTTGTATGTAGATGTATGTGCAAGTCAGTGTGTGTGTTGGGTAGGGTGATCCCACTCCCAGGGAGTAATTCCAGGCATCCTCCACCCTCTCCTTTCAGAGGGCCCCTGCAGGATCTCGTGAGATGCCCCAATTACACTGAGCTCTGTAACATCCATCTCTTTATGGCCAGAGAGCTTGTGCAGCTCCCCGGGTTTTTCAGGACCACTTTTATTTCATTAAGTTTTCCATCAAACCCTGTCAAATTGGTGCTCTACATCTACAAGCAATTTCAGCTGGCCTGTAAATAAATAGGGATTTGAAATGGATTTAGGCATTACCTTTGCAGATCTGTGCAGATTCCTGCTGATGTGAATCGGCAGCAAAGGCGATAATTAACATCCCCAGGCAGCTGAGGCCAGGGCAGAGCTGCAGACAGATCCATCAGCTGTGGCTCCAGAGCTAAGGCTGGATTTATAAGTTAATAACTGGCCAAACGCACGCCAGTTGCACTGCTGGTCCTGCTAACTCAATTCCGGCACTCCCAAAACATTGTGCGGACATCGCGCTGGAGCAGCAGGAATTATCCCTTGGCAGCGGGAATAATCCTCCAGCAACTGCTCAGGACATGCAGGGAGATAAATACACCTCCCTTCCAGTTAAAGTAGAAATTCTTCTCATCCATTTACCCACGCCAGCTCGCCCAGTGCCAAGGGGATTTATTAGTGGGTCATGGGGAGTTCAGGTGCTTCTGCTGCTCTCTGGAGAGGTGACGGATTTGCCATTCATGAGCAGATCCCATGGGAAACAGTCTTTTCTTTTGGAAAGAGAGGATTCAGCAGCAGCAGGACACAAACCTGGGGGCTGCAGCATTGTGTGTTACAAACAGTGGGATTTTCCCCTTGGAAATGGAGGCTGGGAGGGGTGGGCAGTCTGCCCTGCCCTTCCCTGCCTGGGGCTGGGGTTGGCAGAGCCCTCAGCACCTCCTGTCACTGTCACCCAGCCCCTCACCAGTGGTAATTAATTAAAAAGCAGCTACGGCGCTGTTTCCCAGAGCCCTGAGCCTGGTGTTTGTCACGGGGATGGATTTCCAGGAGTGAATCCATTCCATTGCTTCAAGGTACAGGATGAAGGCTCCTCCATCCTGCTCTTCCTCACCTGGGCAGCTGTTTGGTGGGGTTACCATGTTTTCAGTTTCAGGAGGAAATAATTATTTTAGATATTTTATATTTTTATGTGCAGATAAAAATCTAAAATACAGCCCCAGCCTCACGGCTGGCTGCCCACCACCCTCACCTCTGATGTGAGAAGGGCCAGTACTCTCACCCTGCTTTCCAAACTGAGCCTTTCCCAAATTGACTTTTTTCTTTTCCTTGTTTTTCCAGGGTTTGGCTGCAAGCAAAGCAAGGCTGGAGTGGAATTTGGGCTGCTGGGCAAGGGCACCTCTCGCTTGCCGACTGTGCCAGAGGTTTGGATTGCTCCACGGAGTTGGGAAAGGCAGAGAAGAGGGGACATCTGTGCTGAGGGAACAGTGGGAACCAACTCCTTGGTCCCTGCGGTATCACTGTGCTCCTCACCTGCCCGAAAATCCATGAGGGACTTGTGCCCTTTGCACTCAGTCTGTTTAACCTGGGAAAGGGGTGGCAGGACTTGTCTTCACATCCCTGCAGAAAACAGAGGGGAAAAACTGCCAGGGAGTGTGGGGAATGCAGTTATTCCCAGCTCTCTCCACAGCTGTCCAGTGACGGAGGTGGCACTCAGTGTGGGCTCATGGAAAGGGTCACCGAGCCCCTGGTGTCCCTGCCACACTGCTCAGCCCAAATCCTACACCTCTTCCATGGGGAGCCTCACTGCTGGTTTTCTCCGGGTTTTTTGATTTTCCTGGGAGCACAGAAGTGCCTGTTCCTGGCCGGAGGGCCAGGTGGCATTTCTGGTACCCGACACAGCTTTGGGTGGCGCTGGCAGGAAACCAGCAGAGATCCCCACCCTGGGCTGGGGTCAGGCCAGGCTTGTTCACTACAATTCCTGGGGAGGTAGATTTATAATTTTTTTACTGTTTTCCAGTTTTCCCTTTGTCTCAAGTCCCTTCAGCTCCCCCCTGCTTTGCTGTTGGTGTCAGGACAGAGATGCTCCCACAGGCTCCAGTCGCTTTGTTCAGCAACTTCATAAATCTTCTATAAAATACTCCTGCCATTCCTTGATTATTTTCCTATTTCATCCAGGCATGGATTTAAACACAGGCAGGAGCAGGGAGTAGGTTTTTTTGGTTTTTTTTTGGTTTTTTTTGGCAAAGCTGAGTTTTAATCAGCTGAAATTCCAGAAGGGAGCCCAATATCAGTGCCCGAGGAGTCAGAGCACTGGCTGTGGATGCAGCCCTGCCATTCATTAAACACCAAATAACTCTGCAATTAATTAGGAGTCCAAGGCAGCTCTTGGAGCACCCAGGGTTCATTTTTGGAGTGCGTGGGAGCCGTGTCTGTTCCTGGAGGCGAATGTAGCTGTCAGTGTCGGAAACAGCGCGGCTCCTGTGAATCAGCCTGCGCCCCACCCAGCCCCACACCAGCGCAGTGTTACTGCATTTACTGCTCCCGGTCCATTGGCAAACTCGCCCTCATCTTTTCCATGGGCTGCTTGGACAGCCCAGGCTAAAGATGAACTCCAGGCATGGCTGGGGAGAGCCCTCCAAGCTGGGGAATGAGGGCAGAACTGCCTCCCTTCGCGCTGGGATGCTGGAGGGAAAAGCATTTTTTTGGAAAAAAAATTAAAAATAAAAAAATAAAAATAATAAAAAAATCCACTTTAGGCTTGAAATAAGCTCCTGGTTGGAGTAGCGGAGTTTTCCGGCACTGGGGTTGTAAGCAATAATTTTGTTTGTTTAATCTAGGCGCTAATAGGAAATGCGTAAATAGAGCTGGTCGCTTACAGCAGCCTCTGTCAGTAAGGACAAAATTGAGGTTTTTGGCTAAAACGGCCTCTGCCCCACACCACAGCCTGCCCCAGGCACCGACTGCCCTCACCCACCCTTGGAGACAAATTTGTGGGCGCAGCAGAAACGGCTGAGGATGTTGCACCAGCTCCCGCCCGATACCATCTCTCGAAGAACTAAAAAGAAGCGATAAAGTCGCTAAAACTGCGCCGGTTTCAGCCTCCTGAAGCAAAGAGCAGAAATGCCACTCACCTTCCTGTGCTTCCCATGCTCCGGGGGGGTCATAGCCGTGCTAGGGAGCAGGAGCAGCCAGCGTTCTGCTTTTATTTCCCACTGATTTCCTCAGCAATCCCAGCGCCTCCGCGCTTAACTTCCACATGTTTTCGGAGCGCTGGAATCCTGCCGGCTTCTGCAGCCCGGTCCAGTGGCTGCAGAACAGGAAATCCTGTATTTTGTTTCTCTTCTCCACACAAAACGTGTGCAGTTAATGACGTTAAAGCCGCTGGGAAGGCGATGACGTCGTTTGGTGCCAGTGCCCTGGGATGGAGACCTTGGATTTCTGTCCCCTCCGGGCACAGCGCTTGTGGAGGGGATGGTGCCCTTCCCTCCGGCTGCTCCTGCTCCTCTCCACGGTCACTTTGCCTGGGAAGAGCTGTGGAATACAGAAGCAACCTCCCAGTAAGTGTTCGCTGAAGGAAAACTGAGTACTCTGCCAGTGTAAGTTACTGGAAAGGAGTAATTTTCCCTCATTTTCTTGGAAGCTTGGTTAGCCTCAGACTATCAAGGCTGCGGGCTAAAGCTGAAGGGTTTGGACTTTATTCCTTAAACAATATGATGGTTTAAGGTGGAGATTTTCCCAAAATATTGTTATTTAAAGAAACCATGATGCGCATCGTTCCCCATCTTTTTCTTTTTGCCTCCACTAATTCCTTCCCTCTATATATGCACATATATATAATTTTTAGTTCTTTTTCTGCCTGCTGAGCATGACCTTCTTTCTGCATTGCTGCACATGTAGTGTAACTTCATGATGTGACTTCTGAGCTGCCTCTTTTCCAGCTGAGCAGTTTTACCTGGTATCCAGGGTCACATCTCACAGCCCGGGGCTTGTACAGATAATTTGGCTGTTGGCAACTTTCTCTTCCTGGAGGTAATGTAAAAATAGAAATATTCTCACCCTATTTTTTTTAATGGTTCTGTGACCTCACCAAATTAATAGGAACAGAACCATGGAAGAGAAATGAAAGGAGGAAGCTCTTCCAACCTTTAGTTACCAGCTAAAGGGCTGGGATCAAGGGTGCACCAGAGCTCTGCTAGGTCTCTTTGTGCCAAGAAATCATGGAATCTGAGAGTGATTTGGATTGGAGACCTCAAAGACTCTGATTCCAAACCCCTGCCATGGGCAGGGACACCACACACTACCCCAGGTTGTTCCAAGCCCTATCCAGTCTTGGATGCTTCCAGGGATGGGGCAGCCACAGCTTCTCTGGGCACCCTAAATCCCCATGGTTCTCATCTCAGTTGCCAGCAAAGGGATTTGGGAGATGCAAGAGCTGTTTATCATTCCCGGTTTTCTTCCTGTGCATCTCTTCCAGCAGATCCTGGGAAGAAGCAGCAGCGCTTGTGTGTTTGTGGAGCGTTCACAGAGCACAGAAGGGAGCCTGGCACTGTGCCCTGTGCCTGTCCAGAGGGCAGAGGTTAATCCCAAAGTGAAGGGGCTGTTTTACCAGGATATCCTGCCTGGGACATCCTATTTCTGTGTCTGCAGCAGCGTATCCAGCCATCCCTGAGCCCTATTTTTAGGTGTTTGTTTCCAGCTGTACTGCTGGGGAAGGAGAGATCAGTGAATGTCAGACCAAAGCAAGGAGTTTGTAACCAAGCTGAGCCTTTCCTCTGCTCCTTGGCTTTTTGGACCACTTCTGCAGAAGGTCACAACATTCCTGGACATGAAAAGCTGAGGGATTGACAAACCTCAAGCCTCATCCTTCAACACACACAGATCAACCTCTCCATTGTTCTTTCAATCTGGACATGTTTTTGTTTAGCATTTCTGTTTCTCTGGCTCATCCCCAGCACTAACACACCTTTCACACTTGGCAATGTTCTACTTTCAAAGGCAGAAGACACAAAAGAACTTTTAAATAACTTCTTAAATAACTGTGAGACTTTATCTAAGGCCTCCAGACAAAGGTCTCTTCTCGGGCAGCCTGGTATCCTGTGGGCAGGAGGCCAAATGCAGATGATCAGCATCTCTCAAGCGCTCAGCATTGAGAATATCTGACAGGATGCACCTGAAGGATGTATGAAAAGCAGGGGGAGGAGAAGGTTTGTTCATACAAAGCAGCATCACCCTTGTGCAGGGAGCTGAGCAGGGCAGGGTGAGCTCCCAGCTCACTGTCCCTCTCACTGTCACGCAGAGCTCTCTGCACAGACAGCATTTTGGGAAGCTCTGATTTATTTTACAGCAAATAATTGTCAATTCCTCCCTTTTTGGGATATGCCCTTTTCTAATCCACAAACCCAGCATTTTTGGTTAAAACACACCAGTCCCCCCCAAAATCTGTTAAGTATGATGAAGTGGTTTTATATTTTTGAACCGGCTGTGGAGTTGTTATCCTGCATTTCCAGTGTATTTTGTTTCTCCTCTGGACAGAGAGCTGGTAATTTCATTTAAGGGAAGCGAGCAGTACTGTAACATCCCACAGCCCAGAACCTGAAGGAGCAGAAAGGCTTTTTATCCCTCAGGAGTTCTTTCCAACTGTGTTTGTTGTCATGCACAGGAGGGCTCTTTCAAGCAGGACAGGAGATACCAGACCTCTGCTCCTGGTTGTGATGGGATGGCACTGCAGAGGAACACATTTGCTTTTGCTAAAAGGTGAATGGCTCACATTCTAGAGGAAAATAAATGTGTTTTCCCAGGGCTGTGCCTCGGGGACAGGCACTGTGCCAGCGCAGGTGGCTTGGTGAACTCACCACATCTCCACCCCTTCAGCGTGAGGGTCTCCAACCCCAGAAGCCCTTCAGATCCACCTTTCATACACTTGTGTAGCTGTACCCAACCTCTTGAGTTGGTTAAATTCTGCCTTTTTGTCGCATCCCTGTTAAGACAGCTTTTTTGTATCTGCCCAAGAAGGAGGAAAAGTCTTTTTCTGCTGGTGAGTCTGAGCAGCAGGACCAGCAAAAGAGATAATCCAGGAGTAACATCATGAAATTGTATTTCCTCTTGTCAAAATAATAAACATGTTTTTTGGTCACAGGAAATGGGGTGAATTACAGGAATCTGAGCCAGGTTTGTTGTGCCTCTGACTGTGTGAGGCACAGCTCTTGACTGTTTTTCTCTTGAAATGCACACAGTGGTTTTGGAAGACCTGAACTAAAGGCTTTGGATTTCATGCATGGGTTTGGGGAGACCAAATGGATTATCTTGGACTTTCTGCACCTGATCTCTTTTGCTCTGAGTTGTTGCTCTCTAGTCTGGCCCATCCTGAGCATCCTGTCCCACTTTGGTGGTTTGACCCAATCTGGCAGCTGAACTCCACAGAGGTGGTTTAGGTCTACCCCAACCAAAACCACGGCACTTTTCCCCACACCAGAAGAGCTCACAGAGATGTGTGGTCTCCTGCACCCCACAGAATTGAAAATGTTGGGTGTGTGACTTTTTCTCACAGGCAGGGGCTACAGTATGGAAAAGGATAATTTTGGTGAGCCTAAGGGAGTTCAGAGGGCAGGTGAGGCAGGAAAATGGGGAGAGCTGAGGTGCTTGGGGATGCCGTCACAGAGATGGAGGATGTTATCCCTGATGGAGACACCAAATCCATGCTAAGGGTATGGGCAGGAGAGCCACTGTCGCTCTTGGACACTCAGCAGCTGGAGTGGCTATTCCCAAGCCAGGTCCATCTTCCACTATCTAGGACACCTCCCCCTCCCCAATGTACTTCTAAATATAATATAAGCATGGTAGATTTAAAAATTAAATAAATAACCACTAGTCAGAGTGAAAGCAAGCAACAAATCTGTTTAAGAATAATAAAAGTTGCCATCCATCGCTTGAATTCTGATCCCAGGAGGACCTGATCCCAAGCTGTTTTCCAGGTATCAGTGGTAACTACAAAACTCAGCTGATGTTTGCAAAACAGCCTTTATTTTTTTTTTGACCATCAATTCTTGGGAAATAAAACCCACAGAACAAGCTACAGAGTTCCTGTAAGTGCCCTCAACTTGTTTTCACCTGATGAAGGGAGAGGGGTGCGAAAGTGAAGAGACAGGAAACAGCCCCGAGTCACATGGCGGCTGAGCAAGGTCTATAAAAATCCTAGAAACAAGCACTGAAACTGAAGTCTCATTCCCTGACAACTTTCTACAGAGTGTAGCTTATGAGAGACTGCTGAACTGACAACAGTTGAATTGTGTGTAGTTAACTCTGTCCATGGGCATCCACCCCTTTGGAACGGGATTCCTTGCAATGTGTAAACATTTATTGTGTCAGTGACATCACAGAAAACATTTCCATCGACTCCAGCACATCCTACTCAGCCCAAAATCATCTTCTCACACATGAGAGGAGAACTATGAGAGCTTATTGTGTTTAATCTGTGTTGTTGCCTTTTAAAGGAACTCCAGGGAAATGGTTGTTTAAACCTTGATTCTTGGCTTTTCCCCATTTTTTTGTAAAACAGAGAAGTGGGAAAACACAATATACAGAAAATATTTGGCTGAGTTAAACTCAGTGGAATTGAGTGGTTGGAGTTAAAATACACATAGCAAGTGTTTCTGGTATTTCTTCTGGTTTTGTAGCAACTGTTGCAAGACTGTACAAATTGTCCACATTCTTTTGAAAATAGACAGATTTCCAAAGGCAATAAATTGGTGGCTGTTCAGCCAAATTCATCCCCGGGTGTCACAAGATACCCTTGAAGTTACAGAGTGGGTGGACTCGGCTGAAGAGCTGTAACTAATTAAAAATAAGGGGTAAATTAATCCTTCCTTGTTGCTGCTTTGCATAGCTACCTAAAAATGTAAACAATCAGATCATGACAGGACCTGGTGGAAAAAAATCACAATAATTTATGAACTTCTGCTCTATCAGTGAAATCACCTTGGCAAGGATTCCTCTCTTTTGAAAAAACATCAACTGAATGGGTTGAGCTGAGGTTTTTTGGGGCAGATTAATCACAGATACCTCTGGACCACACAGAGAAGAGAGTGAGGACCTGAGTGGTACCACCAGCACCATCAAACCCACCTGCACCGACCCCAGGACCACCGTGGTCCTGCCCCAATGGGTCCAAAGGCAAAAGCCACCTGTCCATGTCCCCCTGGCCAACTTGGAGAGGAAGAAAGTCACCTGGAGCTAGGGAAGGTGCCATTTGCTGGATGTTTGGGGAGAATTTGTCTTGCAAAGTGTCTTGCACCAGCTGCGGGTGCAAGTTCTGGGATATGTCGGCAATTAGGGAGCAACCAGAGCTGGGTGAGGAGGGAAAGGAGGGGCAGAGCGGGAAGGTAAGTGTGGAAATGTGGAGCAGAGGTCACTGGTGACCAGTGGGATGCACCAAACCCAGGAGCACATGGAAACCAGCTGCACACCCTCACCTGTTCACAGCCCCCACTGCACAAACCACAAAGTCCTTCGGCTGTTAGTGGTTTTAGGTTCTTGTGTGGTTTTCCCCAAGAAGATCCTTCAGTAGATCAGTGTATGGATGTGGGATTGTCTCTGGCTTGATCATAGAGCCTGGAGGTGGGAAAATAGAAGAAAAGCCCTGGGCCTTATCCGCCATTTCCCAGTAAAAGTTTTGTCACTCCCTCCTGTGTATTTTCCTGGTCCAGCGAGGTCAGGTGGGGGTGGCATAGTGCGGGGATGGTCACACCAGTTGGGTCACTCACTGGATTCCAACACACCAGTCTTAGATGGAGTTTTATCTTCTATATACTGAAAAAATTCCACTGCCACAAAACTCCCCTGGATAAACTTGCAGGGTCTTCCACAACGCAGTTGGTAATGGAGTGCCCCAGAACAGTTTCAGATTTCATATGAAACACCTTTGTTTTTTCCCAAGTGGCTTTCTGGTCATTCCTTAATCGACGAGGCGCTCTCTTTGCTCATGAGCCGGCTCCGGATGGCCATGCTGCTGTGCCTGGAAATCTGATCCTGGAACTCGGAAGTCATGAAGAAATAGATGATGGGATCCAAGCAGCAGTCGAAGCTGGCAAGGCTCAGGCAGAAGGGCTGGGTGTAGAGCGTGATGGTGCTCAGGAAGCAGTCGGTGATGACATTCTCCTTCACCAACATGTAGAAGAAGAAGTTGATGTGGTAGGGAGCGAAACACACACAGAACACAACAGCACACATGGAAACCATCCTGAGGGCTTTCCGCCTCTCACTGCTGTTTTCCTGCGGGATATGGAAGCCCCGGATGGAGTCTCTTGTTTTCCAGGTGCAGAATAAGATGATGACAAGCGGGCCCACAAAGCCCAGGAGCTCGGCGGTGCCGGTCATCAGAACCGTGGCCACCTTGCTGCTGATGGGCTTCACCTGCAGGTCAGCAAAGCAGGCAGTGTTGTTGGTGGCCAGCCCGTGGCTCCTCATGAGGGGGAAGGGCACACAGGCCACCCCCACGAAAAGCCAGACCAGGGCGCTGATGGCGGCGTCGTAGCGGCGCTTCCAGCCCTTCGCTCGGAAGGGGTGCAGCAGGAACAGGTACCGCTGGATGCTGATGCAGCTGAGGAAGCAGATACTGGCGTACATGTTGAGGTACTTCAGGTAGAAGCAGAGCAAGCACAGGGCGTCCCCGAAGGGCCAGGTGTGGTTGATGTAGTAGTAGATGCGCAGGGGCAGGGACAGGACGTGGGCCAGGTCAGCCACAGCCAGGTTGATCATGAAGATGACAGCTTTGCTCTTCCTGCTGATGAAGCGGCAGAGCACCCACAGGGCAGCGCTGTTGGCCAGGAGCCCCGGGATGAAGATGAGGGTGTAGGTGGTGGCGTAGAGGCTGTTCTTGAAGGTGATGTTGGGCTGGGAGCAGCTCTGGTTGCTCTGGGTCATGACTGGGTTGCTGGAAGAGGCTGTGGTGGTGAAGGGCGGGTGGGTCATTCCTGAGGAGACAAAAACGGGCTGTGAAGGCAAAAGCACTGCAAGAGTTGTTAATACTCACATCTGCATTTCCCATTTGGCTGCTCAGAACAAAGCAGAGGTTTGGGAATGCTGTCTGCACGAAACATCCTTGAATCGTGTTCAGCGCTGCCCTGTCAGAGATCCCACTGTTCCCACAGGCGTGGGAGACCATTCCTGGTGCGTCAGTCCCCAGAGCACAGGTCAGGCTGTCCCGCACTGACCATGGGCAGCAGGAGAAGCTGCCTGTGCTTTGGCCATCTTCTCAAGGTCTCCTGTGCTTCAGGGGAGCAGGGCAGGAACACGTGGATGAAAGGTGGGATGGATATCCCACCTCCATCACGGTCATGGTACAACAGTCAGAATGTGGGTGCTGCCAAGCACTGATCATGGAATGATTTGGGTTGGAAGGGACCTTAAAGCCCATCCAGTCCCACCCCTGCCATGGGCAGGGACAGCTTCCATTAGCCCAGGTTGTTCCAAGCCCCATCCAGCCTGGCCTTGAGCACTTCCAGGGATATGTTGGGCTGTGTTTGGCATTATGTGGGTGACAGATCTCCTGCCCCCTCAGAGGACCTCATGGACCCGCTTTCTCTGGCATTATGGGCACAGACCATGTGGAAAAGCGTAGCAGGGAGTGGGCTTGGAAAATGTGACTGTTGTGAACACAGCCAGTCCTGCTGAAGTGTTCTGTTAATTCATTTAAGCTGATGGAACACACAGAGACTTGGTCACGCCACCAACTTCTATTTCTCATCACCATGGCAGCCTCAGTCTGGCTCTTTTTTCCGTCAGATAGTTTTTTTTTTAAGGTACTGCCAATTTCTCTTGGCCATCAGCAAAATGCCACATGTTGAAATGTTGAGCTACCTTCCTCTTGCCAGCTTTTGTAACTGGGACCAGTAAGTTTGGTAACTTGTCCTCACCAAGGCAACACAGGCAGGAGGAGTTGGGGTTTATTGGGGCTTTCCTCTCACAGTTATAATTCTCATTACAGTGATTCCCTCCTGTGTTGAATGTAACAGTTAAAACTGAAAATCAGCTTCATGTGGCACAGCAGACACTGATTCACTCTCCTGACTCATTTCCTGCAAGGGGCACTTGCCAGAAAAACTGTCTCTGTAGGTAGAAATTAGTAACTCCTACCCTGTTACTAAAGCTTTTTCCTTCATGTTACCAAAAGAGTTGAGTTTAGAGCTCTCTGTGACACAGAGCACAAATAGCTGGGTTTTCAGCCTCTTAATCGTTGTGGTGCTTGCATTTGGCAGCTCATCCAGACCCTGCTCCAGACTGCCAAGGAAGGGTTGGGATTCAGCCCCCAAAATGCCCAGACGTGGCAAGGTCCCACACGGGGCATGGGCAGTGAGCAGGGCCAGGGAACTCTGCCCCTGCAGGGTCCTCAAATGGATTCTTGCTTTTCTTTCCCAGCTTCTCTTTCATGCTCCCGCAGCCTTCCAAAAGCAAGGTCTGTGTGTTTGTCTCAGCCTCAGCTTTAGCAGCTCCGGCTGCTCCGAGCAGCAGGGAGGTGCTGCCCTTGGGAAACTCTCTGGCTCATCTTCTTCCTTCACCAAAATGCCGCATCCCAGGCCCCCAGAAGTGGTTTTGTTCCTCCAGCTCCCTCCCAGTGCCCCTCACCACCACACAGCTGTGGGACAAGATGCTCTGCTGTTCTTCATCCCAGGACACTACATGGCCATGAGGCCAAAACTGCCCTGTGAGGAGGGAGGAGGCTCCTGAGTGCTGGAAACACAGGGGAAAGGCTCATGTGGCTCATGGATTTATCTCCTCTCAGAAGCAGCACTGGAGCCCTCCTGCTCTCCACCCTGGAGTTCTCAGAGCAGGGAGTGGACAGGGAATGGAGCTGAGCACTGGGGTGTTCCTCAGAGCAGTGGGTGTGGGATACACCCCATTTCCTGGGAGAGCTGGGAATTTCTGCTGCTCGGGAGCTTTCATCCCTTTCCCTAGTTTGTCCAGCTGGCCATGGCCACCTGCTGCCCTTGTGTCTGGGAAGAGCACTGCCCACTGCACTTTCTGTCCCTTCAAGTCACCTCCCCCTTTGCCGAGAAACTGTTTTCCAAGTCCTATGTGCCTGGTTTTCCTTGGATATCAAAGCTGTATGGCCTGCCCGCTGCTCCTCCAGACACAGCTGGTGGATGGCCATTAAAACCACACAGGACTGGGTACCTTTGCAAAATGTTGTATTTTAAAGACACTTATATAAATAATTATATAATTAAATGCTTGCCACTATGTGCTTGTTCTTCAATCCAATGAGTCACAGAAGCCAATTTACTTATCAAGGTCCTCATTTAGTGCCTTCCAACCCAGAATATTCTGTGCTTCTGTGATTTCGGTCTCATGTGACACTCAGAACAATCGGGGTAACAGGGTGAAGGGCTGCTGACTCAACCCGGGCTCTGAAGGGAGGTTTTGGGGCAAACTGCCGTGTCCAGGATGTGTCCCTGGAACACCAGGGTGACACTGAGGGCACACACTCCATCCCAGAGCTCAGCCTTGGCTCTCGTGGCACAAACCCTGCCCAGGCAGGAGTCTGAGCCCTTGGGGGAGCCCAGAGCATGGAGAGCTTCCCTGCCACCCATCACCTTCATCTGCTAATTGTCCACAAGGTGTCAGAGTTCATCCAAATTTCATTTCTTTGCCCTCTAAGCTGTTTTTGTCACCCCCAAGTGTTGCCTGAGTGGCAGAGGCACAATGGGAGCTCTCAAAATCCACGCTGCTGTCATTTAGAAAGATCCCAAACTGGAAACATCCAGTGTTGTTGAATAACCGATACTAGGGAAAAAATAGCTCCCAGGAGTGAGCCTTGTTGTCAGCATCTTTAAAGGTCTTTTCCAACCTAAATGATTCTATGATTCAATTTACAGGTAGAAGAGCCTGAAAAGCCACATTTTACTGGAGATGACAGAGCTGGGGTGACCCTTGGAGCCAAGAGGTTATAAAACCCACAGGTGATGTTCCAGCCCCAACACCCCAGCAGATCTGACTCAGGAAACAGAAGATGGGTGCCCTGAGGTCAGAAAATCCCTCTCTGCATTCAGGGAACTCAGGATCTGAGCAGGGTGACCTGGCTGGCAGTGCACACAATTAAAACTTTAACACAATTAATATGCACAGGAGCGGTGTCTCTGCTCATCGGCAGGGCTCTTTCTGAGGATTAATGATTTCATTACAAAGCCATGTAAAATGTAACAAGATCAAACCGTCTCTTTAAACAAAATGCATCCAGACATGCACAGGACACCACAAAATTACTGCATTTCTGCCTTTCCTCTCAGTTTGGCTCAGACCAAGACTTCATCCTACACCAACCCCTTCTCTTCCCACCTCTACACAAAGGCAGACACTTGAGATACCACTGAGGGTCCTAAAATTACACCTCCAAAGTCCTTCACTGCCTAGTGGGTGTGCAGCAGAGGCTGCAGAAGGCTGAAAAGCTCCAGTAGATTTTATCAGTGCTCATTTACATCCTGCAGAGTGGCAGTTCCCACTGCAACATTGCTTTCAGAATATGAAATTTAAAAAAAAAAAAAAAAAGGTACCAGATAAACACGCTGAGATCCAACCACTATGTTTTATATTTTTGTGAGATTCTGTATCCCTGATGCTGTTACAATAAGGACATAAAATGTGAGCATGTTATTACTGGAGCTTTAGAAGCAAAACATGGCATTTCTAGGAAAAAAATGTTAATCTGGATAGGCTGAGAAGCACAGGAATGTCATTCCAGAGTCCTGGTTCTGTCTGAGATGCCCATCAGAGCCAGGTCAATTGATGTGATTGGGGCACAAACATCTCCATGCTCTGCCCTCAATGCACGGCTGTGACACCGGGGTGAAACCTCAGTGTGCAACGTTCTACAGTTAAAGATGCTTTTTTTGGGTTTCTTTCACAGAAGAAGAGCAGGTCTGGGTTGCCTGCGGTATTTTCAGTTTGCAGCACTGGTAGAAGTGCTCCAGCAGCCCCCTCAGAGCGTTGGCTCCAGGCTGGGCAAGGGCTGTCCCACAGATGCACTTCCATCATGGATGCAATTCCCATGGCTGATGATGCTGGCACCAGAGCCAAAGTCCCCCAGCACTTTTACTTGACAGCAAAAACACACCCTGGAAAAGAATTCCAGTGCCCCTGCACAGCTCCTGCTCCAGCCTGCTGAGGAATCCCCTCCTTTAGATCCTGATATCCTGACTCAGAGATTTCCATGAGATTCCCTCTTGACCCACTGGCAGAAATCTCGGATTCAAGAGCCACCCACTCTAAATCCTGTCTGTGACCATCTCCACGTGCTGTTTGCTGGGCTCCCAGCAGAGCTGAGCTGCCGGTGCAAGCCAGCAGAAAAGCACTGTACAAAGCACAGCAGAAAAGCACTGTACAAAGCACAGATGAAAACGTTCAGCCCACGAAGCCAAGTTTCAAACCTTCAGCCCATGAAGTTTAAAAGCTTCAGCCTATGAAGTTAAGTTTAAAAGCTTTAGCCCATGAAGTTAAGTTTTAATCCAGAGCACTGACTGCAGTCTGAATTAGGAATTTAAGTCACCTCAGGATACTCATTAGCAAAAGTAAGTCCAAGCAATCCTGCTATTTTTGTCATCTCGTGTCCCCTCACTATTATTAATTTCCTCCTGTTGCTGCTTGGTCACAGAGGCTTGGATGGCACAAAGATGGGCAGCACGCGGATTTTATTTTACGGCAATATAAATCACCGTTGGAAAAAACAGATTTGGAAATTACCCTCACTGCCAAGTATGACTTTAAAATAAAATATAGTCCCGGAGGAATCAGGCAAAAGAAGGAAATTATCCCTATTAATGACGCTGGAGAACAGTTGGAGCACTACTAATTGCCCACGCCTGACATTTGTGTTTCTGCAGGGGCAGAGCTGTTGTTTGAACTCCTCCATGTGTTCACCCCGAGCATTGGCACACGAGGAGAGCAGCGGGCTCCGAGCGCCACAAATCTGGCAAGAGCCAGCCGCTAAGGAAAAGCCCGAGCAGAGGGACGGCTCTGCAGGAGGAGCAGAGGGAACCCAAGGAAAGGGTTCACAGCAGCCTTACCTTTGCAGGCAGAGCCGTGCTCAGCGCAGCCGGGAGCTCAGGAGGAAGTGAATGTGCCCTGCAGCGCTGCTCACACGAGCCTGGGGACCTGCGCGACATCACGAGGTGCCACCAAAGGTGCTGGCTCTGCCGGGGCTGCGGCTGCGGCTCCAGCGCTGTCTGCTCCGCTGGGACCCGCTCTGCTCGCTGCCCTGCCACCTCAGTCCGGCTCGGTGTGTCCCCAGTGACCCCAAAGCGGGGTGACGTGTCTGTGTCCCAGGTGTTTGCTCCACCTGGCTCTGCCGGCTCGGCTCGGCACCCGCTGGAGAGATCCCAAGTGCGGCTGGCTGCAGGAAACCCCTTCTTCCTCTCCAGCTCTTCCTCCTCTCCAGGCACAGCTCGGAAACCCTCCAGAGGTTTTGACTCCCCTGCTGTCCCCTCCTAGCCCTGGAGCTGGGGACCTGCTGGGTGCTCTGTTCCAGCGGATCAGCTCTGACTTCCCAATGGCTTTTTTTAGCACAATGTGAACCTTCCTGACATTTCTCCTGAACTAAATAAGTCCCCAGCTCATTTTACACTTGCTGGAGCACCCTGCGAGCCATTCCAAAGGGTGGCACTTCTGACATTGCTTCAAGGAATGGGCACAGATCCAGCCTCACCTTATGCCAGGGGACACACACACGGCTGAGGTTATGGCTTCACCCCCTTGGAGGATCTCACTGTCTGCACTTTCAGAAAGGCTCCAGGAATCTGCCTTGCTCTGCCTCTCTGGGATTCTGCTCTCAGCACTCAGCTGTCCCTTTCTCACCAACTGAACTCTGCTGAGGTTTAAGAGTGTGAAGTCAAACATCACAGCAGCTCCTACCTGACAATCAACACAATGTAATCTGACTGCTCAGAAACCTCAGAAACCCAAAACTGATGGCTCTCATTCAGATAATTCCACGTGAGCATCTCCGAAAAGGCAGTGCTGTGCTTTCCAGACGGTCTCATTTCCATGAGCTGTCAAAGGAGGTTGGTAGAAGTTGGGAGCTTGCCAGGTGTTTATTTTGAAATTATTTATATGGGCCTTGTGAAAAGCAGTAGTGAGGTTTTGGCTGGTGCTGCAGTGTTTATCAGCACTTCCTGTTTAGCTGATTTTTTTTTCCTCAGCAATGGAAACATATTTGCTGGAATTTATCCAATCACAAAGTTGTCTTTCACATAAAATCACTGCACTCTGCAGCCTGGCAAGCTGAGAATTTGGGAACAGCAGTTCCCTGACTGACCCCACCAGCATTTGTAGAAAACAAACATTCATAGAGTCACAGAACCAGGCATGGTTTGAAATAGAAAGAAGTTTAAATCTTATCCAGTTCCACCCCCTGCCACGAGCAGGGACATTTTCCACTATCCCAGGGTGCTCCAAGCCCTGTCCAGCCTGGTCTTGGACACTTCCAGGGATGCAGGGGCAGCCACAGCTTCTCTGGGCACCCTGTGCCAGGGTCTCCCCACCCTCACGATCAGCTCTTGTGCAGGTGCTCTTCTCTGCATGAACCTCCATCGAGGACAGACATGACTGATCTGAGAAAAAGCCACAATCCTTGTACAAAAAGGAGGTGGGAAAATATAAAGCTACTGTTCCTGCCCTTGCCCATGGCCACAAATTTTTCTGGTTTGGGGCAGGTTGTTACATGAGCGTTTTAGGACCATGTAGGAAATTTAAAACTGCAACTCGTTGCACCTACAGAATATCCTGCTGAATTTCTTCTTCCTTAAATAGGTGCAGTTGCAAAGTGGGGAAAACATTTTCCTGCCTGAAATGGAAGGACTTTTGCTGGCTGGGCTTTTGGAAGGCTCAGCTGGGAATTACAAACAGTCCCAAAGTTCGGGGTGACCTGAGCATCACCGTGTGCCCTCAGAGCTGGAGGGAGACTGGAGCAGAGCGAGGATTTGAGCCGTGTTTTCTGGGGGGGTTTATCAGTTATCCTGCAGACGAGGGCTCAGGAAGTGGCTGTTTCTGCTGGTAAACCAGAAAGAGTCTGGAGATTTTGCAGACAGTTATGTTGGGTACGATGGAATTTCCCTGAAGAGCTCTTTGCCCTCATTATGAGGGTAAAACTTCAATTTGTGCAGCGTAAGGCTCTTCCTCCTCTTGGTTATGGCTTCCCAGAAATATTCATTATCATAATTACCTGGATTAAAGGAGAGCTTGGCTCCTGCAAGGCCACCTGGATGTCGGTGCCATCATTATGTGACAGATAATTGAGAAATACCATGGTTTTAACTAAAAAAAAAATAGCTCCACCTTTGCCTGTTTGCTGCTGAGGAGCTGGGTTTGATGTGCAGGGATCCCAAATAGAAAGAAGTTTTCATGCTTTTTCCATGCTTCTGTTTCCTTTCCAAGTTCTTTCCCAAAATCCAAAATTAAGTTGCTGCTCTGTGGCTTTTTTGTGGTTTAATTCATAGGATAATTGTAACCGTTTTTTTACAGGTTTTCCACATCTACAGGGGGAGAAATCAAATAAGGAAAAAACCCTCCCATAAAACAAATTACAGCCCTTCAGTGGGAATCAGAGAAAAAGCAGTTGTATTTCTAAATTATTATTGAGATAGGTATGTAATTTATTAAAATTTATTATTT
>VZTX01020856.1:96734-108325 GCA_013400915.1 Pardalotus punctatus | reverse complement strand
GCGCAGCGCCCCCTGCCGGCCCCACGCGCCGTGGCCTCCGCGGAGCCGCGCCCGTGGACTGAGGGTACCCTGTCAGTACACGGCGGGAATGCCTGCATTGAGAGGAAAACTGCTGCCACACGTGGGCAAGCCACCCATTCACACAAATATCGGGGACCTAGGATTCAGAAAACACTTCTTATGAGGAGCGGCTGAGGGAACTGGGGTTGTTTAGTCTCCAAAAGGGAAGGCTCAGGGGTGACCCCATCGCTTTCTACAGCTCCCTGCAAAGAGGGAGTCCTCTCCTGCCGTGCTTGCAGTGGGAGGACCAGAGGAAATGGCCTTAATCTGAAACAAAAGAGATTCAGATTAGACATTAGGGGGGAAAAAAAATCACTGTCAAGGTGGCCAGGCATTGGAGTAAGTTGCCCTGATGGTGGAGTCACCATCCCTGGAGGGGTTCAAGAGGTGTCTGATCTGGTGCTGGCGATGTACTTTAATGGTTCAGTGGTTACCGTGATAATGCTGGGTGGATGGTTGGATTTGATAATCTCAAAGTTCTCTTCCAATTTTGATGATTCTATGATGATTCTATGATTCTGTCCTCTGTAACTACTGTTTAATCCTGAACTCTTCCCTGGCTTTTAACCTGTTTCAATGGTGCAAGGACCTGCATACTCCTTCCTTGGCAGCTCTTGGCATTGCCAATAACTTTGGAACAACAATAACTTTAAGTTTTCCACGATACTTAATGAGTACTTGAGAAGCATGACACTATGAGAACAATTAGCAATTACAGTAGAGAAGCCTGTTAAAGGCAGGTGACTGCTCTGTGCAACTTCCTAACACACTGATCAGCCTTCTGCCACCAGCAAGATTAGTTATAGAGGGAATTCAGTCTATTATCCTTTAGGATAGCTGAAAATAAAGACTACAATAGACAAATGTCCATCATTATGTGCAGAGAATTTGTATTAAAAATCTGCTTTTCTGTGCAGAGATATGCAATAATTTTTTTCTTTATTTAACACACCAGAGTGTTCTTCTATGTCTGCTTTCTTTCCCAGATTCAAACATGTTGCCTCCCAATTTGTTGCTGTCCATTCTGTGTTGGATTTTAATGTAGGAGGTATTGGCCCATTTAGGTAGAGGTCCACTGAATGCAAGTTGTACAAAGCTAGTGGTGATCAAAAGTGCTGTGGGCAGATGATTCATATTGCATGGGCTGACACTGTTTTCAAAAGGGTTAGAATTTACTAAGTACCATCAGGGTTTTTTTCAGCAAGCGTGAGTCTCTGCAGAGGCAGATACTGTCAGAGTTGATCCTGATTAGTCTATGTTGTTAGATTACCTGGATAGATGGGAATACATCTTCATATTTATCATCAGCAAATGACAGCCTTAGTGTACTCTGAAGGTGGCAGAGGTAATAGGAAACACTGATATGGGGTCTGTAAGTTGGAGATGAAAATGGGATCCCTTGAGCAACTATAAGGAAAATAAAAAGTTAAGCAGTGTATGCTTAGGCATGCAAACTGTTTTCAATTGAATGCAGCATCTACTCATACAGAAGCAGAAGCTAACTGGGCTGTTGATGAAAAGATTTGTAAAAATACTGGAATGTCATCACATGCTTCAAATTCTACTGTCAGAAAGGGGTAGTTCTTACTTGACACTATTTCTTTTTTCCATGTGTTTGATACAGACCTTCAGTGTTGTGGTCCACATTTGCAAATTTATCTTTGCAATTGGAAAGTCTAGAAACAAAATTTCCCACCAAAATTGAAAACTCAATCTCTACAGTGAATAAGCATAAAAAAGACCACTAGAAGAATAGAACATATGAAAACACCCAGATACTTTTCAGGCTGTCAACAGTTGCATGTGGCATCTTATTGCTGAACATTTTGTTTCAGTCTATCCAGTACATGTTTTGAAAATACAGGAAATGTCTACTGTTCCTAGACTTTGCATTTGTTAATAATTTAAGGAGAAAGAGGCAAAAAGAGGCAAGTGATCACAGTATATAGTAATGGATCACATTCAGCTAAGAAGCTTAACAAAGTATTTTTAAACAGAAAAAACTTCACGATTGGAACCAGAAGGTTGTAACATTATCTAAAGCATTTGGAGTTGCCTCTATAGTACTGATCTATTGTATGACTCCTGCTGTAGATTATTATAGGATTTTACATTATAAAAAAGTGACTGCATCCAATGATTCATGAATGTATAGTTCAGTGTACAGTGCTTTTAATAAAATAGGTTTGCAGACTGAAGTTAGTCTATTTCTGGCTGTAGCCTGGACACAACTGACTAATTAACACTGTTTAATTAGGTCCTGATATGAGCAATGTGCCCCATAAAAACAGACATTACAGAAACCTGGTGATACATTATCCCAATTTAAGTTACTGTAGTCTCCTTTTATCTCAGAAAGTACAGCAGTTGGTGCTGACTTAAGTCAGTTTTGATTCCTCATTCAGTTTCGTAGGAAGGCATTTTATAGTGTCCTGAGTTTTGGTCTTAGTAGATCCCAAGAATCCAAAGTATCCCTAACAACAATGGTTTAACAGGAGGTGCTGTTGTGTGGTTTGCTGTTCTGTCTAAACGCTTCCATTCTAGCTTAGAAAAGGATGCCAAAAGAATTGTGTCATCTAGTGAGAAGCTTTGAAATCTTAGCAGAAGACACAACTTCTCTTCAACAGGCTCTTGAAATCTCTCAAACATACTTCAACTACCCCCTGATGAATGAAATCAGGAGCATTTAGTACACAGGTCAATTTATCTGATGTTTACTGCTGTAGACAGCAAGCCAGCTCACAGTTGGGTTCTAGGCATGTACTTGTTTTCAGCATCCTCTGGTCTCAAAAGATTGTGCACCATGGACCTCATGTCTGGCATGTTTTCTCAGTACAGATTAACATTCTTGCAGTACAAAAGGAACTTCACCCCCCTGATATCCCTAAGGCATTCCACTTTTGGTGATCCCAGCAGCAGATTGTGCAGTACCCTCATATGCATTTGATTATGTACATGCATGCTGACATGAACCACAGTGGAGTTTTAAACAGTGCCATTTAAAACAAATGCAATAGCAAACAATTCCCCACACCCTGTTTCTTCAGACGAAGATAGATCATGGAAGGGTTGGGTATCACAGCACCCTGTGGCAGCAAGTATCTTTCTCTCCAAATAGTCTTGGCCAGCTTTGTTTATCTTGCCTAACATTTAGTGCTGCAGTCCCCAGGATTTTTTGCTGTGCCTCATCACTTTTCTGCAAATTTAAGTGAATTTTGTAGTATCTTTTAATATACCATTTCTTGGGAGTTGCCAGAGTATGTTTATTAATATAAACATTAATTTTTGGTCTGGGAAATTCATAACAATTTTCATATAAAGAAATAATCTGTAACAGAGCAATCCCACAATAATAAACCCAAAATGTTAAGACAAGTATAGATTTCTTAAAATAGCACAGGTACAAACACAGTTAAAGAGCACAACATTAGAAAGCTGAAGCTTCAAGAATAGTATAGTACGCAACCAAAATTCAACAGACAGGCACATTATTTCACAGACATGTTTCCTAAATGTAGCTTCTTAGATGCTTTCCCAGGAAGGGACTCATCTATTAAGCACTGTAAATCCCAAATAATTTGTTGGACTGCCTCATATAGGAACTTCCAATGGATCAAATCATAAAACCTGTGACTATGACCATGATCAGGACTGTGAGGATATTCATCTGGAAGTCCATCAAAAGTACAACTGTACAAGTGTGCAATTAAGGATCTGAGAGACAAGGTTTTCTAGAAGCAGTGTAGTAACTCAGTTCAGGTAGCTGGAGTAAAACAAAAGAAAAAGAAAAAAAAGAGCTCTTGGTCACAAAATCCTTCACAAAATCTGACACAGACAACATAGGCAGATATCATGTGATGTAGAGCTCATGTGCCAGAAATTTGGTTTGCCCATTCTTTTTTCCTGTTTCCCATTCTATTAATCTAATGAAAAATGTAACTTAAACATTGACCATCTTCAGTTCTCCTTCATTCTAAACCCACTGCAACACTTGCAGGAGCAGTAAAAAATAACATCCCCCTTCTGTGGTGAACATCTTAGGTCTGCTGGAATAAGCTGTGAAGTACTATTTTCCTTTTTCACATCACGACAGTTATGAAAGTTCAAACTATTTCATAAAACTTGACTTTAAATTTGTACAGTTTACAACTGAGTATTTCAGTTGTAAAGGACCTGACCACTTCTGGACTGACCAAAAGTTAGAGTCTCTTGTCAAGGGCACTGTCCAAATGTCCCCTTAAACACTGACAGGCAAGGTGCACCAACCACCTTTAGGAAGCTTCTTCAAGCTTCTATTGCTCAATCTCTTCTCTGCACCTAGACCGCTCTCCCACTCAAGATGACCTTTTTTCAATCATCTAGTATTTTACAACATAGAGTAAGACTCTTGCTATTAACTGGTGGGGTATTCCTGTCCTCAAAAATTAGTCCGTTACAGGCTTCTGCGGAAGTTCATGCCACTTTACAAGCTGCAAGATACAAATTTATGCGTGAAGCACAACATCCATATGGCAGGTAGAGATTCTACCCCTCAAAAAGTCATCTAGTTCTAGGGTTAAAAAAGGTTAAGAGCCACAAAAGCTAAGTTTCAAAAGGAAGTGGAGAAAGCTGATGAAAAATTTCCTTAGCAGGCTATTTCAAAAGGGTTAATATTAACTAATAAGCTTGTGAAATGCACTATTGAACTTAAGAGTTCTCAGGGCCCTTCCTCTGCTGAAAAACCCACAAGTCAAAAAAGAGACTCATCATGCTGAAACACAGAATGTTATTGGGGTGGGTGTCAGAGTTGACAGTCACTAAATAACAGCCACTCCGTACCTTTTGTCTGTATGACCTGTAAGTACTGATATGGTTTGACTTCTTGGTGATCTACTTTTATCTAAGCAATGTCAGGATTCCTTGCAAAGTTCCTGTGCACTGTACACTTCAGAAAAGCAGTCCAATGACAAACAGTGAAAAAAATTTTATTTGCTCTGTATCTTGCAACAAGTCAAGTGTAATTAATCCACAGTATTTTCTCAAGTATAGTCTGTCATAAAATATGAATAAAAGCATCTTTTTTCTGCATACACTGTCTTCCAAGTGCTAAGAAAAATGATTATAACAGATTAAGAACAAACCTACAGCATTCTTTTACTTTAGCTGGTTCCGATACAGAAGCATACTTTTTTATTTGAGAGTCAACTCCTAGAGACTTAGCTAATTGCACAGCATTTGTATCATCACTGATTAGTGTCCCAAGAGCCACAAGCAGTCTAAAAATGGCTTCAAGATCTTGAACAACTTCCATAACTGTGCTGATTACTGATAAACATTGAGCTTTGCCCTCAACGTTGTTGACTTTATGTAAACATACAGCATAGTTCAATGTCAGTGTGGCCAGTGCAATGTGGATGTTCTTATTATTGCCTGATTTTGTTTCTATTGCTTGTGTCATTATTTCATCCCTCTGTTCCATCATGAGCTTCTGACCTGCATGGCTGACAAAACAATTGCAAAGAGCTCTAAGTGCCAATAGCTGGTTTGCTTGCTTTCCTTTAGGGTTCAGAAATTTAAGGAGAAGGATAATAAATTGTACGTGCTCCTTTTCACCGCAGAANACAGACAATCTAAGAATGTCTAAACCTGGAAAGACAATATCTAAGAAACAAAACAAAAAAAAAAAAAATTCAGTATTAACACTTCATTATGTGTATATTTGTCAGTGAGTTTCTTTCAGACGCAGACCTTCTTAGCTCTGTAGCTTTGGGAACAGACAGTAACAGTTTCATGCACAAAGAGATTCAGGTAAAGCATAAATTTATCATAAAGACAAATATTGATGAACCCATCCCAGTAACACTTCAATTATCAAAAAAAAACCCCATAATTCTTAATTTAGGATTAACATAGTGCTTTGCAGAAAATCTTAAAATCTTTTCTAAAACCTCTAATTGATAACACTGAAGGCAAGCACAAGATATGGTAACTAATCCAAAAACGTCTTTGAAAGCTGGAAGCTCAGTGATTGAACACCCCTCCATAGACACCCTCCCCATTTGTCCTTATTCCATAATTTATGGTACAGTATAGCTACTAAACTCCTTACAGGAAAATTAAAAAAAGAAAACCAAGTTATTTTAAGACTACCTTCAAGTCTCAGACATAATTTGCAAAGAAAATAAAAAATACGTCCTCAACTGATGAGTTGGAAATCATTTTAAGGAAATTGAACTGAAAGCTTGCGTCCCTCCTTTCAAAATTCTGAATATATCTGGCTCCTTGGATCTACTACTGGTGTCCAATGCTTACAACCAAATCAAAGCTTAACCTGCCCAACTACTTATTGAGGATTTTCCTGCAGATATGCAGAATCTTCAGAATTAGCACATTGTACAATACAAAGATTCTGGAAAGTATAACATTAGCCATCACCAGCTCCCCATTATGCAAAACACAGCTTGATTAGGTGATGTTATATAATGAACATGAATTTTTAATACTGAAGTGTTCTTCCTGTTAATAAATCTTTAACTGCAATTTTAAGAAAGCACTTCATTTTAACCATGTTTAGATATTTATATATGCAAAAAATCCCTTTTGTGCTGTAACAACCAAAACAGCTTTTCCAATCCATCAATGCTGACAATATATAATATGAAATTACGTCACCTCTATTTGCATTCTTCCAGAATGTCATTTCATTAATGGAGTTTTGATCATGTAGCCTAGCATCAGTAACTTCTCTACCATATTAAACAGGAGCTACTTTTGATTTTTTCCCCCCATAATTTCTGTCCATAACTTCATCTCTCATTTGGTAACATCTTACGATCCCAAGCTGTCACTTCCTTACTCTGTTTCCAAACAAGTCTCACACTTTTTTGAGGACTGCTCTAATGAAATAACCATAACTTTTTATATCATGTTTATCCATCATGTTTACTATTGTGCCAACAACAAAACCGGACAACCAATAATTAATTTTGCCCCTGCACCTGATCATTGCTGTTAGTTCCTTTTTACCATCTGTTTTCTACTTGGGATATCAAGTCTTTGAGACAGACTCAGTGTAACAAAGCGCATAACACGCTTTTTGTTCATGGTGAAGTATTGATGATGGTACAAAAAATAATTGCAAGTGTTTACCTTCTGGCCAGTTAACTGCTCTCCATAAAGTCTGAAGTTGCTGTGCTGTAGGTGTTTCAGCAGAGGTGTTGCATGTTGCAGACAGTAACTTTTCTAAGATTATCAAGTCATCTTCTGTAAGCTTATGTTCTTCAGCTGCACTGCTATTAAGTTCCTTTAATTTGCCTGTAATACCAAGAAGAGGCACAGCTTTCTGAAAATAGAACTTCATAAATCGAGATCTCAAATTAAATGCTACAAAAGCACTTTACAAACAAGTAACAACTATTGCAATTGAAGGTTTTTTTGGAGGTCAGATTTTTAAACGCTTTTTCCAATTTGATAATTTTCTACTTTAAGTTTTTAGTTACCATAATGATTGCTACTATTACTTCCCCTTTAACAGTACAACACAAAGACTCAGAATTTGTTGAAAAATTTCAGAAAATGCCTACAAAGAGACAAAAATGCAGAAAAGAATCACAAGATCACTAGAGCTTTCATAACTGAAATACAATTCCTGTTTGTTCTTTTCTATTATTAGGTAGTAGAAACAAGGAAGAAACTACATGTTCTTAGTGTGATCACAATTTTTGTATTTTTACTGAAGTCATGTGATCATGTTTTGCTTATGGCATGTGCTATATTCAAACTTCAAAGCAATTTAAAAATCCAAATATTGGATTAATGTAATGGAGCTAGCATTAAGGATAGGCTTTTTTTTTTAAAAAGCTCAGTTAGTCAAGTTACTTCCAAAAAATCTTAAAAAACATCCTTGATATTAAAACACTGACCCAGTATCTGTGTAGGATTGGCCTGGTCAAAGGTGACAGCATCCTTCTTCGGAAAATAAATATTTTCTACTTTAGCTGCAGCTGACTGGTAGGCACCCATTCCTACAGAAAAGTAATACAGAGCATTCAACAGTGTACCAATGTGTCTGACATAGAACAGTGACCTAGCAGTAACTCTCCACTGCTGGACATGACTCAGAAAAATATCTTTTGAAAAAATCTGAATGCAAATAGCTGTCATTCCTTACATTATTTTTACATTCAAGGTTAAAATTTAAAGCAATACCTTCACAAACTGTAAATGTAAAAATTTACAAGTTGAAATTATTAACTGTAATTTCTTAATTACGTGAATTAAATACATATTCACTTACAGGAATGGCTATTGCAGTTAAGACATGAAAATGAGAAGGGTCTTTTTAGAAACAAAGATCCCTTCTGCCCCTGAAATCTTATATTTTTATTATTTTCATAATGTGTTTACATGCTAAAAGATTTGCAGATATGACCAAATCACAGAACATGCAATAGTGGAATCTCTTTCTTTAAGATGCAATAAAAAGTTTTTATCATGACCTATAATGATTTCCTAAACTCACAGGAAATCTAGTGACTGATATTGTGTAATGCCTATTAGCTATACATATCAGCTGCTCAGACTGACAATTTAACTACTAGGAGACAAAAAATCCTCTCAGATTATTATCATACATTTCAAATCTTGTGTGCATGATTCCTGCATGTAAAGGAAGGATCTGTTATCCCCATTTTATGAAGAATTTCCAGGGTATAAGCAGCTTCAATATGCTCATTATTTTTAATAAATTTTAAATTTATTAAATTTATTTTAAATTTTTGTTAATTTTAAACATTATTTTAATAAATTAATTTGCACCAATGCCGAATTCATGTCAGAGTAAAAAAACAAACCAAGACATCAGGAATGTTCTTCATTGGCAGACATTATCTCTTACCTGTATATGGATCGACTCCACCCCCTGGAGCTCCTGCATTTGATGCTGAACCAGGAACATAGCGACCAGCACCTAACAAAGATGTTTAGTTTTTAAACACCACCACCAGTACACAGGTAATTTATACCTGTATTTAGTTACTAGTTTTCAAACAACGCTATTAAAGGGATTATTCTGCACTAAAGGAATTACGAAGGAGTGTTCAACACTTCTTCAAGAACTAAATCTATGCCTGTTTTGTGAGGGTGCTGGTAATGACAGCATTCACAAGCTAAGAGAGCCACAGCTGGGAGACCCTGTGTCATACTCTCTGGCACCCACAGGTGCAAAAAACTTAAGCACAGCAGATACCTTATCCATGACAAGCTCCAGCAGGAGCGCACACTGCCCAAGCCTCTCTGTGTGCCTGGGCCAGGAGTGGTCTCTCCTGTGGGAGGTGGACTATCTTGCACTCAGGCCTCAGTGAGGCCTCCATCTGCAGAGACCACAGACAGAGCCACAAAAGCCAGGGAGGAGGGACAGCTGGACACAGAAAGACTGTCAAGATGCGGAAGACTGAAGGCTGTGAGTTTTGGTAACAGCACAAAGGCTTCTACTCTACCTGTAGATTTGCAACTGCAGAACAGGCAGTGAGTGCCCTAGCACTGATGAGAACAAACACCCAGCAATGATGCTTAAGAATCAGCTGAGACTGCACCTCACATCTGAAAAAAGGGGTAAGGCAAGCAGCAGTGATAGGAAGCAGAGTAACCTCCCATAGGGTACAGAGGCACCTGCCTACTGATATGGCCTCGTAACCTGGGGGGTTGGTATCTGCTGGGGGCCAGGATTTGGGATGCCACAGAAACACTGACAAGCCTTGCCTGGCCTTCAGACTGTTACCCTGCTACTCTTCCACATGGCCATCAATGGTTTTCCCAAGGAAGTCCTGGAGGGTATCAAGTGTGAATAGAGAGCTCTGGGAGCAGTAATGAAAGGTGAAGGTGGTGTTTCTTTGATACACTGAATGAAGCAAAAATGGTTGAAAAGAAATGGACTTATCAAGTAGGTCAGTAACTCACTGTATGGCTGGTTTTGCAGAAAAGACTTGGGAATCGAGTGACTACAGGACCCTCTTTGAGGAGGAAGAGCTACTAATCAGGGATGGGGTAGGTCTGACAATGCAGGGCTGGAATTGGGAATATCTTTGCAAATGATGTTGCTAAACTAGTGAGGAGGACTTTACAATAGCTATACCAGTGAGGATCAGAATCAAAAATATAGGGTGGATGGTACCAATAAAGATCATGTAATAAGTAAGGAAAAATTAAAACAGAAAATTACCTCTGTGAATATACCTAATCTTGTGTTGCAAATGCATACGAAGTCTGGCAGAACAAAAGGTTTAGGCCTTACCCTTCTGCTGTACAGGGCCGAGTGACATGAGGCACACCTGACAGCAGAGGGCTCCCCTCTTTTGAGGGGAGGTTTGGCCGTGGCAGAGCCCACCTCATCAGACTGTTCCACACTACTGTCCCAAACAGAGACTGAAAGAAACAGCTATCTGGGGCTAAATATGGAATGCAACAGAACACGATTAAGATATGTATCTTAAGTGCTATCCAGACAGATTACGAATTTTACGTTACCTGTAAATGGGTCTGCCCCAGGTACTGTACTCAATCCAGATGAAGAGCCTGGAACATAACGTCCAGCACCTAGTCAGACAGCAAGAAAAGCAAAGACTATTAAACACACCTTGATGTTATAAAAATCCAGAGAAGATAACTAAGCTGGTGAAGGGTTTGGAGTGCCTGTCCTATGAGGAGCAGCTGACAGAGCTCAGGATGTTTGGCCTGGAGAAGAGGAGGCTGAGGGGAGACCTTACAACACTCCACAACTCCCTGAAAGGAGGGTGTAGTCAGATGGGCATTGGCCTCTTCTCCCAGGCAGCCAGTGACAGGAGGAGAAGACACAGCGTTACACTGCACCTGGGGAGATTTAGGTTGGACATGAGGAAGAATTTCTTCATAGAAAGGGTGAGTGGGCATTGGAATGGGCTGACCAGGGAGATGGGGGACACACCAGCCCTGCAGCATTAAGGGAAGTCTGGATGAGGCACTTAGTACCATGGTCTAGTTGACATGGTGGTGTCCAGTCATAGGTTAGACTCTATCTCAGAGGTCTTTTCCAACCTAACTGATTCTGTGATAACTGCAGCTCAGAGTTACATATAACCTGATAAGCCTGTATTCACATTTCCAGTCCATTGCAAGAAAAATATTTAGCTCAATTACTTTAATGTTATTTTCCTCCTAAGTTCATCTTTGTGAAACTAATTGAATTAGTTTATTTCATAAATGTGATATTTGGAATGTAATTGATTAGCATGTTTATTTATCTTATCAGTAACCATCTTGTTCTAGTTCTATTTCCGGCCTGAAAAAGGGTCATTTATGCATTTCGCTCAGTTTTGATTAATTGTCTGGTTAAATTTTTGTGTTTTATTAATTGCCTTAACAGCATTAGGCAATCCCTGTACTAGTATGAAAACTGGAGCTTTCTTCCACTGGAAAAAAAACACTAGACTGAAAAATACAACTGGTTTGATTAGAATTTTGCTGAAGATTGGTCTTTTTTCCTTTTTTTTTTTTTTCCCTACGATAACTATGCAATC
>VZTX01020856.1:47913-96667 GCA_013400915.1 Pardalotus punctatus | reverse complement strand
AATATTTGTACAAGAAGTTCAAGAGCTACCATACTGAAATCTGCCCAGGCAGACAACTCTATAAGGTTCAACAAGGCCAAGTGCCGCATCCTGCCCCTGGGACACAACAACCAGCTACAGGCGGGGGGCAGAGTGGCTGGAAAGCTGCCAGCAGAGAAGGACCTGGCAGCGCTGATCAACACCTACCTGACCATGAACAACAGTTTACCCAGATGGCCAAGAAGGACAATGGCATCTTGGCTTTTATCAGCAATAGTGTGGCTAGCAGGACCAGGGTAGTGACTGTCCCTCTGTACTGAGCCCTGGTGAGGTCACACCTCAAATCCTGTTATCAGTTTGAGGCCACTCACTACAAGGAGGACACTGAGGTGCTGGAGCGAGTCCAGAGAAGCACAATGGAGCTGGTGAAGGGTCTGGAGCACAGGTCTCATGAGAAGCAGCTGAGGGAACTGGGGATACTTAAGTTCCTGTAGGGAGCTGCAGAGGTACCTTACTGCTCCCTACAACTATCTGAAAGGAAGCAAGGTGGAGGTCAGTCGCTTCTTCTAGTAACAAGTGATATGAACAAGTGGATGAGAAGAAATGGTCTCAAGCTGCACCAGGAGAGGTTTAGATTAGGTATTAGGGAAAAATTCTATACTGGAAGGATGGTCAGGCATTGGAACAAGCTGCCCCAGGAAGTAGCTGAATCATCATCCCTGGAAGTACCCAAAACCCCTTGTGCGTATGACACCTGGGATATGATTTAGGGTGAACACCGAAGTGGTCAGTTAATGGTTCAATTCAATATTCTTACATGTCTTTTCCAACCTTAATGATTCTATGATTCTGTGACAGTGAGGTGGCTTGAAAACTGACTGAACAACTACAACCAGAGGACTGTGATCAGTGGAACAATATCTATTGGAAGCCAGCCACTGGTGGTGCACTCCAGTACTGCATCCAGTCCGGTTCCACATCTTTGCTAGTGATGGTGTGGAAGATTAGCCAGAATGCATCCTCAGCAAGCGTGCTGAAGACATAAAACTGGGAAGAGTATCTAATATCATCTAAATTTAAAATATTTACCTGTAAACGGATCTGAAAATTGATTACTTGTACTCAACAGCGTTTGCCCCTTAGTGTTGTCCATAATAAACTTGGCCACCTGATCCAGAAACATTGGATTTAGATCATTCTTTTGCAGGAAGTTGTAAGCAGTCATCCAAGGATCATCAGTGATGTTATATGGCAATTTGTAGGAAGGCCCATTTTCATTTACATCAATGGTGAAAACATAGTCATATTCCTTTAAGCAGAATAAAAATAAAAACAAATTAGAAGTTTTCCAGTGCTTTTTAAATGAAGATGTATTAAACGCAGACTAATAGTGGCCCAGACCTAAGCCTAGAAACCTAAAACACTGCTACTTACAGAAGTCTCCTTATAATACTCTCCCAAGAGATTGCAGGTAAACATTTGCTGATTTAGAGTAAACACTAGACATTACTTAGCAACAGCCAAAACATCAGTGTGTTATCAACACTGTTGCTCTACTAAATCCAGAACATAGCACTGTACCAGCTGCTAAGAAGAATATGAACTTTGTCCCAGCCAAAACCATGACAGATTCAAACCTGTATTTTCCAGAATTCTCTGCTCAAGAAGAGAAGAGTAAAAAAATGTATCATGATAATTTGTGTACAGATATACCATAAAATAAAGATGCATCAGGTAACTTTCATGGATGCCTCTGGCTCCCTGTCAAGTTATAGAGCAGTCAGGTGTCTCAAGAAATTCCATCTTAAAAACACACTTCTAATACTAGTAAACAATGATTTCTAATGTTTCTTTGAAACATGTGAAAGTGAAAATCACTATCTCAGAGGCATCTCTTCTGTGGTAGCCCCAGACAGGCTTTTCTACATATATTTCAGTAAAGGAAACATTTCTCAGTTTATCAGTCTTTAGGTCAGCATATCTGTCATTAGGTTCAATAGAGAAGAGGAACAGAAGGCCTGGTACCTAATGTTTGAGGTAAGCCTTGCATTATAAAGTTAATTTACTTTAGAAAGGATATTAAAACTAATTTCTCAAGGTATTAACAATAAATACAATAGAATCTGGTAATTCCTCTAGTAATAGTTTACCTTTCTCCAAAACAATTCGTACTTACACTTCTACCTCTGAAAGCAAAGATAACAAAAAAGTACAAACAAATAGCTATTTTCTAAATTGTATTTTATCTGAGCAAAGACTAGTTACTTAGGAAGGAATAAAACCAACTGAAGTTTGCATATACCTTTCCTTCAAATAAAACTTTTCCAGATGTTTGTTGTGTAGCTCCAGAAGAACCAACAACATCGCCAATCTTTATCCATCTTCCTTCACTTACACTCCATTGATATGCTTCTACTTTCCCATTATCTTTAATAAGCCGTGTCTGTCCATCTCTTGTTCCTGCAGACAGGAGTTTGAACAATTTCAAGGACATGATTTATATTAGGAGACAAAAGTATTCAAACAGTGCTCAGCATTAAAAATGAAAAAATAGTTCAACAACACTTGAACACAAATTAAGTAGATGCATGCCATGGTTAACCCCAGATGGCAACTAAGCACCACACAGACATTTACCAACGCCCCCATGGTTGGAATGCAGGAAAGAATCAAGATGAGTAGAAGTGAAAAATTTGGGGATTGAGATACAATTAAAAAGGTAAAGCAAAAACCACATCCACAAGCAAATGAAAACAAGGAATTCATAGACCACTTCCCATGGGCAGGAAGGTGTTCAGCTGTCTCCAGAGAAGCAGGGCTCCACCAGGCTCAACAGTTACTTGGAAAGACAAATGCCAATATCCCAAACATCCTCCTGCTTCCTTTTTCTTCCCCCAGGTCTATATTCTGAGCATGATGCAATATGCTCTGGGATATCCCTTGGGTCAGCTGGTGTCAGCTGTCCCAGACCTGTCCCTTCCCAGTTCCTTGTGCACCTCCAGCCTCCTCACTGGTGGAGTGGGTGAGGAGCAGCAAAGGCCTTGGCTCTGTGTAAGCCCTGCTTAGCAATAACAAAAACATCCCTGCATTACCATCCTGTTTCCAGCACAAATCCAAAACACAGCCCCATAACGGCTACTACAGAGAAAATCAACTCTACCCCAGCAAAAACCAGCCACAATATTACATCTCACAATATGAATAGCCCCCATCTTAACATGGTAACAGTATCTGCCAGCAGAGTAACAGCAAAACCAATATTTAGGTCAAGTATTTCACAAGTTTATCATCTTCCCAGTGAGACTACAATTCAGAAAGGTGATATTCTCCCATGGTCTAACAAGATGCAAAGTTTCATATGGATGTAAGATTTATGCCACTTCCTGATCATAGTCACGGGCTGAAGTCACTGGTTACTTCACCTTGAGAAAAAGTATTTGTCGATTTCAAAATAATGTTTACTCCTTCTACTGCACTCTCAAGAGCCTACCAAGTAGCAAGAAAGTGTGAACAGAGTCCATCAAGACTACCTATCAAGCCAAAACCTAGAGGAGAAAATTTGCATCCACTACCTTTACTAGGAAAAAAATTGCACATTCAGTACTCCTTTTGCAAACTACCATACTCTTGGTACTGCTTGCAGAACAGATCTAAAACATCCCCAACATACTAGCATCAATTCCATCTTTTTCTAAATTATCTCATAAGAGAATAAAAAAAAAGGCCAAAAACCAAAAACCTAAACTAGTCCTGCTCCCAAAAGAATCAGTGAAAGGACAGTAGAGCAAAATTAAGCTGTTTCATTCAGTAACCCTATTGAAAGGGATTAAAGCCTTAAGTTTGGAAACTATCAAAAGTTTCAATACCTCAAACCTAGATTTGGAGGAACCTCTAAGATGATAGCAGTATAACTTACCAGGATCCTTAAGGTGTTCTCTCCCAGGAAGGTCATCAGCATTTATATCTCCTAAATCACCAGTTTTAGGGTCAATGGATGCTTGGGCAAGCTCATTTTCAAAAGCCTGAATCTCCTCAGCACTTGCTGTACGTTCCAAGGACTCTGTAAACACCCTTATAATTCCATCACTGAATGGAGAGAAAACATTCAAACAGAAATACCATTTCAAATATCACAATGACTGCATAAATTCTAACAGTGACTTCTATGTCACAAGAAACCATCAGTATTTCTAACCACCCCTCCCAATTATAGTTATGAAAGGAATTCACTCTCTTACTAAAACCACACAGAGAAGGAATCAAGCAGGTAATCCTGTCTTCAGTACAATTTAAAAATCAAGATACAATATGCCTATCAAAAGGGTTCTTTATACCGTACTTACTAAATTTATTCTGAAGTCTATTCATGGTTTACAACATTTCCAAAGAATTCACTCTACCTCTGTGATTGACATAAAAAATTACATTTTGGATGAAGTGTAGCACATGTTTAAATCCAAGACATACACACTTTAATGGCTGCACTTTTAAATATAAATGAATCTGATATCCCAAGTGATGCGGCAATTTCTTCCAGGGCTGTCAGATTTAGATCTACAAATATATTGAAAGTAAAACTTGGATACCTTGCACCAACTACGATATCACCATTGTCTAACACACAGCAGCACCATACAGACTGAGCTGGGAGTCTGATTGTTTGAGCACATTCCCCTTGTTTCCAGATTCTAAGAGATCTATCCTCTCCAGTAGTTACAAAATCTGAAAATAAAAAGATGTAAAAAACTTTTGAAGTATATTTTTAGCATACTGTGATACTAGATGCCATTCTGCAACTGAGTATCTAAAAATCAGAACAGTAAAAGAACCTTTCTGCAATTTAGTACTTTTCTCAATTACAAGCAGAGAGCAAAAAGAAAGCCACTGTTCACTTGTCCTCTCAAAAAAACTCAAAGTGCATAAATTGCAGATTAAGCAGCCAGACAGGGAATGAAACTGTGCCCAATACAAAGAAAGATCCCTTCCTCCTTTCAAGGGCTTAAGCAATTTTGCAATCATCACTGCTTCATCTTGCACTATGCTTGCACAGTGTCATATTTGTTTTTAATTGAGTTTTGGAAGGTCAACCCACTTTTTCAGTAAACACACATAAAGCACTTTCAACAGTCTACAAACTCCTCAGTGAGAATTTTAAAGCATACGTTTACAACATATGCATCAACTCATATACATGCACTTCACCTGTTGAACAAATGCGCAAGTGTCCCACAGAAAGGTCACTGACTTGGAATTTCTTCTGCAACTGGCTCAAGTTAGTTCTGAACCTCAAAATCTCTAACTCTGAAAACAAATGTAATTAAGCCTCATACGTAAAATTCTTAACCTAAACTACATATAATGCACGCTGTGGAAATATCTAAAATTACATTATCTCAAACTGGTAAACCACACATTGCTATTTTACTACTCTGCAACAGCACTGAAATACAGGTGACAAATAAGACAACAGTTTTGCCTATTGCTTCACCTAAGTTTTACTTAAGCCTTCAATTAGCCCATACCTTTTATCTCACATACTGCCAGAGCAAGTCTGACAGAGGCACAATTTGGAGTCAATCACATATCTTTTTTTTAATTGATTTACACTAGGTGTATGAAAAAAATTAAATGCTACCTGAGTTCTTTAGTTGTGGTAGTGCCACAGAAAGTCAGAATATACACCATGTTATTTCATTTTGAAGAATTTTGTGTCATAGTCACAAATGTAATCCTACCTTTACATCGAGGGAAGACAGAGATGCTGTATATATAATTTGTATGTCCATAATACACCTGCAGGCACTCGCCAGAGATCTGCCATCTTCGAACACTAGCATCATTAGCACAGGAAAGGAACTCCATTTCACTGAGAATAGCTAAACCTCTCACACAGTCTTCATGTCCTTTACAAAACAAAGAAAAAAATTTTATGCAGATCTTCACTCTATTAGCAGCAGTATACCACTTCTATATAGCTCACATCTAAATCCAGGCAATAAATCTTTATGGGAGCAGTTAGAAAAAAAATTACTTGCTCACAATTCTCCGATAAAACTTCTTTAATGTAATGTGGCTTCCAGGCGTACAACTAATTTAAGACTTTAAAAATCCTGCCTAAATATTGTTCACTTTATCCATGCTTTTGCAAGATTTTAACATTTGTTGTTTTTTGACAAGAACACATCACACTGATGAAATTATCAACTGCAGCAACATTTACCAGTGAATGTTCTTTCACATCTGCCTGCCTTCCACAGTTTTATAGTTTTGTCAGCTGAACCAGTCAACATTAATCCCTGCTCAGGAAGTATTTTCACTGCCCATATCGCAGCTGTGTGACCCTGCAAAAAACCCAACATTGTTAAGACTTGTCACAAGCACAGAGTACTTATTTTAAATTCATGTAGAGGAACTTCATACCTGCAATGTCATCATACATCTGTCATTCAACCAGACTTTGGCTGTTGTATCCCATGATCCACTTAATAATGTGCCAAATTTCCCAGATGAAAGGCTGCAAACTGGAATGAACATTCAAGTCAAAACTGATACGTACCCTGCACTGCCACAAATCTTATGCCAGCAATTTAAAGAGATTAATTTAAGGGGATTTATTTGGTATTAGTAGCATATTTGTTGTTGAGGAGTCTAGAGAAGAATTAAATGAACTGTAGTTGCACTGCAACCTAGAAAGAAGCTGCTTAAAAATCTCTTAATTTTAATCTCTTCAAATTTAAAAATTTCTCTTAGTCACAAATCTCTTTTCTCAGATGAGAATATGGTGACAAACAGATCAGATAACTAGCCAAGACAATTAATGCAAAGGTTTAGTCTTTAATGTGTCAGAGAAAGGTTTTAATCAACAGGTATTCATTTATGTCTTCAAGAAACAAGACTTCATACAAAAAATACTTAGCTCACCTTATTGGAAGGCAAAATACTATTGCAGAGAAGTGTGGCGACATTCAAAGATTTGGTAAAAAAATAACCTACAAATGCTCTGGTAACAGCGACATAAAGCAGCAAGTGTAGCGACGTATTTAAAGCACCAATTAACATTAAGTACGTGTCTAAGTAACAAAATGGGCAGAGGAAGTTTATTTAGGAAGCTGACTTTTTCTACTTGTATCGGCTTTCACAAAAAATTAATCTTAATACATGAAGAACTGAACTAACTGCTTTTTAAAAATGCAGCTCTTGACAAAATGGTAATCATTCTGTTAATTGCCGTGAGTTCAGAGGGACAGTGGAAGTTCAAACATTCATCAGGATAAACTTGGAAGTCCTTGCAATGAATGGTCACTGCATGAATTATCAAATCCCATTTGCAAAGCCCATAATTAAACTGTTTGCTACATTATATACCAAATAAATAAAAATTGAGTTTTATAAATGGAACTTTATTTCCTCTCTAATAAATCACATTAACTTTTATGCCAAAAACTCCACAATACAATTACTACATACCTGTATTTTTATGACCCTTAAGGACGTAAAGAGGAGCTGGGTTGTCAACTGTGAAAATGCAAATATTATGATCATTGCCACCAGTTGCAATCAGCCCACGAGGATAGAGGTCACTTGGAGGTATGATGCACACACAAGATACAAAATTTGAGTGGCCACTCATACAGTGCATCTCAGTAAAACCCCTGTTAAGACTTAAACATATGTGATAATCAGTTCAGATTCATGACAGAAACAGTACTTTATTAGAGTAAACTACAATTCTTGAATTAATAACTATGCTTGCCTTGCGTTGAATAAATACTACAGATGGCCTAGAAAGAATTAAAAACTTAAAGAGAAAAATTATGTTCCAGAATTCCTCCCCAGTACACAATACTTGAAGCTTTTCACTTATTTTTAAATGCAATGCTAGTCCTGGAAGGATTTAAGTTTTGTTTTTCCTCATTTATTGGCAAACACCATGACAAATTTGATCAGAAATAGCTCCACTTTTTCTTTATGGCAACTTTTGCTGTCTGAAAACTCAACTGTGTATCTGAGCACATGTTGAAGTAAGAGCACATAAATGAAGTTTAATGCCTGTCAAATGTATTCACTGGCTCCTCATTAGGAGCACTGTAGAGAAATAACAGTGGAATAGATGGTAACTTCACCAAGCAGCACCCTCATTTCTTCACTCTGAACCAACCTCAATAATTACAGCACAAACTGGAAAAAGCTACTTATTCTCACAGAATAAACATGCAGATTTTGGTGCTGTGTGCTTGTTTTGTTTTCTTGGTTTTGTTCTCTCACCCTCAAAAAACGCAACCTATCATATCATACTTTATCCTTCATACCCTAATGCTTGGCAAGCTTGAAATACATGAGGAAATCATGACAGTCTTTTAAATTCTAGAATATCTTCTCCACTTAAGGCACATGGAACAAATGAAGACAACATCTCTTCTTGGAAAAACTAAACCAAAACAGAATACAGCAGTGTGCACACCCACTGAACCCTGACTACTATAATCCCTGAACCGTCAAAGCAGAGAAGGATAATCAATATCAACATTATGACTCCAAGTAAGTTACTCATGTCTTCTTCCTCACAGTTCTCAAAAATTATGGGTTAGAATTAGAATTTCATTCCTGCTGCAAGTTTCTGTGCAATTTAACAAGTTCTTTCCTTTCTGGTGAGTGACTTAATAAGACCCACTTACTGAGATTAGTCTTTCCTCACCTCAATGACAGAGCTGCAGAGACCAACATAAAGACATATGTAAGCACTCAGCAAATATTCCAATTATTTCTATTTCACGTGAAGGTAATGGAAAAGAGTATTCATGTCTAGCAACTTCAGAATACAGTTCACAATATGAAACTACAGTCAGGGGGAGAAGATTCATCCTGTGGCTTCCAGCAATACCCTACATCTCCACATCTCCTATCCACATTGCTTAACAGTACTGTTTCTGATCAGGGTAATATGCTGAAAAATTCACTTTGTGAATTCAATAAGACAAATTCAGTAGGAGACAACCGTGTGCAACATGAATATCAGAAAAATTAACGTTGGTTTGTTTTTTTTTTTTCCTTTTGCAATGTCTGTGTATTTAATTTTCTGAGCAGTTTTTTGTTCACATTCCATTTTATGTTTAAAGAAGCTTGCTTAGTAAGTGCAAGAAAGGATGGGGTTTTTTTAAAACATTCAAAGCTCACTGCTTTACTGTGAAAATCACAGCACGGCTACTTAGCAGGATTACTTTGGCACTGAATACCATGAGGTAGAAACAACCTTATTAAAACCACCCAGTAAAAAGGATGCCCAGAGCTACTGACACTGTTAGCATCTCCAAAGCATGCTACAACATTGACGTACAGCTAACTGCTTAAAAACATCAATCCTCCCCAAAAGCAGGCGTGCAGAAGTTGGGCATGCTCAGCACGGAGAAAATAAGGTTACATGAAGACCTCATAGGAATCTTCCACTACCTAAAGGGGTCTACAGGGAAGCTGGAGAGTGACTCTTCCTCAAGGACTCTAGTGATAAAGCAAGATGGGCGTAAATTGAAAGAGAGAAAACTTAGATTGCATATTAGGAACAAATTCTTCGCTGTGAGGATGGTAAGGCACTGGAACAGGCTGTCCAGAGAAGCTGTGGATGCCCCATCCCCGGAAGTCCTCAAGGAGAAGATAGACGGGGCTCTAAGCGAAGTGTTCTGGTGAAAGGTGTCCCTGCCCATGGCAGTGGAATTGGGACTAGCTGAAGGTCCCTTCTAAGCACTTAAAATTACATGATTCTATGCAAGCAGCAACGCCAATCGCGAACGCCCCCAGCGAACAGGCTCCCACACCCCGCCACCACCACCCGCCCCGCCGGTTCTGCCGTCAGCTCCTGGGGAAGACACGGCTGAGGAAAAGAACTCGGCGGGGCACAGGCAGATCACTGGCTGGGCTCCAGCGGCGGCACCTCCGCCCTCTCCTTCCCGCGGAGCACCAGCCGGAGCGCCCGGCCTGGCCCGCCCAGCGCCGCGGCCCAGCACTCACCCATCAGGGGCCCAGAGTCGTGCGGTTCTGTCCCGCGAGACAGACACGAAGCCGCCCTCTGGAAAGAAGCCACGGGTGAGGCCGCGCACATCCTGCCCGTGCCCCAGCAGCGAGCAGCGCAGTCGGAACGTGCTGCCCTCACCCGCCATGGCGGCAGCGCCGACCTGACACAGCACGGGCCGCGCCGCGGCCAGAAACTGCGCCGGAACTGTCGTCACGAGGCGCGCCGCTGGGCGGCCGCGAGACTTCTTATCCCGGCAGGCATCGCGCAACGCGGGGGTGGCCGTACCGCCTCTCTTCTCTGGCGAAATCCTCTGCGAGTTGTAGTCTTCTATGTCTGCGGCACGCTGGAACGAGATTTGTGGTCATCGCGATATCCGTACTGGTGGTTGCCGCGTTACGGTGTCGCTGCGCGCTGGCTGATGGTGGCTGAGGGGCGCGGTGAGGGGACGGGGCGCACCGGCCGGTCGGGGCGCTGGCTCTGCTCTGCGGCTGGGACGCGCTTCTCGTGGGGTGGCGAAAGCTGGTGGGGTTTGTCAGCGATAGCGCAGTGTGGGATCGCCTTAGTGACGGGTCATAGCTTGCGGAGCGTCTCCAGATAACCAAATGAGTATTCGCAGCACCTGTTCGCTTCCAGTTTGTTTCGTTAAAGACTTGCATTCAGATACTGAAACAATATATGCCACAAAAATAAGCTGAGGGCTCACAAAGCGCTGAACAGGGACTGCTGCCTGACGTTACTCATGGACCTTAACGTGGTCCTTTCTGAGCCCTGCCGCAGTCGTGTTCCATCCAGTAAGGAAGTGCTTTGCAGATTCTTAAAAAAAAAAACTAATCCAACTTATTGTAATAAGAGTTAAGCTTTAAAGAATCGGTTTATCGTAGTTTTAAGGATCTTGTGCAAATCAAAGGACGATTTCTCTTCTTACCAGAGAGAAGTTAAAAAGCAAACAAATATGGCCAGCAATCACAGACCTCCCACAGTTCGTTCTTCTTCAAGAGCAGGAATAGGAGTGACCTCTTCATCAAGGCCTGCCACTTCATCAAGGACTCCGTCAGGAGGCAGAGTAGGAACGGCGGTATGTTAAAAAAAAAAATCGTTACTTTTGATATATTTAGGTTTTTGTCCTTTTTGGTTTTTGGTTTTGGTTTTTTTTGGGGGGTACCATGACTGCAGTGAGAAGAAGTTAAAGTTTCTTTTTTACAAGGAATTCAGGATTTCCATTTTGTATAAAGTTTTGCTAACCTTGTCTGGCGGGGTCAGGGAGGTCCAGCCAGCATCCAGAGTTCACATGGGAGACCTAAATAGAATTAATGTTGCAGATAGGTGGAACAATAAACAGCTGTTCGAAGGTAATCCCTTACCTTCTACAGCAGTCTGAAGCTTTGCTTCCCTGAAAAGATGTAAATGATAAAAGATTCCTGCAGAAAGATTATAGAGACTAACTGAAGTTTTTAATTTCTTTGGCAATTGATTAAGGATAATAAAGAGGTAATTCAGACTTGGTAGACTTTTCATTTGTGTATTTTTTATTTTTATTTTTTTAACAGATGCCTCCTAGTACAGCAAGACCCGTTTCACGTGGTGGTTCTTCGACTCCTGGAGGAGTCTTGTCGTCTCAGATTAAAGTTGCAGACCGTCCAGTGACTCAACAGGGATTAAGTGGAATAAAAACTGCAGTGAAAGGTATTTTATGCTGAAAATGGCCATCAAGATGTCTGCAAACATTTTAAGAGAATATTTAGGTTTTTAAAAGAAAGCTTTTCTTTACTGTATAAATTGCAGTATATAGCTGTGATTAAAAAGAGAGCAGAATACAAGAGAACATTAAAACATCCCTCTTATTGATATTGCTCTTGACAGCCAAAGAAGATAAGGGTTTTTCTGTAACTGAGTTGCCTTTAAAAAATCATTCAGAAGAACAGAAAAAGATTATTGTGTCTCCTTCCATCACTGCAGAATAACTGAAATACTGTTTTATCCTAACTACTCATGTATCTCTATTAGTAATGTTTGTCTTCACAGCAGTCTAAAAAACCATTTTTAATGAGATGATACCTATTTAAGAACATCAAAAGATACTGTAATTTTCGTTTACTGTAAATTTTGCAGATTGTTTTTCTAATTTATAGTTCATCAAAATTAGGGTTTTTTAAAAATAAAATATCATATTTCTCTCTTTTATTAGGTCCTCAGAGACAGATAGTGGATAAAACATACTACCTTGGACTGCTGAGGTACGTCTTAACAACGCATTCAAACTACAGAAGATTTAATAGTCTGTTCCCTTTCAGACACAGAGTTTAAGCTTGGCAATAGTGTGCAATAAGTGATGTTCACTTATAATAAATAGTTAGAAGAGTGCTGCTCTTAAAAGTTAGGGATATTTTGCATATAGTTTGTAGGAAGAAAGGAAGTAGTAGATTCCTCTGGCACTTTGATGTTATGCTTGCTAAATTAAATGCTGTCTCAGCATTAATAAGGGTGGGGTCAGTGATTTCTGAGCTTCTACCTCTAGTGCTTGCAAGGTGTGATATATGAGAAGTAGCATTGTGAACTAAACACTTTTAATTGTACATTTCAGGTGATTTACTTGGATTATGCATTCAGCTAGCAATGACAAAGGCAAGACCTTGTGCAAACTATTGCATGCAGAACTTTTACCAATTGATCATATTACAGTTTTGATTAATCAGTGCCAAAAGATGTCATTCTATATATGGATGATGCCCAATTTCTGTGAAATTATACTGTGTTTTTTCTTCTGTCCATTAAAGAATGGTTCACATCTGTTTCACCAGCAGAGGCAAAAAACTAATTATAACATTTTACTTCATATCAAGGTTTTCCAGCAACTACTTAAGACTTTATCTGATACAACCATTTTGCTTTTTTCCACATTTACTCACCTTTTCTTAGAAATGCTGATTTGAAACAAAGTGCAGTGTGAGAGATGCTAGTTGAAAATCTCCTATAATAAAATATGTTTTCTGTTCTAGTTATGCTTTAGTTATGTATCTAAATGATTCTCTTTTGTTTCTTTTTCTCAGGAGTAAAATAAATGAACTTACAATGGAGATTAACAAGCTGCAGGAAGAAGTAGAAATGTACAAGCAAGAGAAATCTGTCTATTTGTCCTATGAAAAACGGTGAGATGTATTGCAGCTAATCCAGTGCTAACTTTCTCAGTCACAAGACTATTTTCAAGTATTGAGCAAGCTTCAAGGAATCAGTGAATAATTTTTTTATTTGTTTTGTTTTTACATATACAAATCTCACCATTTGAAGTTTGACTTTTTATTTCCTGTTTAGGGCAGAGGCTTTAGCTGGTGAAATCAAAGATTTTCAAGGTCAACTGGGAGACTACAACATGGTATGCTGCTGTCTAATTTTGATACTGAATGGTCTCCCTTCCATTTATTCTGTCGTTTACTTTGTACTCCTTTTGCTTTATTCAGGATCTTTTTTATTGACCTTTCTCTGTTAAAATGTTCTGGTTAATACTGCTCTTATTCAGTTATTGGAAAGGAAAGAGATGGAAACAGAGGAAAACAAAAAGAAGTATACTATACATTAGGAGAAGCAACGGTGTATGGATTTAAGAAATCAGTGCTGTGTAATATTTCAGTGCTTAGAACAGCTACATATAATGATGATTACTTCTGAAAATGACATGTAATCTATTCAGGTTCCCAAATCATGCTTTTTCAATATGCAATAACTGAAATTTGGTGTGTTTTCACGAAGCCTTTGTCTGATCTATTTTTTTTATTTTCAAGAAAAGGAAAGCAGTATAACAGGTGACAATCCTTTCTGTCTTGTTTCAGGTTGTGGATATACTTAACACCAGTACAGATATGACAGAAGTGATCCGTGATTACAATATGGTAAGAATTAGGATATTTGCTGTGCTTTAACAGTGAAATGGTTTGTTATGTTCTTGGTGCTTTGAATGTCTGACATACCTAAAAAAGCGCGGCACTGATTTGAAACTTAGCCATTTTTTTCCAGTTAAATTACTCATAATGTCGGCAACATACTAGCAGTAAGACACTTGCCTGAAGCGTTGCATTAATAGCCCCACGATAGTTTGCTGTGATTGACATTTGAGAAGGGTGTTATCCCAACCCAAATTATGAGTGTTAAAATACCTTTTTCATTTTTTGGGAGCAGAGAACGCTAGGAGAGGCAAGTTTAAGTAGACTACGCTGCCTTGTAAAGCTGCCCGGTCTTCTAGACATTAAGTTGTCCTTGGTTTTCAGCCTTTTAAATATCTCCAGTGTAAAAAATATTCAATAGGCGTCTGACATAGCCACCACAAAAACAAAAGAGTTTTGGTCTTCATTTGCGTTCCTTCTTTATTTTCTAATATGGATGGATGTTCCTCTAAGTGTTGAGGCATGAATGGCATTATATATATTTTATTTCTTATGATCTATTTGTCCTTAAACAAAAGAAACTAGTTTCAGTAAAGGTTGTTTTGGTAACTTGAAAAATTACCTCAGTTTTTCTTGGTCGAAACAACCTTTTTTTCCCCTGCATTTGATTGAGGAATAAAGATACAGTGTCTATGTCATAAAGAGAAGAATGCTTTTTGTCCATCCTGTAGGTTTAAACAGTATTTTACTAAGTTTTTCAGGAATAAATCCACAGTGATAATAGTCAAAGTGAGTCAATTTCTCTGGAAGTATTTAAAAGACATGTATGTACATGGTGCATTTAGGGATGTGGTTTAATGGTGGAGTTGGCAGTGCTGAGTTAAGGGTTGGACTTGATGATCTTAGAGGTCTTTGCCTATTGAAATGTTTCCTTGATTTATTATGAACTTGATTGTATTTCAGTTGTTTTGGTTTTTTTAAGTTGAAGGTTCAGAATGACCGAGATGCTCAGCATATGGATAAAATTTTTACAGAAAGACAAGCGTAAGTACATTGATGTAATGTTTTTCAACTTGGAATAATTCAGGAAAATGGTGGTGTTACCTGTTACCGTAACAGTACAATGCATATCACAAGTGATACCTGAACAATTTTAGGATGATATGTTGGTGCCAGGTTGCAGCTGGAGTTCCTAGCATTAAACTCTAGTAACTGCTCTGATGATAATTACCACGTCATGCAGGAAGAGTTGGTGGCAATGGGGGCTCCTGTCTTTTGGCAGTCTGCTGTCAGGTTTTGGAAGTTTTGTTGTGGTGTAGCAGAGTGAAGAAAGCAAGCACAAGTGGGACCTAGACCTTTGCCTGTCTAGTAAGGTAGGGTTCTGTAGCAAGAAAGATGAGGACAGTGAGATGTTTGCAGTAAGGATTTGTAAGCCGTGACAATGGCTTGTGTAGTGATAGGCTGAGAAGTGAGTTCCTGAGGTATTTAATTTAGGCACAAGAGAGATTCAGGAGAAAGATACGTGATCCTGCTTCTTCTCAGTGAAAGCAATCTCAACAATGAGATTTTATGTATCAATAAGCACTCCAAAGCAACCAGTTTACCAGTTAATAATGTCACATTTCAATAATACTGCAGTTTTCAACAGCTCACAAATACGTCATGTGTATTCTATCTACCTGGAATGCATTTTTAAGTGTTAAAAAAACATGATGAGAAAATACTTGGTTCAGTAGCAGTGCAATAATGGTAATTTACTGTTGCACTGTACATACATATTTTTGTGAATATAGCACTTGGTCTTTCTTGCTCTGCTAATGTGAGTAAAAAAAATACCTAAATACTCCGTTCTCTGATCGTGTGTTTTGCCTAGCAGGCTGTAGAGCTGCTACACCATTGATTTGGAGCCAGTCCCCATACTGGCTGTGGTCTGCTTCAACATTTTAGAGAAATTATTTTTCTCTTTTAGACCTCTTCACAATGAAAACATTAGTGATTATGCCAACTTCACCTCCAACTTGGTAAAGACTTGTTCATGTTAAACGATGTACAGTAAACCCTCCAACATAAGTAGCCAAATAGATTTTTATTGAAAGTGGATTATGAGTGTTTTTTGCATGTTCTAAGGTATCTGTTGTGCCAGTAATGCATGCACGTAACTCCATTTTTTGACTTCATGATTGATGCTGCAAAATGTTATGGATTTGGCGAGATGCAAGGAGATAGACTGCATAACTTCATTCGGTATTGTACGTGGGCAGCGTAAAATGGAGGTACAAGTGTACTATGTTTTTGAAATGTCAGTTCAGCGTCCATTGTTTAACACATTAACGCTCCTCACTTACATAAGTATCTATGTATTTATCCTCAATAAATCCATCTTCTTCATCTCCACATGGATGAACTTTCTCAAATATCACAATGGGTTCTTCACTGCTTGTACCCGATACCGAAGGAGAAGAACTCATGTCAGCTGAGAACTCCTGTTCAAATATCTCTGAGCCATTTTCTTCCAGACGACGGTGACGGTAGCTGATTAAATAGTGATACCATGCCGGGCATTTTACAGCAGTAAAAATCAGGAGTGTAGTGCTTAGGACAAACCCTAGGACACCCGCTAGGAAGGTCCAGCTTTTTCCAATAAGTGGTAACTCTTCAAAACAAATAAGAAAAAAAGAAGAGTAATCTTCATGAGGAATACTAGCAAGAACTCTAGTATGAGTTTTTACATAGTTAAATTGAGAACTCACGAGCAAACGTTGATAGGGGAATTACTGACTGTCTTCAGAGATTTAGTAGAATGTTATTGCTGTTGTTATTGTTAGGGAGTCAGTAACATCACAGAGACTAACAATGTCTGTGTATCTCATATTTCCTAGCAATATAAATCTACCTTGCATATTTATAAAAAATAATTGTTTTAAAGTCTATTTCAAAGATAAAGTTCTGGGGACATATAAAAGTTAAAAAATAAATATAAAACACAATCTTTTTTCCAAAAGTTAAATTCCAAGATTAGGCTTTGGAAAAAAATCATCAGTAATTGGCTTCAAATTCTGTTTCTTAGGCTTTACATTTTATTTGGTGATGATGTCTGAAGCCTAAAATATAATGTCTTTTGTTTGGCATATCCTTTCAGTGGTGTTGCTTTTATAATAAAAATTTCAGTAAACTGTAGTTGCCAATAGTCTTTATTTAGAAGCTGTTTTTGTGTGCTGGCCACTGCCCTAAAATAAATTATAAGGTGGTACAGCTAAAGAAATGTGTCACAGTGGTGAAGTATAATTTGTGCATAAATCTGTATATATGTTTTCTGCTTTAGCCAGAAGAAAGAAGTAAAGCATTTCAGGATGGAAGAGTTAACTTGCATGTAAGATTAACATTGAAAGGTGATGAAAGGCAAGGAGACTGTCAATAACATTTCCAAAGAATGTGCAATGGGTGCATCCATGTCCTTTATACTGAACACAGAACAGGAGTAAAATCTGTAGGTTCACACAATCACATTTTAGGAAGACGGCTGCATCTACAAAGCAGTTAGTTTGGAAAAAGCAAATATTTTTTGAAATTTGCTTCCCTAGTTCTCTTAGCAGAGATCTAGACAATGGTCTGAATTTTAGGGCTTTGAAATTTCATCATCATTTTTTAGTATCATTTGAGAATTGTGTGGTTTATGCATTTTGAACACTTACTCAGTAGCTCTTAACATTCACCATAATGCGTGTGAGTGTCTACCAGAACCTGGAAGTATGCTTGTTCTGTAGCCCTGGCTTTTGTGGAAGAGTCAGAGTGTACTAGGAATGCAAAATGGTATAAAGCCATGGAACAACAAATCAAACAGCTCATAAGCAGTAAAGTGAAGTATCTGTTTATTACCTGCATGAGTTCCATTGTTTCCAGTGATGTTGTTTGGAGTCAGAGCTGTTATTAGGGCACTACTTCTAAAATTAACAGCAGGAGTAGAAGTTACAGTGTTTTCTAAAGAAGTCTTTTCAATTTTGCAGTCAGCTGGTTGGATAGCTGCCATCTTGATAGAGATTTTTTCCATGTTTGGGAAAGTACATGTAGTGTTGCTTTCATTTTCTGTGAATGTGAGCAGTGAAAAGGTTATGAAATATTGTTAATTTTTTGGCACCCTAATCTAAAAAAAGCTTATGGATAGTTATTGTATTACTGCATAGTATGGGTAAGTTGATGGTGGATTTTGTCCACATCAGAAAAAAATGCACGATAAAGCTATTTGATGTAAATAGGTATGAAATGCTGGTCTTACCAAAACTTACCCAATGTCACATTGGAGGCAGTTAGCCATATCTGTAAATCAAGGAGGTCACAGGAACAGATCCACGGGTTTCCAGCTAAAACAATTTTAGTCAATTTAAAAGATGATTTTATATGAAAATATTTTAGAAAGTTACACTGTAGATTCAAAACTGTCAGGCTTTCTAGAGAAGTAAATGTGTCTGATTCCAGTTGAGCAATCATGTTATAGGATAGATTTAACACTGAGAGTTGATTCAATCCTGCAAATGCTGCTTTATGAACTATGCTAATACTGTTGTTGCTAATATCCAGAGTTATGAGTTTTTCCAGATTGTAGAAGCTGTAATTGTACAGTACAGTAATGTTGTTTTCGTTCAGGTGAAGTTCAGTGAGGTTAATAAAATGTCCAAGAATTTCTCTGTCATGATCTTTTAAAGTGATTTTATTGTTTTTGATGCTTAATTTAGTAATGTTCTGTAGAAGGTTGTTGGGGATATTAAAGAGGTTCTTTGCAGACTCTTCACAAGTGACCTGTTGAAAAAAAGAGAATGACAAAAACTGAATACTGTAGAAATGTCTAGTGATGAAGGTGTGTCAAGTGGGGACTGTTAAAGGCAAGAGAAAACTATCTTGTATTTTTTAGTGCCGGCACTTTAAAAGTTCTACTGCTCTTCATTGAATTTTATTTGTATCTTACTAAACTCATGGGCTGGTGATACAGTGGAATGAATACTGCTAATGTCTAGAGACCTGATGTTCCGGAGTGCTTAGTGCTGAGCTCTGTGCTGAGATGCAAGGGTCTTTATGTGATTATCATCCAAAATACAAGCAGTTTGGCATGCTATTTTTGAATTAATGTTTGGAACTAATTATTTGTTGGGTAGAAAAAGGATTCCTTTCCTACGCAATCTGGAAAGAAGTTATCAGAGAGGACTTTTATTCAAGACTGCAAATTAATTCAAATATGCCTTCTAAAAATGTATTTATTTTAAAACATCTATGCTTACTCATAATTTATAAAAACATCTTTAGAGCCGACCTTCAACAAAACATATGTATTTGTTACAGCACTTAAATTAATTTTGGTTTTCTGTGTTCAGGTTTAGCATGCTGCAGTCTTTTCAGATTTGAGTGTTTGCTCTCAATACCTTGAAACGTTTTTGTTTTCTGAAAACAGTACATTTATTTATATATGTAAAGATTCCTGTTGTCTGTGGAAGAATCTGACTGAGATACAAAGTCATCTCAAATATGCTTCAGTGTTATTCACTCACTTACAGTGACTGCAGTCAGCTAATTGTCATTGCACAGAAAACCACTACTTACTTTCATTTTTGTATTTCTTTCTTCAGGACTTTCATATTATGAAACAGTTTTTAAAATGGTGTCTGGTTCAAGTAGATCTTTCAAAAATAAGGGTAATTCAGATCAGTGTAAAACTTACAGTTTGGGAAGTAATGTTGCAGTCAGCAGTGACTGGATTCAAAAACAGTGTTCCAGCCCAGATCACAAGCCAATAGACTTTCATGTTTGGAACCTAGTAAAAAACAACACTTTTGCATACCAAGACCAGCATACCAGTGTCTTCTGTTGTGGTAGTTTAACAAATTAATAGGTACAGTTATTTCAGTGATAGTTTACTAAATTTTGTTCTACATAAATACTTTGCAATGTAGTACTAAGCGGAAAAACAGGGGTTATCAGGATTAATGAATTCAAGTTTCACTTAATTGAACCAAACCTAAAATTGAGTGTGCAGGCTGTATCAGCGAATAGAAAAGGAATTGGTTAGACAAATTAATAGACAAAAGTAGTATAAACTTATAAAACGAATAAGCAGGGCTGTGCTCATTAATATCCATGTTAAGACAGTTATGGATGCTGGAAGACCAGTATCCATACTCCATATGATTGGAGTAAACTGCAGAAAGTATTGATGCTTGCCTGTTCTCCCTATATACTTTCTCCTGTTGCCTCTGACAAAGTCAGAATACTCTATTACACAATTGTGAGTTTGTCCAATCAGATTTCTTTTATGTTCTTATGTAAGTTACTAAGCCGTTTTTGTGGATTTTTAATTAGGAAATTGATCTTTTGATCTCTTTATTGTCCATAATATGACCTATTATATGACATAAACATGGACTTCTCTATTATGAAGGTATAGTTGTTGTTCTGATCTTTGGAACTAAGTAAATTTGGTGCAATGTCTAGTGATGAAGTTTTTGTACAAATTTGAGCCTCATTTTTTTTACAGTAGGAAAGATCCTACAAATGGTATTCACTGTGACATTAACATGTCTCAAAGAATGGATCATTCAGTCATTACCTTTGAATCAGGCACTGTTTGCAGTATCTACTCATTTTGAGCAGAAATGTTCAACCATGTCTGTGAGATGTTAAATCAGTGCCTGTTTATGCCACACTTGAATGAACATGTTATGTAAAAGCTAATAAACTTTTATTTTTTTCTGTTTTTCTTAAGTATATGAAAAGATAGTGGGTTAAGTGAATCTTAGAATCTCCTTGCCAGATTTCTATTTTCCAGAGTAAATGAAATCCAAAAGGTAAAGTATAAGATACTTGTTTAAAGTGAACTGTACAGAGCATTCACTGAATTTAAAAGAAAAGTGTGGGGAAGGTTACATAAGGAAGTTGACATGAACGATACTAAATATAAGCAACCAGTCAGTTTTGAAAAAAACTCCACCAGTCCTTGAAATGAGTGCCAGGAGGCCTTTGCTGATCAGAATGAAATAAATGATGTCACAGAACAAACTGGTCAAGCCTGTTTGATAACTTTTATATATTTGCATGTTGGAGGATTGACCTCATTCACCTAACTGAATCAGCCTGTGAATTTCATAACTTCTTGGAATGAAGAGGAAGATAAATGCCACCAACTCTTATCCTTTATGTATTTCTGCGTCTGTCAGAAATTTATATTGATACAAAGAGAGTTCATAAACCTTTTGCCATTTAGTCATTATCTGTGGCAGGGACAAGGGTTGCTAGTAGCAGCAAGGCCCAGTGGAATTATGTTCCATATTAGGTGTTGCACTTGTCAGTGTGGTACTGGTGGTCTGCACATTTTTTGAGCTAGTTTGTGTATTTTAAGCGGAAAACATGATGCACTTTGAGAACTCCCAAAATATTTTAACATCTGGATCTTGCAATATATTTGGACTTTAAAGATACGGCTTCCTGGATGTTCAGAAAGAGAGCAGGTCTTAACCTGGCAATTTAGCAATACAGATTAATAGTGTTGTAGTTTGCAGATTACAAGACAAGAACTGTCTTAAATAGAATGGGGAAAATATATTAAATACTGGTTTTAATGTTATTCTATAAGTTAATAAAACCAAGTTGAAAATACAAGTTGTACATATATCTAAGTCAAAAACATAGTTCCTAACTTTTACTTTAGTTTCTATTGAAAACACAGGGGCTTTCTTACAACTGTGACTGCCTGCTTTTTGTGTGTGTGAACCTGTAGAACCAGTAGAAGAACAGGAAAGCATCTGCAATTTTAGTTGCAGTTTAGCGTTTTACTAGAACCAGACTTTAGGAACTGCTATTTAAGCTAAGTGCTTTGGAAAGAAACTCAGCCTGGCAATATATTGGCAATACATTGCTAGTACATTGACATTTCCCTGTAATTAGAGGTGCTTTCTTAAAAATTTAAAATTCATCTGAGAAATTTGAAAATTATATAATTTAATAATAATGTAATGATTATTGTTTTTCTAGGGAGGTAACTGAGTTTATATAATCAGTCTGCCTTTCAGAGTCTGTTCCCCAGCTTTCTAATAAAGTAGAATTTACTTAACAACTCAGCCTGTCCAAGGTTCACAGTAATTCCTTAAGTTTTAATATACCTTGACGTGTATCTGCTTCCAGTCTATAAACAAATTTATACTAATAAATCTTCGCCTGCATTTTGAATTAGATGTGCCAAGTGTCTTACCTTTCTGTTGCTTCTTAGAGGTAGCATATGTACACATGTGTAGATTTTTCAGTGCACTGACAAGAAATAACATGGTGAAACAACACTTTGTTTTTCTTCAACCTTTGTACCTGATGAATAACCAGGCAGTGTAAAAAAATAATAAACCTAGAAAATCCTTGGCAAAAGATTGACTAAGTTGAGCAACTTCTTACCATCATCTTGGATTTAATTGGATCAGCAGCCAATAGGAAAGTCTAATTGTAGTGTGCTGAAGTGTCACATTCCAGATCCCAGAGGAAGCAGTGAGTTTAAATGCCACAGGTAATTTACAAGCAAGTTGAGTTATAATCAATTAAAGAAATGGTGGAGACAGAAAAAGACATGCATTTTTTGTTTGATCATCAAATGAAGAAAACGTGAGGATATTTGCGTACTGAAGTAAAGGTTTCTAGTAGCTGGTTAACTCTCTTAATGCTTGTGTTTTGGAAACGTCATCAGAGGACCTGCAGGGTGATACATAAAACTCATTATTTAAAAAGAATTAGATGCACTTTAAGTGTGTCTCTGATAAGGGCTGTATGTCAGGAAGAAGTTCTAGAGACAAATTGTACTTGCTCTAGATTGAGAGAATGTCTATATACAGGCTAAAAAAAGGGATTATATTGATATGCAAATGATGTGTCCAATAAATTTTTACTTGCATTACTGCTCATTCTGTCCAATGCACACCACCAAATTACAGAACAGTTAATTTCCTTTCCATCTCCTTTCCTCTTAAATATGTGGCTGTAGAAATCGTTTTACTTCAGTATGTCTTTGTTGTTATTGGCACTTTGTTTTTGCTAAATATCTCAAAATATTCTAGTTTTTCCAGTCCTCATCCCTAATTCAGCTTCATCCTTAGTGTTCAAATTACTTGTGGTAAAGAATTCTGATGACAGCTAAGTCAGACATTTCTAGTCTCAAGGATGTGCTGGATCATCTTGAAGTGTTTAGCCAGGAGTCCATATCACATAAGAATAGGAGAGTTGCCTCATATAAAGAGGCTACTCAGTAATGTGTTCACACACACTTTAAATAGATGGGTCTGGAAAAGTAGGTTTCTTTTCTTATCCTGCCATGCACACTTTCAATCTCAGGCATAGATGAGAGAGATCCCATAGAGAGCTTGGAGATGCCACTGCCCTCAGAGTGGTATTGCTATACATGTTATTGCAGTCTCTCCAGGAGAGCTCCATCTAGTGTGGAGATCTCTTCTGCAAATCTGCACCATTAACATTTTACTATGTATCTTCTTTCTTCCATGTCTTCAGCTGAGCTTGATTTGAGTGACACTGTCACTGCTGAGACGTTGCAGCAGCTTTTCTCGGCCCAGATTTAGGCATGAGGAGCATACAATAAAGAAGTAACATGAAAGCTCCCTGACAACTCCTAGTTCCATGCCTTTCTTAAAGGTCTTGGATCAGACTACTCTTGTAGCTTAAAAAACAGGTCCTTTCCACTACCACATGTAACATAATTAACTGTTTATAAACTGGTGTACTTGCATTGAGGGCCTCCTTCTTTGGACTGGGTCTGAATAAATCAGTTTTGCTCTCAAGAGCGTATTAAATTAAATGTTACGTTACAACCATCCAGTATTTCTTATGCAGTCCCAGTGCACTCCAAGCTTGCTATACTAAGTGGGAGATCATCACTTTGATTTGTTTCGTCATCAGGTCCAAAGCATCTTTGCACTGTGGCCTGCTAACCTGACAGAATTTCTGCATAATAGCCTCAGCTTCCTGGAGATTATGGGCCTTTCTTGGAAGCTAGTTGAAGTGGTTACATTTTTGAAGCTCTTTTGAGAATTCCATGTAAGTGATGAAAATCATGGTGAAGGGCTGAGGGAATTGGTATTTTAATCCTAGAAGAGAAGGCTGAGTGGGTATTTTATCAAATTAAATACCTGATGGGCAGGGGTTAAGAAAATGGAACTGCTCTCAGTGATGCCTAAGGGCAGTACAAAAGACAATGGCCATATATTGGAGAACAGGAAATTCCATTTAAACATCAGAAAAAACTCTTCTTTCTATAAGAGTGAATAAACATCAAACCATTCCCTAAACAGGTTGTGGAAGTCTCCATCCTTCAAGATACTGAAACAAACACTGACAACCTGCTCTAGGTGACCATGTTTTCTGTAGTGCACGGGTTCCACCAGACAACCTTCAGGAGTCCATTCTGATGTCAACTCTACTCTGCTTTTACATTATTTTTGTTTTTCCTGTAATCTGAGATTATCATTGTGCAGTCCCACTATTTTGCATCATCTCTTAAATCTGAGGGCATCCTTATCTGCAGTCTTTTATCCAGTAGTGTCAGTTACACAGTTTACAACTTGTCATCTTGCACCTGAGGAAAAGTTAATGAAAAAGAGAAGAAAAGAAATCGTGAAGGAAGGTATTCAGCTGATTTTGTTGTTCTTAACAGCAGAAAACACTCTGGAAGCAAGCGAACCATTTAAGCAATCTTCCATGAACAATGAAAGGAATCAAGGTATACTCTTCAGGGTCTCAGGAGGTTTTCTTAATTTCCTTTATTCTCAAATTGACTCTTTAGCTTTTGGTAGTTTCTTAGAAATTACTAGACTTACTATGAAGCGGTGAGAACAGTTCTTTATGTGTTCTTTAAAACTGCTAGAACAGTTGCTTGTAGCTCAGTATAGCTGGCACGGTAAAGTTTTTATACTTGCAGCGTATAGATTTCCTAACAATCTTAAAGTCCTGAATCAAGAATGTAAAAAATGCCTAATTTCTTAGTTTCTGAATGGTTAAAAAACTTTACACTGCTTAGACCTCTGAATCCACTCTCCATTCTAAAGAAATCAACAATTCTTTACAAAAAGAAAGTGATCTTTTCAGCATCATGATTTGGTACTGCCAGGTCCTGATGTCTATATAGTATATTTTCTTAATGTGCATTCACAAATTGCATACGAGCTTCTTTTTTTCAAACTGCCTGTTGTTACTCCAGAAATACACTGATAAGGAGAAACTGAGAGGGAGTTCTATACTTTCGCTACTGTTGAGGCCAGTGCAGATAGACAGTAGAATGCTGGAAAATACTGTAAGGGTATTGAAAAGGCAGAGAATTCCTCATTTTCTCTATGTCATGGTGTGAATGTTTGCATAGCTAATCCAGCTCCAAGAAGATTTAGATACAAGATGGTAACTCCTTTTTATGGAGTTTGGACTTCTTAGATTACAGGAACATTTCAATGAGGCTGAAGGAATACTGGAGTTTGAAATGAGTGCTTACAATAAACTTAAACTAGTAAAAGTTACAAAAACATTGTATTTTTACAGCACAGAAAAGTTAATTCAAGCTGTAGAAGAAGATATTGAGCATGAAAAGGTTGTCGCAGATGACATAATGAAAGACATGTCACAGGAAAATCAAGCTAAATATATGGAGATGAAAGCTGCTAATGAAAAACTCTCCCAGGTTTGCTTGTTTCGTTATGCTTACCTAAATATTTCTTGAACTGGCTTCATGGGGTTTAGGTAAAATTTAAGTTCTAAAGAGCTTGAGAACAGAGTAATACAGTAAAAAAGCTTGCTGATATCTTAATCTATTGAAGAAGTGTCTGAAAATAGAGCCATTGACTAAGACCAAATGCTTTGTCTTTTTGTATTTCATACTTTAAAGAAGAAATAATGTTCACAATTTTCCATTTGATTTTGGGGATTGACATGCAGATTTTAAAAGCCGTTCCAATGCTTAAAAATTTCATCATGTGTAAAAATCAAGCAAAAGGGAAAAATAACCCCAGTAATTTTTTTTTAGTTCATTTGAGTAGAAGGTGTTCTTCTGTACAGAGGTGAATCTGACTAGGTTTTTCCTGTTGTTATTACTGTATGTCTGAAAGTATCAGAAAAAATGAACTGGGCTTTATAAAATACTTGTTACTTCACTAATGCTAATGTTAACAACAGGAGTAACATTTCTAGGCTTTCTAGGATGATCTAGTTCAGACCATACAGTCTTAAAAGTTTCTCTGTATAGTCTGTACAGAGAAGACAGCAGTGTTTCTCATTTGTGTTAGGATGAGCTGAATCTGTAGTCAGGGTTTACCTGTCTCTTTGTGGACTATGAAGAAAGTGTCATGGCTGATTCAGATTTTAAAATTTGACTTTAAACTTCTGAAGTACAGATAATAATTTCCACATGTGGTACTGATTTTAAGAAAAAAATAGCAGAAAAAGGGCAGTTTTTTGGTAGTAGCCCAGCTGCAAATAACAATGATAAGAGTAATGGAAAAATTGAATGCTGAAAGTAAGTGTTTATTACATCTGAGTTAAGTGAAGGAGCTGGACACAGTCTTGTTTTCCAAATTTTTAAGAGCTGCAAAGGAATGGTGTTACCATGCTTTATACGTACTAAGAGTTAGAGCAAGGAAGTAATTAATCAAGTAGTAATTTTCATCTCAATTTTGCATTTTGCTTCCTCTTTAGGAATTGGTTGCTCAACAGCAGGAATTGGATGCACTTAATGTGAAGGAAGAGAGTCTAAGAGCTGTATGTATGATAACAAGTGGCCTCTGTACTAACCTTTCCTGAACTCTAGTGTAAAGGATAATACAGTAGAAAAAAATACCTATAATTTCTTTTCCTTAAATTTTGAGATACTGTAGGATCATGTTCTAGGATGGGAAGGCAAATCTGCCTCTCTGGTTTCCATCAATAATTTCTAATCAGTTTTGGGTAAAAATGTCTTATTGAGGAGAATTTTCTCATGTTGCGTCTTTCATGGATAAAAGGATCTATGAGCTGAAACATACAGTCAGAAAGTATAATTTTCACATACTAATAGACATTTTTAGGTCCTTTTAAATATTGTATATAGTTCAGAATCGTCTAGAAATTGTGAAGTAGTAAATCTACTCGGAAAATTGGCCCAAGGAAGAGCTCATAAATCAAGAAGTAGCTGATTCTCTTCTAGAAAATGCAATATTGACAGTAAGGATCATAGATTTTGTGTACTGTCTATAAACAGTATATATTTTATATAAATATATATTAAAACTTTTACTATATATAATTTTTTGTACTGTCTCTGTGCTTTTTATAAGAAATAAGCTTCATTTGCAGTGTGTTGCAAGGTAAGTGTTGCTTAACTAAAGTGTAATTGCCACAATGCTCTTCTCTTGCCATCTGAAAATAGCTAGTAGGTGTTTGCTTTTTCCAACAGGAAATAGCACACTCTGGGTTGAAACAGGAAGCTGTGCTGTTGTATGAAAAGCTCCATGAGCTCAAGGAACGTCGAGATCAAATGATTGCTGAGGATAAGAACATGGAATCTCCACAGGAGGAAAGAGAGAGATTACTAAAGCAGGCAAGAAAAGAAAATGTTTTTATGTAAAATATTCTCCAAGTCATTATTATTAGGAGTGGTAATATTTAAAAATACCTAAGTTTGAACCTTGCCTTCATTTGTACTCTAGGCAGCCCAAATAATCTGATACTAAGAATAGTTAATGAATTGAAAGGTTGGGAAGTTTCAGGTTCAGCTAAAACCTGGACATCTGTTGGAGCGGGTTCAGAGGAGGGCTGTGAATATAGTCCCAGGGCTGGAGTACCTCTTCTATGAAGACAGAGTGAGAGAGCTGTAGCTGTTCAGCCTGGAGAAGAGAAAGCTCTGGAGAGACCTTATAGCAACATCCAGTACCTAAAGAGGGCTTATAAAAAAGAGGTCAAGTGACTTTTTTACACAGGCAGAAGATGATAGGACAGAGGGAAGCTGTTTTAAACTAAAAGATGAGAGATTTAGATTAGATGTTAGGAAAACATTCTTTAATGTGGGGGTGGTGATGCACTGGAACATGTGGATGCCCCATCCGTGGAAGTGTTCAAGGCCAGTTGGATGCGGCCTTCAGCAACCTGACCTAGTGGGTGGCATCCCTGCCCATGGCAGGGCTGGGGAGTGGGGGGAGTGTGAGCAGGAAACAAATGATCTTTAAAGTCCCTTCTAACCCACACCATTCTGTAATTTCATGAAAACAGAATTGGTACAGTCAGCTTTTCAGCAGCTTGAGTTGTTCCAAGTCATGAGATATATGTTGGTTGGGAAAACTGATGCAGTTGAACAGCTCTTGAAACCTAACGCCTGAGAGTATCCTTGTGGGGTACTGAACAGGCATACTAATCCAGGAGCAATTGGGTTAGTTTATGATGGCCTACACTGTAACTATTTATTTATACTTTGTGGATTATTGGCCTGAATGACCAATGGTAAGTGGTTTCTGTAACTATTTATTTATACTTTGTGGATTATTGGCCTGAATGACCAATGGTAAGGGGTTTTGATTTTTAAAAGTATGATTTTTAAACATTTGGAAGACATAGCACTTACATCACATCTTGTTAGACAATGTCACAGCAAATCTGTGATTTCAGGTGCTAAGTTTATATTCTCTGTATTTTGAATGCAGATTTTTTAAAACATCCTTTTTTTCATTTGTAGATTTAACTTCAGGTGTTAAAGTTGTTAAACTTTTTTTATAGGTTAAAGACGATAGCCAGAAAATTGCAAGCATGGAAAGACAGTGAGTAACGCCATTATACTGTTGCTATAAGTTACACATACTACTTAAAAGACACATTCTTGTGTTCCATCATGTACTTCTATAGAATTTTAGAACATTACCACATTTTCAGACTTGTATTAGTGTTCCACAGAGAATAGAATATGTTCTTCTGTTCCAGGTAAACACAAGTTTTATAGTCATAGGACATTTAGATCTGCATAATAAGATACTTTCATGCCTTATGAACACACCTTGAGAATGTAAATGGGTAATAGCACTGACACAAACTTGTTTAAGGCTGAAGAAGATGTTGATTTGTAAGATCTGCTCCTCTGGGACAGTTATGAATTTGAACCTGCATTACACTGCAGTCACATTTTGAAGTTTGTTTATGTATTCTTAAAACCCTAAGAGTTACAAAGTTGCTTGCAGAAAGTTCCATTCTAAAGAGTAGAAGGGCATTGCTTCTTGATTTTTGGGTAGTGGGCCTTTCTAAAGATTTGCCAGAAAATCAAATACATTTTATAATAATTAGTAATGTATTGAGGGGTAGATAAAACAGTACAGTATTTTTGAATTTTGAGCCTTTTGATTTCTCTTTCTAAGAAAAATTGAGAGAATTCATTAAATACCCTAGAAACAATTTTAAATTTTTTTAAGCAATATTCCCAACTATAATTACTGGTTAATTTTTAATGCATTTTAATTGGGCAGTAGGTTTCTTAACGGAATTTTTTAATAGATGCAATAACAGAGAATTATATTTGAGATTTTACATAGGCATGTCTTAAAGGTAATTTCATCTCACACTTTGATTATGTAGTGGAGTGTTTTATTTGGAGATTTCTTTGTGGATTTTAGTGAACATGTAAGTAATTTTTAAAGAATATGATTATTTGTTGCAGGTTAACAATTATGTTGTGCTTCTGCAAAGCTGACTAGCAACCAGCAGAGGGACTAGTTGAGTAAATTAAGAATTACTGATGACTCAACAAAAATCGTTTTTTAATAAGAAGGAGCAACAGTACTTCTATTTAATAGAGGGTCTAAAGTGACAGATGATTTACATGTATCTTCTAAAATAACAAGAATCATCCTGATATTCTTTCGTTTTTGAAAAAGTCAGATTTTATGTTTTTAGTCTTTATTTCTCTCTGCAGTTTTGTCTTAAATAAAGTATTTTACAACACAGTTTTAACCTTGACTTTCATTATATCTTTGTCAGGCTGGCAGAAGTAAAAGAAAAAACAGACCATTTTAGAAAGGTCATTCAGCGACTTGATATGGATCTGGAGAATCATCGAGGTAATACGACTAGAGTTGTAGCAGACTATGCAGGGCTGCATCTCTTTGTTCTATAACAAACTTTTATACCTATTAGTTGCTTAAAACTTTTAGGCTTATGCAAATGTAAAGTACTCATCAGCATCAGAAGTTTGATGTCTGCAGGTACAGCCTGTTCTTTTCAGACATAAAAATTGGGGAGTACCCACCTTTAGTGGAACATTCAATTAGTTCATATTGAAAATTACCATAGAAAATAATAGTACAGCTGTCTGGTTTTCCATCCAGTTTTATTTTTAGTACTTCTTGAGGAATAGAAGCTTATCTTACTGGAAGCACTGCAGAGCAAGCTCATATTTAGAATTGCATTTATTAATTTTACCTTTTACATGGTCTGTTACACTGTCAGTGAATGTGGAATTGAGAATGTGTAAAGCAGACAGAATTCAGTATTATTTTTACCTGTCTTTGAAACTTCTTGTGTTGATCCTTTCAAGGAGAGTTTGTAAGCTGTCCAATAATGGCCTTAGCTTGAACTGACCACCAGCAAACACATGCAGCTAGTGTTTGGGCTGGATTAGGTTGGAATTTGTCCTAGCACTTGAAGTTACAGTTCTAGAGGAATTAACTTTAGTTTAAGCATAGGCGCTTAATAATTGTAAAAGGCTCTCCATAAAGTGATGATTCATCCAATTGAAAACCTTCTTTTGATTATAAGAAATCTTGTTGAGATAGGAATTACATAAATACATGCCTGCATTCTGAAAATCTTTATAACAAGGTGTTTAATTTCTGTAGGATTAATGAATTGATGTTCTTCTTACTTTCTGCCTTTTCTTGGGCAATCAGTGTAAAATCTAGCTGTAAGTTTCTTCCAGGTGAATAAATATCCATAAGTCTGCCTCTAAACAAATGTTTCATGCAGCTGTTTATCATCTTTTGCATGACAAAATATTTCATATCTCTATACATACTTCATCATTTTTGTGGAAATAATTTATTAAGACTGCTTTATTAGCTTTTGTTTTTCCAGGTAATATCATTGCAAACTTTATTGTTCTTCAATATTTTCTTTTTCTTTGGCTTGCAATCATTTTTTATTTTAATGTTGGAGAAATGCAGAAGGTAAGGAGTTGCTTTTCACAATAATTCGTTGCTGGACTGTGTCTTTCACTGTTTTAGAAGAAGGAAGTCTGTTGAAGAAGAGAGTTTGAAGCATATGTAGGAGAAAGCACATGCTCTCTTTCATATCAGAAACAGTCAGAATATTCAGAATCAAGTTACCTTGTAGTATAATGTAGAAGGAATTACACCTGTTGGTGTAACAGATGGAATAAAGAAGATATTTATAAAGAGTAGCTTTAAGACGCAGAAGTGTAAACTCCCAATGCTGCCTTCTCTAGTGAATGGAGAGAGAATCACAGAGGGCCATTCATACGTCTGAATGCTCTAAATCAGCATTTTGGTGTGTCCTTGCAATTCCTGTGCTTTCTCCCTTCCCAGGCACTTTACTTCTGGATCAGTATTTAAACATTATTGCGTAACATTCCCAAAACTTCAGCTCCTAAAGTTTTTTACATAATTATAAGGTGTAATAGCCAGTAGGAAAAAAAAAAACAAAAAACAGAAAAGAGATTTTAACTAGGGATTTTTATGTTTCAGGATAAATATTTCAGTGTTCAAAACATTTTTGAGCAGGAAAAGTCTAAACAGACAACATTGAAATAACTTTTTAGTTTTTGCCTGAGAAAATCTAAATAAGTGTAAAAAATTACCCTCTTATTACATGTTCTGTATAATAGCAGACTTTAAATGATTAGCCAAAGTCAGTGTTGACTCATAAGGGAATAGACTTAACCCTTTATAAATTGCAGGAGAGGTTAAGATATTGGTGTATTAATGGCATATTTAAAAGAAAACTTCTTGTAAAGATATCTCAAAATTGTGGTCTTCATATGTTTTTTTCTTTAAACACTTGACAGAGCATGTAACTCTGTTTCATGGCTCACTATTACTAGAATTTTTAAGAGTAGAACAGACTGGGTTATTAACTGTTGGAGCCTTACCTTGCAAAATGAGAGTGCAGCAAGGAACAAAGCCACAGCTGCAAGGAAGCTGAAGCAGAATCAAAGTCCCTTAGGGCCCCTGAGGTGTTCTTATTGTTTGTATATACTAGATAAAAAGGAAAGCATGGGTCTGTACAAGTAAAAATGTCTGGAGAAATTTGCTTGCTCAGTTCTATCTGTGTTTATTTGATTATTTTGCTTTGTATTCTGTAAAATTACAAGATTATATTAAAAATAAAGAAAAACTCAATTAAAAATTTAGATGTTTGAAACAAAATTATTTCTAGGAGATGAATTGTCTTGTCTTGTGACAAATATATCAGGTGTCCCACTTTGCCAATACTATAATCAGTAGTTGAATTTAAAGATAGAGTGAATATGCATGTTATTCCTTACTTCTAATACTGCTATAGCAAAGGTGTATGGTAATAGTCTTTCAGAGTTAATCGTAGAATGCTTTTTGTGCATTTTATTTTCCTAGACCCTTGCTTGTACAGTTTTCCTGTTTATTTCTCTGAGATTATCACAGTTTCTCACACCCTGCATATTCTTATGAAAGTCCATTCTAAGAGGTGAAAGGGCAGTTGAAATGGCTTATATATTAAACAGGGCTGCAGAAAGTCTTAACTAATCATGGTGCCCAAATACACTGAAGCATTTGTTCTCTATTATTGAAATTTACTTGGCTTCAGAAAAACCTTACGAACTTCCTTTGTCCCAACCAAGTATTTATCCCATTCCTATTTACCAGAAATTGTAATGCCTAAAATGTTGTAAAAATTGCATTGAGGCTGATTTATTAAGCTATCTTATTTTTTAAATATAAAAGTGTGTATCAGTTAAAATGACTACATGAAATGAAATAGGATGAGTCCTGTAGTTCCAAGGCATGTAGAAATTTTATTTTTAAAACAGACATTTCGCCTATCTGAAGGTATCCAGGCCTGAGACAGTATAATATTAAATCAATGTTGCATCTCTTGTAGGAGAAGAAAATTGGAAATACAAGGAGCTGAAGAAGAGGGAAGAAAGCATGGACAGTAAGTTGTCTAATATTACTTAGACCTAATTTCACTAAAGTACAGGTTTTGATACACTGTTAAAACACAGTTAATTTAGAGCTTCAAAGATCTGATGCACTGATCTTTGCATACCGTTCTGTAGACAAGATAATTTATATCCTACAGGGCTGTCACAAATATTTGGAGTATCTTTCAAGGCTTTTCATCAACCATTTAAAGATATTAGGAGCACAACTTTATTTTATGAAAGCAAGGCTGAAATTAATTGATCAAATTATTAAAAGCAGAACTCCAGAATGGTGACTGTAGATTTCTTTTAATTCTTTCAAATTAAGGCTTCTCATACCTATTTACTTAAGATGAATGCTGCTAAAGCTTTGTTACATATTAAAAGGTTTTAATGTTGTAGATATTTTAGTAGCAACTAACAAGATGAAAACAACTGGGTTTAAATACACCTTATTCCTTGTGTACTGTAGAAAACATCTTACAAAAAAATTAGTCTGTTACATGGCAAAAGGGAAAATGGTCAGTAAGCATGCCATGGAGGTTCAAGGGATATAATATCTTTTTTTAAAATGTTCTCTAAAAATGTTTGTCTTGGTTTGAAGACAGGTGTCTGCTAAGGAAAGGGGGAACCTCCCTTAGAACCCACAAATTTGAAACCCCTTCCCTCCGAATTATTACAACTTTGTAATCAAGGGCTTTCAGGCAAAGACACAGGGAAAAAGGAATAACAGTTTTGTTACTAGTATCTATAGCAAGGCAAACAATCAACAACAACAGCAGCAATAACAAACAATCAAAAACCAGAAGATGCGGTGACAGAAGTCTCTGAGCTGCCAAGCGCTTTTCCCGTTCGGTGCAGTTCCGGTCCCAGCCGGCAGGGGCGCTGTCGGGCTCCCGGCCGGGCNAGTGCTCCCACAGGGAGAGCAGAGCACAGGGCAGCGAGTGCTGGCCCCCTTGCGCAGAAAAATGCCGGCGAGGATGTGTCCTCCAGGAACGTCCCCTTCCCAGACAAAAGCTCACTCACCAACGAGAAGAAAACAGTGCAGATCCCAAAAACCTTTCTACCCCTGTAGCTGAGGAGCCCGCAGTTCCCCCCTGCTGCCTCTCCGGTAGTTGAGTGCCTTCTCTGATGACCACATCTGCTCTCCACTCCCCATGCCCAGCTAGCTCTTTGTCTCTTACAAAAAGAGTTAGTAGTCCTTAAGTATCCAGCCATTAGTAACCTAGCACCCAGGATGGGGGAAAAATTCGACACCCCTCAACCTCCAACAATGTTCTATATAGCATAGAGCTAGCATGATACTGAAAGAAGGGTCTCAGCTGACAATAAGCGAGGATGAATAAGACCAAATTTAGGAAGTTTCTGTGTTTTGAAATTACCAGATTTACTGAGAAGCAAAAAAGACAAAATCTCACTTGATCTGGATCTTCAGTATTAATACAGATGGTATCAGCAGGGCTTCACTTTTTGGGTTTTGGTTCTGCTTCTAGCCTTCATCAAAGGTTACTGATACAGTTGCAGACCAGTTTGTGATTTGGAGGACCGGGCGCCTGAGAAATTTCAAGGAACATGTCTTAAGGATCAGAAAAGAGCAAATATGGTGCCTTTGTAGAAGAAGAGGGGACAGGGAAATACAGACCTGTCAGATTAGTAAGTAAACAATTTGTAAAAATTACAGGAACAGGAGTATGAATAACACTAGTATTGATTTGTCAAGTACAAACATATTTTTTCCTTTTTTTGACAGAAAAATATTGCAGAATAAGGAAGGTGTAGCAGATGATGTGTACTTTAACTTCAGTACATCTTCCGCTTTTCTTGCTTTTAGAAGCAAACTAGGCAAATATTGTGCACTATTAACCTATATTGTGCATTAAATTAAAAAAAAATTATTGTGAAAGATTCAATGCCAAAATGAAAGGCTGTATTGCATAGAGTTTTGCAATGTGTCTAATGCTCAGGTTATTTTAAGTATTTATAAGTGTTTTTCTTAATCAGTTGGATGACAGGAGAGAGCATCTTAGAGTTGCTCAGAAACAGTTTCACAGAAAATGCTCCATCAGAAAAGCTGAAATCATGTTGGAGGACAGGGTTAGAATTTAGTATACTTCTATTATGTTAGAAATTAATTAGTAAAAGCTTGAAACTGGCTAAGTGTAAGTTTCTACATTTGGATAGAGTAATCAATAGCAAAAATGCAGAGTTGGTTCATTAGGTACAACTCTGTAGTGTGGCTCAGAGTTAGAGTGAGAAAGAAAGACAAAGTGAACGTGGCTGAGTATCAGACTAACATGAGAAATACCACAAGAGTAGGTATACATATGAGTGTTTTTGTCAGACATCTGAAGTTATCTTCTTCTGTGTGCATCGCATACTTCAGATGGAGTATTTTTTCTTGTTCTGCACATAAAAAAATGTGCTGTCAGTCCTGAAGAAGACTGATGGGAGGATGCAGAAAGCAAGACCTGCAAGGAAATATGAAAGAATGAGTCTTTCATTTTAGAAACTTTATGACAGTTGTCAAATGTGTAAAAAAGGCTGTTTAAAATAGTAAGTGAATAATTTATTTCTGTATATATGTCGAGGATGGAAAAGGAGTAATATAGCACTAGCTGCATAATGATTTCAGGTTGGATATTAGTAAAAACTTCCTAACAATAAAACCAAGCATTGAAATAGATTGTCAAGGAGAATTGTAGAGTATCTATCAGGAGGTGTGTGTGAGAAGAGTATAGACAAACATCTGAATTACCGACATACAGCTGGTTCTGTCCTGGAGCATGGGAATTAATTAGATGAGCTCTTGCAGTCTATTGCATTCAAGAGTTTTTATGAATCTGTGAAATACATAACGCGCAGATGAAATTAGGTCAACCAGACAAGTGTGATGAAGAAGAAAGTTGGTTGCAAAAAAGCAGTGCGATGAGATGTAAATATGGACCTTGCTTAATGTTTCTAAGTAAATTCAAAGGTTTGAAACAAAAAGTACATTAAAAACCCAGAATGCCAACGGAGAAAAACGCTAGTCAAATCACATAGCTGCTATTCTGAGGTCCTAATTTCACTGTTGCAGGCTCAGTTTTATAGAATTACATACATATATGTGGATGTTATGTATATTAATTTTATTATTTCATATTTGTAATTGTGTGAAAATGCTTTTTTATGATTGTCAAATCCTTCTTGCCCAATCAAGGACTTCTCCAGTTTTTCATGCAGGTAGAAAGTGTGCAAACTGTTATGGTTCCTGAGTGCTCCTGTGTGTATAAGCCATGTTTTAGGAGGAGACCCAGCAGGAAAGAAATGATCATAACTTAGAGCTCTGGGCAGCATCTTGCTGGACTTCTAACTTTCATGTGATGTGCTCACCACCTTTTTTTTTCAGTATCTCTGTCACCAGAAATACAATGTGGTATGCCTAGAACACAGAGTGTCTACCACCATTACAACGGTGTTGTCAGATTCAGTTGGACAATTACTAAATGAACATAAATTACACATGTAGCTAAGGGACATCACATAGAAAGGAAGAAGTGATACCAGGTCTCAAGTCCTTAGCCGTGTTTAGCATTCAGTCCAGGCCATTAGAGATAGTAAAATTACTTGTTTCCTTTGTTTAGTAGCCCATGTTGATAGCTTTCAGAAAAATAAAGACTGACAACTGCTGGGACAAGCATTCCTTGGGTGGCAACCCTCACCTAAACATTGCACAAGAAAGTGGTGGCCTCATGTCCAGTATGTCTCACTGGAAGAATTCTTCACCTTTTCATTCCAGCCCATAAGTTGACAAATTTCAAGGTCTCTACTGCCTGGCTTTTAAATAAACAATTAAAGAAAGTAATCTGAAACTGTACAGCTTAGCAATTTAATACAAAGTTTTTACTGGAAACCACATTGTTTCAACATGCAAGTAAGGCCTTCTTTTTTGTGTTTGTTGATATCTAGATTTTCTTGAGACTTTCGAAGACGTGAAGAATCAGGAATTGGAAAGAAAGGCCCAAATAGAAGCCAACATTGTTGCACTCCTGGAGCACTCTAGCAGGGTAAGCATATTTCATCTTCCTTTTGCAAGCTAGGAGTTTAGATTAACAGAACAGGAGAGTGGCTGGATAAAGAAGGATGATGAGGTTTATGTATTTATATTATATATTTAAAATATATAATTGTATATTATATATGTATTTTTATATGTATTTTTATATATATTCATAATAGTCTCTTAAGAGGATTAAACATTAAACCATGTGCAGCTGTAGTTTCAAAAAAAAGATTTGTTTAATTTCTCTTTTTTTGTGGGTGAAGAGTTTTGAATAGTATATAGTATTGTGACCAGAACAAAGAAATATTTGCATAATTTATATAACTCTTCATCTCTGCTATAATTCACATTAATAATTATTAACATTTTCAAATACTGTAAATAAAACTAGTGCAATATTTTGTTTATCCAAAGTTTGCAAATCTCAGTTCGTGGGTATTCTGTCACTAGTGTTGCTTAACTGAAAATTTTCCAATTGTTCCTCTGAGCTACTAAAAGTATGTCTGAAATACCCTGCTGTGTAATATTTAATGTAAATATTATAAAAGAATAATGTAAGAGCTTAGAAACTGTTCCCATTTGCTGTCTGCCATTGTGTTCGCATTCAAGACTTCTCTTCTTTTAATGTTTTTGGCTCCCATGGATTTTTTTATGTTATAGAAAACTTTCATCTGAATAATATTTTGATTCTATAATTATTTTAGTTTTCTTCTAACTCTTTCAATATAGTGTACCATAAGGTATATTTTGGATGCTGTCACTTACTTCACAGCAGACCTATACAACAGCACAGTTTATACTTGCTGCATTTTTATTTCATCTGTGCTGGCCTGTCAATACATCTTTTATTAGAAACTGGCAGAATAAGAGTCACTCACATTTAAATATCTTCAGACTATTTTCAGTATTCTAAGCCTTTGTAGTAGAAAAGACTAATAACAGGCATTGTCATAGGACAGGAGAGTTTCTTACTTGTCCAGTTACCATTTGTTGTTTCAAAAATACAGCATGTTTTTGTTATTGGTAACACATAGAATCTGAATCATATGAAACAAATTTCATCTGTTACAAATCAAGAGCTGAAGATCATGCAGGAAGACCTCACTTTTAAGTCAAATGAAATGCAGAAATCACAGAGCACTGCTAAGAATCTGATTACAGGTAAGATCAGCAACGAATTTTCCAATTAATTCCTTAAAATAATAAAGACTTATTTGCATTGTTACACTGACAGCATGTGGAGGATTTCCAGATACTGGATTACAAGTGATCTCCAAATAGTAAAATACAGTGTCAAGTTCACAAATTTAAATGCTTGTGGGTAACAAGTTATTTAATTTCCTCCATTGTATTTATTATCTGTTATCTACTATCTGTTATTATTATCTGTTATCTATTGCATATTATATACTTATATATACTTATCTTACTAATATCACTACATTATCATCGCCCTTGCACAGCTATATATTAAACAAGTGTATTTTAATACAAGGGTTGAATTGAGCTAGAATTTGATTTTACTAATACTCACCTCGAAGTAAGATCTTTCATGATCTTGAAAGAATGTTTAATGAACTGAAATAGAGTCTTCCACAGTTAGCTAACCATGTATTATTTCTAAATATAGTTCTTAGTAGCACTTACTTACAGTTTATGCTTTTCCAAAGAGATATGTACCACAGCAATGAACCAACAACAACAGTGAATAGCTCTCAGATCCTGAGGATTTGGTTCTGCAAAGTGAATACTCATTTTGACTTCATTTTCAAAATACTCAAATACTTAAAATTAAATGTAAGCATCTTCAGGATGCTCTCTGTAATTTCAAAAAGCAGACAGTAGTTTTCTTTCATTCCCATAACAAGTATCTATTTAGTTCTTTATTTGCACTTTTTAGAGTAGAATTGTCCTCACAATTCTATGTCTTCGCCAATATCGTTATTGGTTCAGCAAACCTTTCCTTGTTTCTTGGCTGAAAGGAAGGGACAGGAATTAAGAACTAGAAATCATTTTGTTAGAAGGGTATTACGTGCTGCACTTCATAGTAATTTTCAAAATAGGAGCCGATATGGTGACTTTGAAGTAGTTATGAGCAAGTAAGTTGTTTGGCACAAAATGTTAGAGAAATTGATTTGCTGTTGTGTGTTTGAACACTTAGCGTTTGCTTGTCTGGAAATACTCATTTTGCAGTTGTAGGGTAGTTTAAATTTCTGGGACATATATTAAAAATACAAATACTACTTTTTGTTCTTTCATATAGGCATCATTTCTGGCTATGTTACAATATGAGGATGTTTTGGAAGCACTTAGTGCCATAGAGGCATTATTGAAAGACATATTTCTTTCCCTGCAAGGGAAGAGAAGGAAGTTACAGTACATAATTTGCAGCAGACAATTTAAATTATTCTGAAGTAAATGTTGGACAGCTAGGATTCACAGATAGTGTAATAAACAAGGTCCTTTCGGAAATACAATGAATGCTCAGTTTGCACAGTTGAAGTTCCTTCTAACCTTTGAATTATAGCACAGTCATCTTCAGGATTCTTTCGTTACAAAAACCTGAATTTCCATATTTTCTTGCTGTAACAAAGATACAAAAAGTCCACCAGCAGAATCCTTAAAAAAAAAAAAAAAAAGGAAACCATGAAGAGTAAACAAAAGTGCTGATGGCATAGTTTCCCAAAAACATTTCCCTGGGTCACTGTAGTTTGTTCTTAGAATTTGCCACTATATACACACTGCATGCTAGACTCTGCAACTTCATGGCCTATCAGAAGGAACTGGGCTGCATCCTCTTCCTGTCTCTTCCCCTAGAGGAATTCTGAGGTTTTTTCAGTTTTGAGGTTTTTTCATTGAATCTGCTGCTGGATAAGGATAAAATTTTCCCCTTCCAGTTTCTTTCCTTTTCTCTAGAAAGTGTGAATGGATAGGAATACTCAATGCAGTCTCATAGTTTTTGTCAGTATTTAGACAGAACAGTCAAATTTTTTTTTTTACTTTTTAGCATTTAGGTTGGTACTACCCTTTACATGTAAAATAAATTCCAACTGGTCAACTGTGTATAATTCTAAATAACAAGATACAGATATTAGAACAACTATATAAAAGGTTGAAAATGCTGTGATAAGACCTAAGTAAATCCTCATTAATATCTGTAGTTGTTTTCTGCTATTTCTCTCCAATCTGAATTCATTTTATAATTAAAGTTTTTACTATTTCTGATCTAAAATTCTTATTTATTAATGTCCTTAATAATTTGTCTTTAAACCACAGTGCTGTAGGTACAGGACATGAAAGCTGTGATCTGTTCAGTTGTGGTTTACAATCTGTCATTGACCAATAACAGGAACTTCAGTGTGAAACTCTGAGCAGTTATGAAATACTGTAGACACAGAGAAACTGTTTTCTTAAGCCCTTTTCAGTGGAAGGCAGACTGTGAATTACGTACATGTGAAGCAATCCAAAATATTTTAATTTTAGATCCTCTTTTAATTGGCATGGGAACTTTTCATATTTACATAACTGCTCTTTGCACATAGAGGACACTTTCAGTCTTACCTTATGGGTCACCATTCCTCAGGATAATTGAAAATGGTCCACAAAAATCTTGACTTGTCTTTTTTTTATTTTGAGATTCCTAAAGAAATTATGAAAGTGCTCTGTAATAAGCCAAAAATGTCGATAAAAGCAAATTTTTCACTCTAAAATATAAGCATCTAGCATAAATACGCAAGCAGAGAGATGAGTAGCAGAATCTTGCTCTGCGAGTGTTTTGATCAGGTGATATTTTCCCATATAAGTCCCCTGAGGAAACCATACCCACAGTTTTTGGAAAGGTGAACTCTCCTTCTGTCACATAGACACATCTGTTTTCTACTGCATTAAGGATTTATACTGCCTTGGTTAAGTTGGGGCAGAAATTTTCTACCCTTTTTTTCAACTGATCAGCGCAAATCTGACCGTGTGAGCAAAATGCAAACCTGTGCCAAAGGAAGTTTCCTTGTGCAGTCTCATCCCTCCCAATAGCCCAGATTGCCTGATGCTTCAGAATGTAGGAAAAAACTGCATTTGTATCATTCTTCTGAGTTAGACATGTAAGATGTAGACATGTGTTTAATGTTTCAGGAATGTGAATGAAATACAATGACAAGTCAGGTCACAAAACCATACAAAAGAAGTCTAGCCAATCTAGTCTTTCCCCACTCACAGTAGGTAACTTACCCCCAGGGCTGTCAAAGTATTTTTATTCTTTTATATGTCTTTATTGTTTCTTCTCTTGCACGTCTCATGTCTGGACAGTTTCAGTCTCTACAGTTGTCCTTATGTAAGAATCCACCCACAGTTCTAATTCCTTTTGTACCTCTGTTAGTTTTTTAATGAAGTCTCAGGCGTAAATGCTGTGTTGTAGCACATGTTGCTGTTGTAAGCTGTGACACTTCTTTTCTATGGATATATGGAAGTGTTTTCCTTTACAAAGCAAATGTTTGAAGCAAATCTGGCTATTTGTTCCCTTAAAACTAAGTCTTACCCATATTCAAGTAGCATAAATAAAGATAAAAGATTGCTAGAAAACTAATAAAAGTATTTCTTCATATTGTCTGCATCATTGCAATGAACTTTTTCTAAGTTACGACCACTGCTTGAAGATTTGAAATTGTGTGGTGCTATAAGTATTAAAAACAGAAACACTGTGATACAGAAAACCACTACATTTTCATTACTCCTCACTTGTGGGTTAAAATACAGTAATTTTAAGGTGTGAGTCTAACTTGTGGGAAGGTTGTGAAGATCAAATTTTTTATTTCCTTCATATAAAAATATAAAAATCAGAAGGATATTCAGGAGTTTAAATATAGCTTAAACCTTTATGTAATGGGCCATGTATTATGAAACAAAAAGTACTGTTAATTTAGAGATTTTGTGTCTGGTAATCTAGAGAGTCAAAAACTGCAGATGGACCTACAGAAGATGGAACTGTTGGAGGGCAAGATGGTTGGTGAATTGGCTTCTCTTAAAGACAAAATTGAGCATACAAAAGCCGAGTTGGAGATCTACAATAATTTGCCAGCTCTGAAAGCATCAGGAGAAGAAAAGAAGAAGGTAATGAGAGGAATAAAACAGAATTTGTGTGCTTTTGAGCAGCTAGTGGAGGGGAATGTGGTTTTGTGATTGAGAGTCCTTCCTGACAGCTGAAAAGCAGGCTTGCACATCAGTGCAATTGAATCCAAATACTACTTTGCTTATATGTGTGATTAACTAACTGGGTACATGTAGCAGGTATTCAGCTGGATATCTTGATAACCTCCTTCCACAAAATCTCCCCATTTTATTTTAGCAATTCAGCTAAACTCTTCTGTTGTAATTTATGACTACCCATAACTTTGAATTTCTTGGTCTAACACAGAACACAAGTGAAAGAGAATTTCCTACAAAATCTTAATATCAGCCTTCCCACTGGTGCTCATACAGTGTTGTCTAACATACAACTTGGCCATAATCATTAAGTATTATTTTTAGGATAGAGCATGTAGTGCTAGAGAAAAGCCCATGAGTTCTTTATGCATATGCATATGGTCTTGTACTGAAAGGAAAATATTTAGTATCTTGAAAGGTAAATTGAAGTAATTTGTCTGAAGCTGACAGCAAATGAACTCATCCGTTAATCAGTTTGTGTTGGGGTTTTTTTCTAACTAGAAACTCCAGGATGACAAAGAAAAATTAACGAAACGCAGCCATGCTTTTAAAAAAATAATGGAGCACTTGAATACAGAGTATGAGACACTAAAGAAGGAGCTGCAAGAAAATGAGACCCATTCTCAGGTATAGGTCAAGTTCCATATTATCCTTTCAGTTGTTTCTCAGTTTTGGTTTTCTCATACATATGAAACATGGTACAGACAGAATCTGTTCTTCCTTCTCAGGGAGTTTTCTAAGTCATCTGTTGCAAGTGTGTAACCGTATTTACTGTTTTCAAATAAAAGTTAATATTGTGCCAGCAAATGGCTTGTAAGATTTGGTTTACTAGCAGATACCTTTCTGAGCTAAAAAGTATGTGAATCCTTTGTTTAAGTCTTTGTATTACTCTTGCTCAGAACTCTCTGCCTTCTGCCCTTCCTTTCCTTAAGTAGTTTGAGGACCAACTTAGAAACTGCAGAGGAAAAGAAAATAGTCACTACTAATTAACTAAGATCCCTTTTGCTTTTAAAGTTATGGTGACAAGGTTTTGTATTTCAATCTCTGCTATTAATTCCATTTTCCTTTTTTCAGTTCTTCTGCTCCTTGCAGGCCACTGAAGTTTCAGGGTCTGTTCACACTTATTTAAACAACGTTGATATATATGTACATATGCATTTCAAAAGTGAATCAGGAAAGAAGATGTTTATAACCTCTTGAGCAGCTTTGATTCTTCCATTATAAACACCCATAAATTGCTGTCATTTTGGGAGCAGAACTTTACTGGCATATAGGTTTGAATGCACATGAGGAAAATGGATATCCTTAAAATAAGGTAGAAATAGAAATTGATTGTTTTTTATGCATTTCATTGGTTTTTATTGCTTGAGGTTGTTGAGAGATTTGTTCTTTAGAACTGTTATTTTTTTTCCTAATACAGTTAAAAGCTGAAGGTCATCTTTTTCGTGTTTAAGTTGCTTTTGTAGAATGAGCGTCATGGAGCAGATGAGAAGACATAGCTCTGACTGAGGCATATGTGTCCATTTGTAGCATAGGACTATTCTAATCACTCTAGGGTGATGATATAAATCCTCAAAGCTACATGCCAAAGTCTGCAAGACTTCAGATACTGTATATGTTTTATGCCAAGATCAAATTCCAGATTTTAGGTGAATTACCGAATTTTAGGTGAATCAGAAATGGATACCCAGGGTTAAGATACTTGCATAATGAGGCTTAAAATTTTATATAGAATAGTAGTTGTACAGCATTTCTGCAGTTCATTAAGGTGTGGCAGTTCTATTTTAATGTGTGTGAAAAGGGTCTGTTTCTTTACTTTTTAATGTCCTGAGTGTAAACATCATGAGGGTGAGTTAAGCTATGCCTTATAGTAACTGATTATTTGACATACATCAAGCATTTTGAAGCACACTCATAAATGTGGAGGACTTGGGCAGTTTTGCAAGAGATCAACTGGCCTTCAAGAAGTTACTATAAAAATACACTGAATCTTTCCTGAGTACAAGATAGTAAGTATTTCAGTTCTGGGCTGCTTTACTGACTGTGTTGTGTGCAGCAGTGTCTACAAAGAGGACAGCAAAAGTTCTAATTGGTCAGAAATACCTGGTCTTGGAAGCAAATGATTGTCATGTTTGCTGTGAACCAGTACACTAGATAGCTGATTCTTTACTGTTAAGATTTGAGTTGTATGGCAGCTATTTTCATCTCTTCCAGTTTAAGAATAAGCTTTTAAATAGAAAACTGCAATATTTTCCTAATTTATTCCCTTAGTTTCCACTGAAAGTTTATGTCTCAGAATGATTTTCAGTTTTACATTTAAAAATAACATCTTCATATCTTGAAATGCAGAACCTTGAATAGTAGCATCAGAAAAACAAATATAAAATTGTATTGTAAGGAAGCAGCCATCGATAAAATGTCCACATTAGTTTCCTGTTGATGCTGAAAGTATTGAAGAAGTGCCAGCACTGAACCCACACTCCTACAATCTTCTCACTGCAGCTCTGTTCTTATCACAACTTCTGGCATCAGACAGGAAACTTAACTATGGAAGTAAGGAAGTTTCTTCTCTGTAGTGCAAAGTCCAAGACAGTGTCAGGAAATATTGTATCTTTGGTGATTTTAGATCTTACTGATTCTAAGAAGAGATCATCTGAATGATATGACGCATAATGAGCATTAGTATCTCCCGGAATTGTTCACCTTTTTACTTCTGACTTGCCTATTAACTTCCTTAAATCCCAAGTCTTGAGTTCTCATCTGATTTTTTCATCTATCACTGCAGTTGCATGCAGTGCTTTTATACAGATGGATTATGAAGTGCTAAATTATATATGCAGGTTAATCAGCAGCAGCTTTAAAAACATTTTGCCATTGTTTCTCATTTCTGTGTTTTTTATGTGAAGTAACTTTGATCTTATCAGATGATAGAGTACAAGGTACTGATACAAAATTATTTATATAAAGTATGTGTGTAATAATTACCGTTTTCATTTTTGGCTCTTTTTGTGTTTTTGTATTTTCAGCTTACAAATTTGGAGAGGAAGTGGCAGCACCATGAGCAAAATAACTTTGTGATGAAGGAGTGTATCCTTTTCTTCAAGAAGTAGAGTCAAATTCACACACTGTATTAATTGAGGAAGAAGTCTGTTTCCTCCAGCAGAATAAGACAGGACAGAATGGGCAGCAGAAGACAGGGGAGGAGGGGAAAGGCAGTCCTTTGCGAATGTTTGGTTAGCTGATGGGTATTTTATATAGCAAAACTTGCATGTGTTGTCTGAAGCAATTTTACAGGGTCCTAAAGCATAAGCTTTGCCTTGCAGTCTGGAATTTTTCCTTCTTCCTTAGTTTCACCAGTAGGTTTTATACAAAGTTCATCTTCACATGTCTGGTCTTATCTGAAATTAATCTGCCACTGTAGCATTGTTTGGAAACATGCTGGGGGAGGGGATCTGCCTTATATCTCTTTATGTCATTCAAATTAAAGAGTTATATTCCAGTAATCATATCAGCAAAATCATTATTTGCTGATTTGCAAATGAATTTCATAAGTTAGTTTTTGAAATTAGGAAAAACACTGAAGTTCATTTGAATTAGAATTGATGGTTCTTCTCATCTGATACTATTTTTCTTTTTTTCTCCTTAGTTATGATAGAGATCTGAATAGCACCAAGTTGCACTTTTATTTTTTGTTCTAGGGACAGTGAAATCACTGCAATAAACTTCTTTAAAATTATTTAAGAAACAAAAAATCTGAAATCTCTGAGATGCACAAAATCACTGTTACGTGATTAGAGTATGAATGCAATTGGTAAAGGTATTATCAAAACTAGACCCCACCATCTAGTTTAGAGTGTTGGACAATGGACATTCCTTCATGTCTCAGAAAATGGCATGGGGATATATTTCAAACAATTCTGTTACAGCCTAGCCATCAGAGAAATAATACTGATGATGATAATGATGATGATAATATATGTAATAATTAGTGCCTATACATATAGGTATACATATACTTGTACATGTATATACATACATTGTTGTTTTCTTTATATACCAAATATCCCATTTCTCAAATCTGTTAAGTGCTCTAGTTTTTGGAAAAACATCTGAAAAAAGTCTTGCACAATGTAGTAGTTGGAGCCACCTCCTCTATGAAGGCGGCTTTACAGAAATATTGTATTAAGGCAATGTTTTTAAACACAATTTTTCTCAACAGAAGAGACTTTTAAGACAAAGAGAAAAGGTTGATCAGGATACTAAAGTATCTTCTACAGGATACTAAAGTATCATCCAGCTTGATGAAATATTGCCTGTCCAAGTGCAGACCATTATATAGAGTACATATGTCTGCTTGGACCACTGGAAAGAGAGGGGCTGGGACTTGGGCTGGGACTTTCGTAGCCAGGGTTCCAAAGTGCCAGACTGTATGGTTGTACATAGCTGAGTGCCTCGAAATGGTTTGGTTTGCAGTGTAACAATAGGCAGGGTCCTCTGTGTGGGACTTATTGGCTATGAATATATGAAAACAAAAGTGACTCACGCATGTATGTCATCTGTTTTCGACTGTGCTTGTCATGAGATGGCAGCTAGTAAATTAATGTAAATCTCTTAGCCTCAATCTGAGTGATTTTTCCACTATTTTCATCCCTTGACAGTTTTCACAGAAGGAAATGTATGGTATTCTGGTTCCTTTGTGATTTGTAATTATGCTTGTATTTATACTGGCAGTTTGTTTCCTTAATTCGTCTAATCAGTCATAGCAACAAAAAGTCAGGAGAGTGACTACCAGCCAATAATGAAGAACGTGAGAAAGCTGGTCAGAGAATACAACAAAGCTCTCATAGAAACTTTACAGAACACCAAGACCTGAACCCAGGCATTTCCTTCCTGCCCCAATGGACCAACAATGAGAGATGTGCAAAGGCTGCATGGAAAACTGAACTATTGAGATAATTCACTCACCAGCAGGGTGACAGATATTCTTAAAATTATTTTTCCAGGTTTTTAGAAGTTACAGGTTTTAATACTAGTCCTACTTTTGCACTGTTTAAAATTTTTAGAAATAAACATCTGAATTTTAGAAACTTGTATAAACAAAAAGAAGTTACTGCCCAATGAGTGACTGAGGTCCATTGCTGAATTGTATCTCAAATGTGACATTTTAGTCTGCTTTACACATTGAATTTCTAGTTGCCTTCTAGTCCTACCTCTGCCAAGTGGAACAGGAGTTTTCCTTGAGTAAGGACTGCCCGTCGGGCTGTCATATGCATTATCTTAAATTAAGTGTGTAGTAAGATAAATGGTAATATCAGCATACCATACCTATATAGATAGCAATTTATACCAAATATGGAAAGCATCTAAGGATGACAGACAACTTTTAAAGTCAAAATTCCTTCGTAGTGTAAAATCTTAAAATGAAGCAAATGCTAGCAAATTTTCATTTCCTAATGGAGGATTACCTTTGTTATATTTTAAGATGCAATTATAAAGAGTGAACTGTGATAGAAAGTAGTGAAACATAGCTAACACTGATTTTGTGTGGAGCATTTTACTGTTGTAGTATTCACCAGATAAGGAAATAGCAGAGAAAATTATTTGTATTTTCTGCCATCTTTTTTCCCTCCAGTTTCAAGATGCAGTGTCATATGGAACCTCTGACAAAAATACAGAGTTTCAACATAGAACAAAAACAGGACTGATATAAAAAAGAATAATGTGCTTTGTGATACAGAAATTTCAGAAAACTTTCAGATAAAGCAAAATTTCTATTTATATGTTTCCCTCACATTCTACATGTAATGTATTTATAAAGTGCTTCATGTTAATTTCTTTCATCTGGTATTTTGTAAGCTAGTCCTGATCAAAGAGATAAAGCACAGTTGACTATAGGTTGAAATCTTAGCTGGACAGCAAATTAGCTTTTTACAAAACTACTAAAAAGCAGTGGGATCTGGATTTATAATTGTTCTGCTCTCTTAGAAAAGTTTTCCAGAAAAGAGGTAGACTATGCACCTCACTTCATAAAACTGGAGTAGAGAAATAATTAGGAAATGTGCCAAGTCCATTAAAATAGTTCTTTATATTTGTCATTAAATTGCTTCAAATCTGTCATTGTCATTGTGAGTATAAAGAAATCTGTAAGATTAAAATACTGAATATTTGTGCAGAGAGCACTGTGGTTGCAAATTCAGCAGAGTAAATGGTGTTGCTTTATATAATATTTAGAGATAATGGAGCAAGATTTCTATAAACTAAGGACTGTTATCTAGGGGAAATTCCCGTTAAAGTCTCTTCCTTCCTGTCTTGGTTTGAAGACAGAGTGTCTGCCAGGGAGGGTGGGAACCACCCCTAGAACCCACAAATTTGAAACCCCTTCCCTCAGAATTATTACAACTTTGTAATCAAGGGCTTTCAGGCAAAGACACAGGGAAAAAGGAATAACAGTTTTGTTACTAGTATCTATAGCAAGGCAAACAATCAACAACAACAGC
>VZTX01020856.1:0-47826 GCA_013400915.1 Pardalotus punctatus | reverse complement strand
TCCAGGAACATCCCCTTCCCAGATGAAAGCTCACTCACCAACGAGAAGAAAACAGCACAGACCCGAAAAAACTTTCTGCCACTGTAGCTCAGGGGTCTGCAGTACCCTCTGGTGCCTCCTCCGTAGCCCGGTAGTCCAGTGCCTTCTCTAATGACCACATCTGCTCTCCACTCCCCATACCCAGCTAGTTCTTTGTCTCTTACAAAAGGAGTTAATAGTCCTTAAGTGTCCAGCCATTAGTAACCTAGCATCCGGGATGGGGAAAAATTCCTCACCCCTCAACCTCCAACACTTCCTGTCAGAGGTTCAGCTATTCCAGAGAAAGCCCATTATTTGCAGAGATAAAGTTGAAGTCTAATATTCTCACCAATCAAACCATCAGCCAGAGAGATCGCCTCCTGAATTCCACTTGTGCTAGAATAACATATTGTAATGAACTGGAGAAAAGCTGCAGACTGAATAAAGAGACTGCTTTGAATTTGCTTTCACTCAGGGCAGGGAAGGTTTTATTCCTTGGTAGTGATTCTGTAAGACAGTGTAGTAAAGTTTACAGATTTTTGTTGTGTTCCCCAGGAGATGCCTGTCGTGAAACCCCTTTCTCCAGCATGCTGTTTGTTTCCTTGTTCTATTGAAAGATCTTCAGGTAGCCTGTTTCTGTTTGAGAATCTCATCACTAATTCTTTCTCTTAACAATTCATCCTTATGGTCCTTGGTAGTGGTCATAGTACCCATGGCTGAAAAGAACCATATAGATTGTAAGTGATGAGCTATGCAGCAAGAATTTAATCTCCCTCTGGAATATGAATAACTCACTCCCAGTAGAGAGTTGAGTAAATTGTACCCTTTTCTAGTTCCTCAATTCTCAGTGAAAATCACCTTTTCTGTAACTCTTTATCTTTTTGTTTCTACTATGGTTTAAGTACCAGACACACAATGTTTCTTCACTTCAGCCCTGTGTGTACCATCAGTAATTCAGCAACACAGATCTCTCTCTCTCCCCAGGCAATCTTTTACCCATTTTATTCTGCAACTTCAGACTGAGGACATGAATTAACTGGCAGCATCTGTGGGGTGCAGATACTTAGAACCTCTTCCACTTGCCTCTCTCACCAGGGCTGAATAGAAGTAAGGATCACCTCCCTCAGCCTGCCTGGCAATGCTCTTCCCACCACACTCCAGAATACTACTGGTCTGTTTTGCTGTGCGTTGCTGGCTCTTGGTCAGCTTCATGTACTCCAGGAAAGGCCCCAAAGTCCTTCTCAGCAAAGCAGTTTTCCAGCCACTCAGCCTCCAGTGTGTATAGGTGCCCGGATGGTTCCTCCACAGCAGCAGGACTTGTGCATGTGTCTTTGTGGAACTTCATGACATTCCTGGCTGCCCACTTCACCTATCTATGTCATTGTGAACAGCAGTGCACCTACACACTGTATCAGACACTACTCCCTGCTTTGCGTCATCTGCTAGCTTCCTGAGTGAGCTCTGACCTGTTGTCCAGGTCATCAGTGAAAAGGTTATTGCCCCCCTATCCATGGCGGGGGTATTTGATTACTGTCTGGTCTTCAGCTGGACTTCAGGCCACTGACCACAAAGTGAGCCCCAAGCCTGCTTATCTGACTGTACTATGTCAGCTTGTCTGTGAGGATTTAATGGAAAACTGTCAAAATGCCTTGCTTATGTTGAGGTAAACATCCACACCTCTCTCCTTGCTCATTGAGTTAGTTGCTTCATTGTGGAATGCTGTCAGGTTGGTTAAGCATAACTTCTGCGTCATAAATCTGTGCTCCCTACTCATGGGGTCACCTTCCTGTGTCTGGGAGCTGTATTCCACCTAAGTTGCTCCAAACCTTCTGAAGGACTGAGATGAGGCTGACCAGTCTGTCATTCCCCAGCTCACTCTCCTTACTCTTCCTGAAGGTAGGAGTGACATTTTCTATCTTTCAGTATTCAGAAACCTTACCACCCTTACTACCATTTAAAAAAAAAAAAAAAAAGGGTACTCGGGAATGACCTTACAATGCCATTAATGCCACTCCACATCCCATCAATGGCACACTGTATGAAAAAAAGGTTTTCAATTTCAAAGTCTTCAATCAAAGAATCTGTTGCTGCTATGTTGTTTGTGCCATGCTTGAGGATGGGCACAGGAATGACTGCATTTGTTCTGAACTCCTGACGGCATGGCAGTGCACTGACCTTTTTCCCATATATTCAGGTGTATCATTTTATCTCCAAGCAAACTGTTCTGCTGCAAGCAAGAGTTAATCCCCTTGTTGGTCTTCCTGCTTCAGCCTTCACTACTTTTCATGGTGATCAAAGAAAGCTTATTTTTCTTTCTAAATAAGTTTATTTTTTAATTTCTCCTAGTGAGCTTAGAGGGCAACAATGCAGTATTCCTGTGAGCAATTCCAGGTGGGCAGAACACTGACAGTTCTTTCTGCTTGGCAACTTACGGCTCTTAGTGCTGGTATGTGCTGTTTCACAATTGGAGAGACATGTTTCCAGGGTGAAGTGGTTTTAAGTTCTTTCAGTACACTTCTATTTTCCTGCTGCAAGCACAAAGCAAAAATATGAGACATGATGCAGGCCTTATGAAGACGCACTAGCCATTAGCATGTCTTAGTTTGAGGTGAAAGAGTTACTTTGTAACTGTTCTTTAAAGTATCTGCTTTGAGTAAACTCCTGAGAAACACGTTTCATTGTGATGTCATCTGGGTGTGGTGGATGTTGCAATTGGAGTGAAAACCCCTCAGATTCTTAAAGTGGTGGTAAAATTGAAGTTCTCTTGAACACATGCACAGTGCAAGTAACAGCTGAACACTAAATGATATATGTCTTGTATGTGCAGAGCAAGGCTGCAAAATGCAGGTCAGTCACGCAGACTGGAGCTGGATTACTCCCAAACAAAATTAGTTGTCGTCTTTTTGAATAAAGAGGAAGGAAGCCTTTAAGAATTCATAGCTACAGAGATGATTTGAATTCAAATCCCAGCTTTGATCAATCATTCCTTGGGATTGACACAATCTTGGAGCAGAGGGGAAAAAAATGTTCTCGCCCTGACTTGCACTCAACACTTACAGGTTCTGCTTTCAGGAAGGAGGGCTAAATGGACAATATGCCAAATCTGTGAAATGGGAGGAAATGTTCCTAATTTAAAAAAAACAAAACCAAAAACAAACAAAAAAAGAACAGAGAAGAAAAGAGCCAGAAATGCAGAAATGTAAAATTATCCGCTCTTGTTTCCTCTTGAAGAGCTAATTCCTTGAAAGCTACATTAATTTAGAGTGACTGAGTTTGATTCACTGGTATGTTTGTATCAGCCCCAAGATTTCTGCTGTGCAGCAAAGGGATGAGCAAGGTACAAGACCTCTGTCTCCAATGTACAACTCAAGTTTGCCCACAAACATTTGTGATGTATGGGGGACTCAGCACCTCTTAAAATTAGGAAGAAAAAGAAAATAGTGATTGTAGTAGAAATTATCAGTAGCATCAGTCACCTTAACAGTTACGCATGAGAGACAAAGTTCTAAATAAAGCCTTCAGATTTCCAAGTTTTCTGCAAGACTTCTAATCCCAAATTTGGAAGCAGAGGCAGGTAGACATCAAATTTATCATTAAGTTGTACTTGTAAAAAAAAGCACCATTAAATCATACTGACAGTGTGAGAATAATTTAGTGGAAGATAGTAGATCCTGCAAACAGGATATTAAGAATGAATTTTTGTAACCCTAATGGCTGAGAATACTATCTCTGAGATCTAGTTAGTATGACCCATTTCCTGGTCATTGGAAGCAATAGTCAGATCTTCAAAATTTACATGCATTAAAAAGGATTGTGAAATTAATCTTTATTTCTCCAAATGGCACAAATATGAAATTTGCCTTGTTCATGCAGTTTTACTTTAAGCAGTCATATTATTATTGCTGTGCATCATTTGGGGAGATATAATATTAATATCTTAAAGATATTTGGATATACAATTGTTGCCATTAAACAGAAATACACAGACTCATTTGTCCTTCAAAATATATTGTAAAACATTGCAATGAAAGTAGTAGAACAGAGAAGCAGGGTGGTTTTGTCCTGCTGACAACAGGCAGACCATTCTAAAATATACGTGAAACCTTTTTCAGAAGAATACAAGTCACTTGCACAGTAGAAGTTTTCAGAGCATAGATGTTAGACAAATGGCCTAATGTCCTTCACAATTACTTTACTGATATGGAAGCCCTGAAGAACTCCTTTGAGGACTGATCAGCTGAGCTGTCCTTTTGAAATAAACCTGAGATTCCCATCAGATCCAATATTTAATTCTATTTCAGTAAATTCCCTTCCATTTCGCTATCAAGGAAGACAGGAAAATAACAGCTCCCTTTGGCTAAGGCTGTTTGGTAGCCTGCTCAGTACTCAGCCATTTTCCAGGCAATGTTCTCCAAGAGAAACACTTTTTTGAAAAGAAAACAAAAATGCTGAGCAAAAAAAGTGGACATAGCAATGTTTGCAACCCTGAATTGCCTTCTGACTATGCATATGCAGAAGAAGCAATAGAAAAAGCATAAAAAACCCACAGCTCCTCAGAATGAGCTGCAGCAAAAACACGACTCTGCTACCTTTTCTACCTCACCTAAAAGTTTCTCAGAACCACCCATTTTAATACCACCACTCCTCCACACCGTCCCATCCACATTTGCATGACTTGTACCCCAGAAACCTTTACCTCCCTCCATTTAATGCTCCCCCTGAAGTGGTAGGGGCAGTGCTCATCCTGAGTGCTTAGACCAGCAGCTGCACATGTCCTCTCCCCAGCCACGTGGCTGCTATCTCGCATCCAGGTGGTCCAAAATAGATGGCTTAGGGGCTGCAGTTGGCCTCAATGCCATAGGCCATGTTACAGAGGAGAACAGGATCTGTTTGAGAAAAGAAGCTTAAACCCCATCATTTCTGAGCCTTTGTTTCACATTAGTTGACTGTGGTGAGTAATAACTCCTAAAGTGCCCTTACTGCCTCCTACTAACACATATTAATATCATGTCAAGGCCAAAGTAATGGCTTGGTTCCAAAAAACATAATACAACCAGACACTGCAAGAGGATATGTGAATTCTGCTAACACATCTACCTGACTAAAGAAGTGCAGTGGCATTGTTTCATTTTCCTCCTCGCACATTCTCATGTGGTACAGTATGTACAAATGGGTTGTCCTTGAGACAAGTGTGCTGCTTATCTAAAGAGGAAAGCCTGGTGTCAGGAGTTCAGGGCACTTGACATACCATAAAATTAGCCTTCAGCAAAGAGAGTTAAGAAAAGCCACTTTTAATGCTAGGGTTATATTTACATGTTGAAAGACAATTTGTTTCCCTGCTGCAAATAATTTAAACTCATGCATGCCATTGTGTTGGGGTGTAAGATGCATATGTTGATATGTTTGAATCAGCAGTTACCCACCAATGGAACTGATGTTTCTGAGGGGAAGTCTTTTGATACTGCCTTTTGGAGTCTTCCCAAGTACCTTTAGAAAAGACGAGAGTGTGGTCTGTGGGGCCAAAATACACCTACATGCCCACCTGAGTGTGTGGCAGGGGCATGCTCATTGGACGGCCTGGTAGTCAACAGCCCCACATGGAATATATGTTAGAGTAACTCAGTACCATATTTTGCTTCTTGTGCCATCCTTACATTTAACACAGTTTCTTTTGCTGGCCACCTGTTTTTGCCAAAGGCTGCTTGCAATTCTTCAGCTCATTAATAGTGAACACAGGCTGAAACTCAGTATCCTCCTTAGCTAAGGACTATCTGGGGAGGGGACAGATAACTCTACTGCACTTCTGTGTGTCTCACTAATCAGAGGGATGATCTAATCACACATTTTTTAGTTCATGGGACACAAAATTGATATGACCTACTTGAAGAATGAGTTATATTCTAATCACATGAAATATAAGGATGCAAATATGAAGAGCAGACCTACCAGACACTTAATGTTGAGTGAGAATAAGCCAGAATACTGAAATACTTTAAGTTCTACTGTCTAGAAAAAGCTTATAGTGTGATTAATTTTTACTTCACTGTGAGCAGTAATTAAACTGTGGCACTTAAAAGCTTTCCAAATACAAACAGACCTAGTTTTAAACAGTAATACATATAAAGGAGTACTTTAGTGTTTGCTGAAATGTAGGTGCTTTTCTTTATTTCTTTGAAAATGAAATTTTGTAATGAAACACAAGTCAAATATACAATCCTGCTGATGCTGGTGCCCTAAACAAATTCTGACTTGGACTAGTATGTATCTCCTCTCTTCTGGCTTCAGCAGGCCTTTGCAACCTTCTTGTATTTGTGGAGTGCTGCAAGTTTTGGCTGTCCACTCTGTCCTGGAGATAAATAACTACTGTGTCATCATGGCAGATGAAATGATCAGTAGACACAAACTGGTTCTTCAAAAAAGAATGAACAGCCTACCTGGCCCATTATTCATACTGCAAAATCAGTACCAATATGCATTGCATTGTATTTAGGTGCATTTCAAATGGAGACATGATGCATTTCTCCTCACTGACCTCTTTACAGCAGGGAAAGTGAGATTTAAGTGAAAACTTTAAAACCCCTCTAAGCTATCAATAACAATCTAGAGAACCACAACCTTAGCTGAAGTTCTTAACTCCCCTCTCCTTCCTCCCTGCTCCTCATCCCTCAACAAATAAAAAGACATTAAAAAATAATCAAGGTTAGGCCAACTTATAAGTAGGTTAAATGAATGACAAAACAGAATAATCCACTCGATAGGAGATATAATAATACTTAGTATCTGCTAATACACTGAGTACTCTGATATTGGAGGGACCTCTACCTGCAGGGTTTTAAAAGCTAAAGTGTGATTGGAGTGTGGGTAATCACTTCTGCTTCGCATCTAAGAGTAGAAGAAAGAGTAGGTGTTCTCCAAAATCTGAAATGGACAAAATATACGTGTTTATTTTAGTCTGAAACCAAATCAGATACATATCTTATATTCTGCCTCCTTTAAGCACCAGCAAGGAATTGTGGTAGTGTTTGTACCTCATACCATGTTTTTGCACTCAAAGGGTATTTTCAGCATAAATTCCAGCTTGGTTTGACTTTCAGTTATATGAAGGGACAGGGAGGGAAACACGTAAGGAATTCTAGGTTGCTGCCTTCCCATTTTCTGTGGTTGTGACCCTTCTTTCCACATGGCAATAGATCTTGGGTGTAAAGGACTTCTTTTGTGAAATTTACACTACAATCAAAGTAGGATATCAAAGTAGGATAAACACATACCCCATTTCCAAAATTATGCTGAGCTTTTTCTATGCTTCTATTAAAGTAATTCTGGGTGTTGGCATCTGGGCAGAACTATCAGACTTCCAAATGCTATATTGTCATGGATCATCTTTAGTCAAGTGGTAAATAAGATTGCTCTTTATTTTTAATTCTGTTTATATATCTAAGTACTGCCTTTCCATTTATTTCAATTTTTTTCTGGTTTTCATTGTATTTTTTCTTAGTGTTTTGTTTTAGCTTCTGAGTTTCAAGACCTCCCTGAGTGATGAGGGCATTGTAATCCAACTGAAGTCATAACTCTATGGGAGATTTATTATTGCAACAAGTTTTCAGTCTGTTTTTAATTGTCAAATGTAAAGAAAATTTGTTTCCAGTAAAACACATGAATTAAGGAAGTAGTTTGCTGGATTGTGGATGGCTTTGGTCTATACTGGATTCAGCTGGCTGCTTTGTTACTGTTTACTTCATATTTTCATTAGTGTGTTCAGAAATGCATTGCAGCCAGCAGCCTACGTGTGGATTAAATAAATAAGGCAAAACATGGGAGCATCCTGAGAAATTACCAGACCTGGACTTTAGAAGGAGATAATAACACTTCCACCTACTGTACCTGGGTGGAGGATATTTTACTTGCACTCTCCCGCCTGCTGGAGGATACCATCATTGTTCCTATTCTGCTGACTGTGAACAACAGCAGTCCCCTGCTCCTCCAGCAGCTCCAGATAATTGTTTTGATGTATTGCTGGATGGACGGGATTTGCACTGCCCTGCAGTCCTGCTGATACAAAAATGCCTTTAAGATCCTGCCTTTCCCATCCTAATCTACAAAGGAAACAGGAAAAAGGAACTTAAACTCCCTGTACTCAGACAGCAATGAGACTGTTCCAGCCTGCGCCAGTGCTCTGATTTCTTGCCTGTGACTTGTAAACAGCGTACCATGCAGGACAAGAGTACCTGCTAAAGGTCTGCCCCGAGGAAAGGATACTCCATGAGCGACTGTAAGAACTGGATGGATATACTTTGGAAAGCATGGACCCTCTAGCACACCTAGTTCTCTATGGATTCAGCCTGTTGATTTCAGGTAAGCTTTGGCTTTAACAGTTGTAGTGGACCTGTCATGCCTTTCTTGTCTCTCACACAGTGTGCACCTACCCTTTGACTGTGTATACTTCACTCCAGCCCTTACTTTCACTGATTTAAGTACTCATGTTTGTTTCAGTGAGTCCACTTCTCTCTGTGCAGAGTTCTTACAGCGAGTGAGGGCAGGACTGTGGCCAAGAAACTGGGGATGATTTAGCTACATGTAGGATCACTGCTGCAGCTTTTAACTGGTGAAGTCGTTTGTTGACACATATGTTGCAGCAGGGTTTCTTTTCTGTCTAATGGTATGAACTTTTTCATACAGCTTATTACTGAAACCACTGGTGTCTTTCCCTAAGAAAGCTGCTCTACATACAGGTTAAATTTCAACTTCTTCTGTGGCTGACTGTATGAACTAGCTGTGTAGCTGTTATGCCTAGCTATTCCAGTACCTGATTTGAGACAAGATTCCACAAGTGGAACTTAGATGAACGTTGGTGGATGGAAGAGGGGGAAAAATGTACATTATACAAGATAAATTAAAAACACTTCAAATACAGTTATCAGCAAATGCCATTAGTTCAGCAAGTCAGAAGTTTTCATAAGAGATATCTGTAGAAAGGTATAGAGAAATATTATACTAATACAAATTTAGTTTACAGTATTTGCAGCATTATTGTTAGAGATACTCTGCTGAACCTATCACATGCAGAGCCCTGAGGAAGGCTGTGCTCCTGCCATGAGATTCGAAGTTGCTCTGCTTTTGACATTGCTTTCACAATCCTCATTTTGATTTTCTAGTCAGTTTCTTCTGTAAAAATCTGTAAAAGAAAAATACAAGACACAATAAATTTCGACTCCTACCTCACCCTTAACCATTGAATTGAGATATGCATAGATATTTCCAGTCCATCTCACAGGAAAAATGTTATGTGCTGTTGAGCTGCAAATTGTCCTGCAGTGGAAACCAGAAAGTAGCAAGAAAAGGCAGTAGTCCTCATTTCTGTGCAGCTTTCTTTACAACTGCTTCACACAGATGTTCTTGATTAGCAGCATGCTAACGGCTGTTTACAGTAAAATTAAGAGTTTAAGATGTTACTTTTGGCATCTATAAAAAGCTAGAGGTTAATGCAGGTAAAAAGAAAAAGATGTTTGTAATCTGTTGAAATCATGTTTGGAAATATTCTTTTCTAGCAATTGTTGTAATAGACTTCATATTGTTTACCAATTTCTCTTCTGTGCCTTCAGTTTCTTGATTGTTTAGCTGCACATCAATTCAACCTATTAAGCCCTCAGATCACTTCCAGCTTTACACTTTTAGGAAATATCTAGTGCCTTTAGCATTATGGATGGAGAATAAAAGTCCAGTTACTCCAACTTTTTTCCTTGCCCCTCCTGTTTCTCCACATGGTGACATACACTTATTCAACACAGACAGCAACAGCATTCATTAAGACACAAGTATAGGAGAAACAAAAGTCATCTGCAGAGATTAGCCACAAAAATTTGGAGAACACAAACAGCCCAGCACCGAAGAGCTGCCAGTCACTGCATTTTCCACAGGGTCTGACCAAAAAGGTTTGTGCTGTAGTCACACCCATCTCAATAGATCTGTCAGCTTTCCCGCTTTTGTTTGAGAATGATATCATGTTTCCTGGGGCGAGCGGTGGAAGACAATGCGAGCCTGCTTTCCTCTAGATACTGCAGGCGGAGTTCAGGAAAGCAGGAATCACATTCTCTTAGCAGGGGAGGGTCTACACTCAGTGCAGACACTGAACTGGCTTAACCTTGTCCCTGATGATTGTGGGCTTCTCTGGGTGTGTTGCTGGGTGGGCACAAAATCCACTCCACCCTTTTCCAGGGTGAAAAGCACTGACTTGACTCTCTTTACAAGAAATGGCCTTTGAATTAATGTCTTTTTATTTTTAAAAGCAGTACTCCATTAGCAGCTGGAGTTTATGATCCAATTTGGAAGGCAATGTTCAAAGTATATACAAGTGATCACTTTTGTACTTTATACATTCCATAACAAATGTTCAGTTAAACTGAAAAGGAGTTGAATTTAATCCTGTTGGGATTCTTCAAACTAGACTGAGTACCAACACATGTATTTTCTTTTGGCTGATTATGTTCCTGACATTTTGGAGTAACAAATTATGCTGTAATCTATCCTGAATTATGGATTCAAATGCCAAGCTTGTGGTAGGTTCAGCCTCTTAAATTCAGACCAAAGGAGAGCTGCAGATTTACCTATTCCTCTAAAAGCAAGGAGGGAGTGTGACAACCTGCCTTTTGCCTCAGAAATGCCTCAGAGCCCCTCAGGTATCCTCAGATGGTCTAGAAATCTGCTTGCAGTTTCTCACAGTGAGCTAATTCTCAGAAATGTTCAAGTCTGAGACTTATTTTAGCAAGATGATCACCATCATTAAAGAATTTGTAAAAACCAGCAACAATTACAATTAACTTCAAGGACATTTCTTTGACTATTTCTATCAGGAAACAAATATATTGTCAAATGTCTCCATTCTCCAAGACAGAATTTTCTGAGCAATAGTTTTGCTCTACCAATAATCTTAGATCCTGTGGGTTTCTAAAAATACTGGATTTTTTTTTCTGATTTAGTCATTGGACCTATATATGGTAAAAGACTCAAAAGATTATGTTAGCCTTTTTAGAAAAGGGTAATAGTGGAGTAAACCACTGCAATGACATTCAATAGCTCACTATCATCTCTGTTGATGGCTGCATTTTCTTTGGGATCAGTAGGTGTTATGAAAAAACTCAGAATGGTTATTATTATGTGACTCATTTTCATATTTAGAAAGTTGAACAGCTTTTAACATACATTACCAGATGCACAATCACCTTTATAATGCTGTAGGCTTCTCAAAATGACAAGCCAAAATTTTTAGCTGCATTGGATAGTCTTAAAAATTCTGTTTCAAGACATGTTTTTCTGTTGTGAAGCTTAACTTAAGCAAAAGAAAATCTGTATTAACCGGTGGCTAATACATGCCTGTAGCAGTGATCAGGAATGTCATTCTTCCCATAATTAAAGAGACTAGGTCTGTGTGAGCATCTCCAAATAGGATGTTGTCAGATCAAAGTGGCACGTGAACCTCAGTCTGTCCCATGGCTGAGTGATGGAGTTTTGAGCCTCCCAAAGACAAAGAAATGAATGATCTTTTAATCTCAGGTATTTCATAACTACAATTGTGAGGTTTTAATATCAGGTATTTGTAATGTGACCAGATTTTACACTGATGCACAACCTTTCCAACACCTAGATTACCAAACTACTAATGTGTATTAGAGTTTTTTTAAACCAAATTTACCTTTTGTTCCTGAAGTGCATTTGATTTGCGAGACTCAGCAATTGCATCTGCCTGCCATGCTGTGCCTGGTTCACACCTACTGAGATGCAGAGTAGCTCTCAGGAAGCCTGTGTTCCCAAAGGTTATTTCAACAGCTGGGAATAGTCAGGAGTGAAAAGGCATTGCAAAGGAATCAGATCTGAAAGGGTGACATGAAATCACACTACATTTGTAAGTGCTAACATATGCTACTTTTTTAGATACAATTTTCATATATAGATACATGAACATGCATGTATTATATTGCTTTCGTATTTAGTCATAATTAAGATGGATGGATTACTTTTTTGCTGAAATTTCATTTAAGAGAAAACTGAAGTTGTAATATTTTGCACAGATTGTCTGATATCCACAAGATTTTTATCTGGAAGTCTTTAGTGTACAAGAGGGAGCATAGAAGTCATAGATCCTGACTTTCACTGAGTAGCTGGCTTTAGGGCAGGGGAGATGCACTTGGTCCTTCCTGTGCTCACAATGAGAATTACGTGGGCTGGAAAGCTGCTCTATCTCAGTCACATACACTTGAGCCTGCTTGGCCGAGACCCATCTCTTAAACAAACAAAAACCCCTGTTCAGCTCTCTTGGAAGACTAAGAAGTCATTGTGGTATGAAGTGTAGGCACAGGAGCAATGAACCAAAAGTTAATGTACCTAATGCTTATGTGAAACAGATTTAGTTGCATGGGCAGATCCCTCTGGTAAGTAAGATCTATCTGGGACTGGAGGGATGCAAATCTTAGAGATTATGCAGTGAAGAACTGCTCTGCAAAAACAGTCTCTACGCTGGGCTGGCAAATCACATTTAGGATGCTGTTCCTGAGTGGTTTCAGTGGAGGCACACAGCAAAGACCCACCCTTGTCTAAAAGAGAGACTTTCCTATAAGGAATTAAAAATGCTGATTTTTATTTGATACAGATTTGATAACTGTTCTCCAACTGTTAAACAATGGTCGTATCTTAAAGAAGTTCAAAAGCTATCAAAATTAATTTTGTAATTCATCACTTGGAAATATTAACACTTTTAGGGTGTAAAGATATTAGTCATTTACTAAGTTCTGAAAGGATTTAAAAAATATATATTAACAAATGGCATTTCTCTATTCAGAAATGTAAAATTTTACTTCAAGGCTGGTATTTTGATGGCCTGGTGGTTTTTTTTTTTTTTTTGCACTGTCAGCCTGACTAATCAACTGGATTAGTTAATTTCTCCTTTGGAGTAGAAGAAGTCTTCCTTGACAATGCAATTCTAGTTGCACTTCTGATTGTGCTGATGATTTTCCCTTGTGTTATTTCCTGGCTGTTCATTGCAGACAAGCAACTGGTCAGGGGCCTTGGCCTCCTTAGTCACAAAGTGTGCTTAGCACCAGAAACACCTCCCAGCTACGTCAGTCAGAAAAATCAGTAAGAGGCAGAGTGAGGGTGCACTTCTATACAGGCAAGAGCATATTAGAGTGTGTTCTCCCAGCAGTGCTCACCGACAGACAAACTTATGCTTGTTGGTATGCACTGACTAATTGATTACCTATGTTATTTTACCTACTTCAGCTTGGCACATGCCCACATACAACAAACAATAAACATCTGCAGTACAATAGTGCAAATTCCCTCCACAAATAGTGCCCTATTTCTAAGGGCAAGTGGTCTTGGTATTTGAACTGTGAAGCATCCCACAGCTGCCCAGTAGCATCATGTAAGATACAAGAGCAAGATTCTTTACATGAACAACAAAAAATATTTTATTGGGAAACCTGTCTGTTGGCTCATTTATCATATGTTTTCCAGGAGCATTTGTGGTTTTTTTGGTTTTTTTTTTCTCATCCCTGCTATTCCTGTTGTATGTGTATGGCAGAGAATCTTAATGTCTTTGGGCAATACTAACTTCAGCCTTGCTTTCCTGTGGAGGAATGAGCTGTCAGAGGATAATCTGACTCACTGGGAGAAATTACCTGATGTGCTGCTATCTTTGAATTTCAGAGGAAATTTCCAGGACACTAAAAGAGCACTGAGCTCATAAAATGAATACGTGGTTTCAAAGCCCACCAAATTACTTACTTTTTTCAGAGAATGAACCAAAAATAATATGATAAGAGAAGTGTTGAGTGGACAAAAAACCAAAGAGTGCCAGATTCTGGTGTGGCATATGTTCCACTCTTCCTAGGAAAAATATGCTAAACAGTTAATGTTTTGGGTTGTTTTCTGACTGGTTTTAATATTAAGTAAAGAGTACTTTATTTTTTCTTTTTTGGAGGGGAGACTTGTGGATGTAGTCTCTATTTTATTAATTTCTTCATATTTCATTTGCATTATTTCCAGCCTGATTGTCTTCCACATTGGGTAATTCATTAATTTTTTTAAAATCACATAATTTATTCAGTACTTCCCCAAGAATTAATCAAATGCTATACTTCCTCAGCAAAATTGTTTGCATGATTGCCATTTGTATTCCTAAATAGATTGATTTAATTCTTTTAATCTGGTATGTAGTTTTATACAAAAAAAAAAAAAATTGAGAGGGTACAGCTGAAGATATAACTACAAAACAAGACACAATGAAAAATACTGAGGTGTAGGCTATTTAGCAAGTTAGGTTTGTTCTAAATCAAAGCCTTATTCTTTCAAGCAGAGGGAGTGCTCATTATTGTATTTTAAGAAACTTGAAGGAAGAGGGGTTGATAACTTAACAGTTTGTGACATATGTTTTCACCAGTCTCTAAATGATTTTTAAATCCTGAAGTGAGTGTCATATGCAACTGACTGTTTCACTTTCAGCAAAACACCAAAACTAAGCACAGATTCTGCTTTTTCCCTGCTAATATAGTATCTACATGTTTTACGTTCATATTCCATTCATATTCCCAGATGTTTGATAGCAGGAATGATTTGTGTTCCATTCAAAAACAGTAAGAGAGAAAAAGAACTATGTAAGTGTTACATATTACATCACCATCTATTCTCTTTGCTTCACATGGTGAAAAATGGGGTGGAATTTACTGAAATTTTCTTTCCTTTCATCTTCTCTTAAATAACGAGTACTTCAAGAGTATTAATCTTTCCACTTACCTCTTAAAACAGATCTTCTCTTTCCTCTTTTACACTCTGAATGCCAAGAGGTGGACTTCCTGCTTATAGTCACTTTAAGCAATTAATAATAAAGCTCTTCAAATGTAAGGAAAATAAATACATCAGGAAGTGTGTAATATCAAAACAATTTCTTTTCTGCCACTACTAATCAGTATTAACACCTAAAGCTTTTCCTCAGAACTTTGAATTCTCAATATCCCTTGCAAATATGACCTTTTTCTATATTATAGATGTCTTGAAGGACAGTGAGGTTTGTTTATCCTGTGATGGAGCTGACCACTCTGGCTGCTTGCTGTGGAAGAGAAGTGTTAGCCATTCCAGTGCTGAACCTTTTTTCCAAGTAACAGGCAACTTAACAAAGACCTCACATTAGGTAGAAAATACCTAGAATTTTTCCATGTTTTCCTGGGGACAAGACAAGGGTTAACAGTGGAAATCTGGAAGAATATGGGCAAGGATTCTCTGAGATCAAAGAAAAAATCCATACCACTTTTGTCCTAAGAGTTGCTGTGTGGATTCATCTATGGCATTGAATGATCTCAGCACATTTACTCATGAACTCTAGTGTCTAGCAAAAATTATGGTCTAGAGGAGTGACATTTTAATCTTTATCAGAGACTTTCTTGGTCTTTGAGTAGAACTGTGTTTGGGATATGTTCCAGGGAATTTCTGAGCACTGTTTCTTCCAGCTGGTCCTTGCTGAAGTTTGCTGGTGCAGTGCAGCACAGAAAACATGATTGTGCCTTATGGATGGCATTTTGGTAGGGAATGAGAACACACAGGGACTGCAGACACAGCATGATACACTTATTTTCTGTTCAGCACAAATTCCCCAGGTGAATATAATAGAATCATGCAATAATTTGAGTTGGAAGGGAGCTTTTTAAGGTCATCTAATTCCAATCCTGTTGCCATGGGCTGGAGCACTTTTCTCTAGACCAGGCTGCTCCATCCAGCCTGAATGAACCCTTCCAGGGATGGGGCATCCACAATTTCTCTGGGTAATCTGTTCCAGTGTTTTACCTCCCTCATTGTAAAATATTTCTTCCTTATATCTAATCTAAATTGACCCTCCTGTTGTTTCAAGCCATTACCCCTTATCCTATTACTACATTCCCCTGACAAAAGTCCCTCTCCAACTTTCTTGTAGCCCCCTTCAGGAACTGGAAGGTGCTATAAAGTCTCCCTTGAATGGTCTCTTCTCCAGGCTGAGCAATCCCAGCTCTCACAACCTTTCCTCCTATGAGATGTTCTCCAGCACCCCATCATCTATGTACCCTCCTCTGGACTAATTTCTACAGATCCATGACCTTCCTAGGTGGGGAACCCTAGAGCTGGTTGCAGTGTTCCAGGTGGGTCTCACCAGAGCACACCAGAGGGACAGAATCCCTTCCCTTGCCCTGCTGCCCACACTGCTTTAGATGCAGCCCAGGATACAATTTGCTCTCTGGGTTCCAAGTGCAGAAACCTCTACCAGAGAAGCTGTGAAATATACAGCTGAATATCACCCAGCAAGAGAGGAGAATTCTGTAATTTAGAGTGGGCCAAGAGACAAGTGTCTCCCTCCATTTGTTTTGCTGTCTGAGCTATAGTAAGTACTCTGTTATTTAAACTTATTTTTTTAGAGGATGCCATTTTTCACTGTGCTGGAAAGACTCAAAGCACTGCATCACTGTGAGTGATGTGTCACAAATAGTGGGCAATGGGTCTTCCTTGCATGGTATCTCCCACTCACAACATTTGCCTTCTAAAAGTGCTTTCTCTTCTCAAAATCCTTTTGCACACACAGCAAATTGCCTTCCTGATAAGGTCTGTTCTTCAAGGACCACGGCAGGAGTCAAAGGACTTTTTCAAGGCAGCACAGAGGATTGTCCCTGCTGCAGAGACAGGCTGCTTCCTATCTATACTTTTTGTGCTTTTCCCAGAGCTAAATTCTGTTGTCCTTATTTGTTTCTTACATACTCAGTCTTCATTAATATCTACAATATGATTTGCCTAATTTTTGCCAGACTAGGTAGGCTCCTTTTTACCAAGAACAGTTGGGCTATTTGAAATTGCATTACCATAAAGAGATGATGTAGGAATCCCTACCCAGCGGAGTCAAAGAAAGCATTACTATCACCTCCAATGGTGCCTTTTTTTTTTCCTTTTTCAAATTACATCTAAAGCATAGCTTTTCTTAGTGCAAAACTTTCTCTTGGATGTATTTTAATTTCTGCTTGCACTGTATTCCAGCTGTGAAATCTTAGCTGCAAAGTTATACTTGGCATATAATTCCATACGAATGCATAGATATAAATTCCCTTAAGAGGCAGAAAATCTTCTTGTGCTTCTCTGGGAAGAAACTCCATCTGTGTTCCATGTGCCTCACTCACTGGAATTTGAATCCAGATTTGATTCTGGGTTCCACAAAAGTTTGCGGAAATCAGGATCTTGCAGTTTATGGTGTTAAGGATATCTCTACCTATCTTAAATTCCTTTAAGAGGCAGAAAATCTTCTTGCTCTTCTCTGGGAATAAACTCCATCTGTGTTCCATCTGCCTCACTCAGGTGTCTGGGTTACTCTGAAGTGTTTAATATGACAAAAAGGCAACTATCTTTACACAATGATTCAGTACACTATCTGTTCACTGGTGACTAGATTTTGATTCATCTGAAACATTCTCAAGTTAAATAAGCAATATATCTCCATATTCTACTCTTTTAGTGCAGTATTTTTATTACTATGAGGAAAAAGGTGTGCAGCAAATGTGCTGAATCTGACAGAATATTGCTTTGCATGTGGATCAAATGCAGCATGAAAGCTAGTCCTCAAAATTCAGATTTCTCCTGCTGCTCCTTCTCATAGTATTAAAAGGTTGTGGTGCAGGGGAGGAAATATGTGTTATTTTCACTTTTCAATCTTTCTTGGAAGCCAGAGGAACAGAGAAATGCTAGGGAAAATGGAGCTGGAGCTCTGGATGACTAGTCATCCTCTGAAGGACTCCAGACCCTTGGGCCCACACCTCTGTATTGGAAAGGCCGTTGCTGCTCTGTGCCCTGTGGATGCCAGGCAGAGATACCGAAATATTTCACTTCTGCTCTCTAACACTCTGACTGACCTCAACACATATAATCACATCAAGTCATGGAATTTGAATCCAGATTTGATTCTGGGTTCCACAAAAGTTTGCGGAAATCAGGATCTTGCAGTTTATGATTTTAAGCATATCTCTGCCAGGCATGTGATGCTGATATAAACTGAAGTTGCTTTCAGCTGGTGATTGTTGAACTATATCTGCCATTGGCTGATGCATCAGATCCATAGTAAAAGCACAAATATTCCTCATATAAAAGTAAGGGCCTTGAGATAAATACCCTACAAAATGAATGCATGAACCTGGCCTTATTTCTCTCACATACCTCTTTAATTTTGTTCGGAAGATTTACATTTGCAGTGTGCAGCAGGACAAACAGACTTTACTGATCTGCAATATTTATGCAATATTTACTTTAATGGCCGTTGCATCCTTTCCAGAAGGTTTCATTTCTCCATTATGTAACTGCAAGTTATCTGGGCTGGCACATGAAAGGGTGGTGGCTGTGGAAGACTAATTGGGTGTGGTGAGTGTCAATGTGCTGTCAAGATACTTCAGTCCCCAGAGTGGTTGCTTGCATTGAAAGCAGAGGAGGACCTCCTCCCTTGGCCCAGAGCACTGCAGAGACACACGCAAAGACTGCAGTCAGCACTAAGACCTTTTGACCTCCCTTATCTAAGACTATACCCCTTCCTTCCCATCAGAGAAACATTTGGAAGCTGACTGGCGCTAAATATTAGGTCTGTCTATGTAAATACAAAATATACTTGTATCCAAATCAGGAAAATAGATGTGATGAATAAAAGAAATAAATTATTCTTCCTGTTTTAGCTGGAAAAAAAAAATGTTAGTTTCCCTTCTTCTTACCCTGAATTCAAAAAAATAAAGGGAAACGCCTATTATTTGCCAATTGTTCATTATAGGAGAGCTGAATTTCCCTCCAGCTATGCACATCTGAACAACTAAAACTGTAACACTCTGATATAAGATATTTTAATAAGGCTTGTATCTCTCATTTTCAAAGAACTTTTCATCTCAATCTGCTTCTGGCAGTCCTATTGATCAAAAAAAAATTTTTGAGTGATTTAAACCTGACCTCACTTAACTAGTGGTGCCCACGTGCTCTTTGTTTTTGTGTAAGTTGCTTTGTGCCATGCGTCCTGCCAGTGTCTGTTAGGGCTTCAAATATTTAAGGTGATTGACTATGAAATCATTAGTCCAAATTCATAAAGCAGCTGCAAAAAAATACTCTAAGCATTCAAAGTACTACCAGTGCCTATAACTGAAAGTCATAACTGCTTTACATCAGTTCCTACATGTTAAATCCATGTAAAAGACATCCAGGAAACACTGTTAAACTGACAGCATTATAATCCACTGTTACCAGAAATGCGCCATACTTGAGGAATTTATGTGCATGCCTAATTATACACAGATCTATATGCTTTGGCAACTTATGGTTTTCCCGGGGCTTCTACAACAGATTGTTGAAAGAAAATTAACACGTTTGCAAGACTTACTGCCTTTTCTGAGAAGAATGAGTTCCATCTGTTTGTGTCATAAAAAAAAAAATCCTCAAATCATTGTAGCAGAACAATTAATCCGTGTTCATCCAATTTTGCACAAAAGCTGTGCAAGACATCAGCCAGAGAAACCCTGAGTACTGTGTGAAACAGCTTATCTGGTGATTTCATTGGCCACATTTTTGAATTCTGCAGTAAGAGTTTTTTTAAAATTTGATGCTTTTTTTTTAGGTAAAGTGGAAGCGGCACTGGACCTCATACTGATCAATTCCTTCCCTCTGGTGGGAAACTCCGAGACATCACTTATCTGTATCACTTCCAAATGGCATTCCCGTGAGTCTATCACAATCGGGCGGGACCAGGAGGATATGGCAAACCAGCACCGAGAACCACTGCAAGTTAATGAAGACTCCAAGAGAGCAGCAGCCAAAGCGGTGGTGTGGAAAAGGGAACAGGCCAGTGAAACTATAGGAGCATACTACTGCGAAGGGAAACTCAAGGATGAGGTGACAAGGATACACACCATGAAGATGCCGCTGGGAGGTACTGTATGGTGGTCAGATCTGAATTTGCCATGGCACTGCTTGCAGACTGGCAACTATCCCTGGGTGACACGAGTGGGCACAAGCACGGCTCCAGAGCAGGCAAGGCAGCCCTGAGTCAATAAAAACAGACTTGGCTCAAATACTTTTTCTATTACAGGGCAGAGAAATTGGTTGGTACTAGGTGCTAGTCATTTCCTTGTGGAAGTGAGTCAGACATCTGCAGGTATTCTGCCTACATCTGGCTACTGCCAGGAACACAAAGTCCATCAGCAAATAAGGTAACTACTGGGCTCACTGACCCCATAGAATAACATACAAGGAAATTCCTGCACTGGGTTTATCATATCCCAGACCCTCAATTTCTAACAGGCTTCCATTTTAAAAGCTTGACAGGTCTGAGATGTAGATAGCTAAATATCACTATTCTATTTTTTTTTTTTTTTAATAAATAGGCAACCTGAGCCTAGAAAATAATTGCCTTGCCTAAGGTTTAGTAAAACCACAGATCAGCAACACTGGATCTGCACAGTCCGCGCAGTGTGGAAAAAAGAAACAAAAGGACCATCTCAACAGCGGAAAGGAACTCCAGAGAAGGTTTCCAAAATCTGAGAAGGCTATTCATAAAAATCCATAACAGATTTCATTATTTATTTGATTTTGGTTAAAGGCTATGCACAGGAGAAAAAACAAATATGGCAGGGAGACGGTGGGATGATAAGGTGGGTTTTCCAAGGTCCATTAAATAACATTTTCTTGTGTTCAGAATTTCCCTTGCTTCTCGACCTCATTAGACTTCTGGGACAAGTTCCAAAGGACAGATCACAATCAACTACAGAAAAGTACAAGAAATTTTTGGGTAATTTTCTGCAGCAAATCACATTTTCAAAACTGCAGCTGATTTTCACTAGATTTTACTGTACTGCTAATCTTTTTTGCCATGGCAACTGGTCTGTGAGGAGACTCAACAATTTTCAACTTTCTTTATAAGGTTTTAGTAAGAGTAATTTTTGTTGGTGGTATCTCCTGAAATTATATGAAAATTTATAAAATGAGGTATTTTCATTTGTCAGAGCTGCAGCTAGTGCTTATTATTATTTCTTTGAACGTGGGTAGGTTGGAAGCAAGGTGGGTAGGACAAGTGCATTTTTCTTTGGCTTATGTTTTTTCTGACCAAATGTGGTCTTTGAAGGGTTGGACTGGTCACCAAGAAAGCTCTGCAGATGCATACTGACAACTCCATTGTTCCAAAGGAGGCTGCAGTGAGGAGGAGATAAGATAATAGTCCATGGAAAGTCAATGTGACCTTGCCTGTGGCAGACTGCCAGTGAACTGAGCACATTTCTGGCTGTTCTGTTGTAGAGCAACGTGCATGGGTGGAAAAATGCCTTCTGGATCAATCAGTTCTTTGCAACTGGTATCTGTGGGCCTAGGAGCAGACAATTTTAAGTAATTAAACTTTGAAGGCTTCTTATGTGACAGCTGTTGTTCTAAACACAAGTAGCATTTACACCAGCAGTTAGTAGGTTTCTTGGATCAATTTCTGGGTTTGAATCCATTTCTCAGATTTTCTCTGCAAAATTTTTCACTAACAAAATTTTAACTAGCAAGTCCTCAGTGAAGGTGTATAGTCTAATCAGATTAGATGTGTGAGGAAGAGGTGCAACAGAAATTCTCAAAGCTGTTAAAGTGATCAGAAAGAGGAGGAAGAGATCAAGCAAAGTGTGATGTTTGGCAAAACATGTTTCTGGAAAATAGACCTTTTTCCACTTAATTGTTGTTGTCTACATAACTTTTAAAGGCAGAATATGTTTTCAACAGCAAAAATTGGGTTGTGCAGTTTCCCATTAGGGACACCAAAGTCATGGGAAGAAGCAGCACTTCTGAAAACCCAGCCACTGTTTTGCATCCTCCCAGCAAGAATCTGGTGAAACACTCACTAAGCATTAATCATTTGGGTAGCCCCACTGGCCTGGTGAGAACTGCCATCTGGCTGATTATATACCTATTATCAAATATGAAGATACTGTGAAGATTTTTGCTGCATAATATGGAAAGATAATAGGTTCATTTTCCTCATTTATTCTGCCATCTGTTGTTCTGGAAGTAATGAGTCCATTTGCCTGGATTCTTTATACTGAAACACTATAGTTACACACGTAATATTCACACATGAAATGAGAGGGAACAGTTTATGCTTTATCATCTTATGGGGACTGATCCTTATACTGTATACAGTACACATATCTAGAATAGAACACTAAAGAGTGTTCCCCATCTAGTCAAATAGAATTTATGCAATTTCTCTTTGCAATGTTTATTTTCATATATGTGATTAAGTTTTCTGCACAGAAACTCAACCACAGAGTAGGCAAAGGGACAATAGTGGAAATGCTAGCAGCAGAGAATTATGGCACTTGTCATGCAGCTCAGTTTATTATGTCTCTATAAGGAATTGGCACACGGGAGATGTGAAATCATGTAATACAAGTCACAGTCTAAAAATACGCTGGAACTGAGCCCACCAGGGAGTGTGCGTTCCTTTCCATTGCAACAATACCCTGTAGAAAAATCTTGTGGTTTTGCCTAACAACATACAAAGAAGAGTATATGGGAATACAAAAGTTTAATATCTTGTTAAAACAATTAGTATTGTCTCACTAAATTTGGTCCAAAAAACACTGCAACTAAACCCCCCAGGATCATTTGTAGCTAACATTTTTTTGCAAAAGCTGTTGAATTATTTTTTCTTAAATAGATAATTATTTTTCACTGTGCATTTGTTACTAATAAATATCTTCTAACGTGGGAGCTGACAGTAAGTTGGAATTGCTTTCAATTTTTGTTTGCCTCTTTCTAATGAAATCTTATTTCATTACTCTACATTAGAATTCTCTGTTTCTCTAAGATATATGTGCAGATACCAGTATTTAGGTAAAATGACAAATGTATGTACTTAATGCCAAGCAGGAAGAGTCCTGCTGAAATCAATTGTATATCATTAACAAAGGAATAAAAACGTGTCAGAGTCTCAGAGCATAAGCACTAGAACTGCACAGGGGATGGAAATTCCATTCTGCAAAGAATTGTGAGTTTTCAATACCTGTCTTATTTCCAATCATAAATAAAACATTAAAATGTCAGAATTTTCAAGGAAATAATATCCTACGAGAGATATTGTCTTGGACTGATAAAAATGTTTTCATTCTTGCTCAGATTTTCTTTGTTAAATTTTACATAATGAAATAGAAATATTTTGATTTTTACTTAAAATTCTGTTTTAAAACTAAAATATCAAAATGTTCTTTCTTTTATTGCAAGAATATTATCCTTTTTACCACCTCAGATTTCGCAAAATAATGTGGAGGAAAGTGACAGAATTTGAGCCTCACACAAACTTTGATGTAGCAGCTATCTGCTCATTTTTTAGAGCTCTATTACATATAAAAGATGACAAAAAGTTACATCATAATATTTTTCTCTGCTTTCTGATCCTATCTCTGTGTATTTCTTTCCCACCAAATTTTAGGCACAAGCTCCGAATTTTTTTTCTCCTACTTTTGGTATGAACCAAAGAATATTTTATCAACAGTTTTGTAAAACTGAACCACAAAAGCAGGCATGATTCTAGATAAAAGGCAATTTTTGATTAATATGTTTTCTAACAGATCATACTAACTTGCATATATGTTCCTCGAACAAAATATTTGTTGTGAAATAAATGTAACTTCAATAGAAATGGAACCAGTGCAAATGCAGAGGGGATGAGGAGTATGAGTGGTTCTTCAAGGATTCCTTCCAGCTGAAACTCGGGTGGGTCTTACAGTTAGGAAAATCTCACTCACCTCACTGGGGAGGCAGGTGGCAGAAGAAGGAAAATCGAGGATGGATGGACTTTCCTGGGAGGAACTTGCATAGGAGGAACCCTTAAGGCTAAACAGCTTCAAATCCAGAAAGAGTAAAGGGACTGGTTTAAATCAATGCGTCACTCCCCTGAGTGCTCTAAAGGGGAAAGTATAAAAATGTCACATTCCCAGTCAGGTAAGGAAGTGAATAGTTGGGAAGTCAAATTTGGCTAGTTTTAGAAGAGTTTCTTTTCCCGTGTAAGATACAAACAACAGTATGGCATAAAACCTCAGAGCTAAAAATGGCCAGTAAACCTGAATTTGTCCTCAAAACACTTCACAGCTTTCCCTTGGAATTTTCCAAGTAAATGAAAGGAAGCATGCTTAACTTCTAACTTGTTTCAAAGTAATGTGGTAATTAAAATTACATTTCCACTGGTTTCTAAAAGAACTGTTTCTTGAGAATTTTCTGTCCCTTCCCCAGTTGTTTTCTGAAGACCTTTTTCCTCTAGTACAGATAGGGAAAAGGTAGAAACGTTGTGAAAATCCTTCTATCTATTGCTTTATTTTTTTTTTTAAATCAAGATCCACAAACAAATGTTTAAATATACCTTGCTTTTTAAGCAGGAAAATGAATTTCAATTTCCCAGCTGGAAAACTGACCGATCTACACAGTCCATCACATGGAATTTTTATTTTAATTAAGCCATATTTCCATGTGAGAATATTTTGGTAAAAGTACCACAGCCTGTGAATATGATTTTTTTTTTCCTTTTGCTCTTAGTGCAAGCCAACACTCTCTGCATTTCCAGAGAGTACAGTGAATGGACGCAACCTCAGACATACCATATTCTACCTCACCTTCTCGCAGCCCTGCATGACTGTGGTCTCCTGAACTATCTTGATGGTTCTGCATCATAAAGATTAACTAGAAAATAACTGAATAACCCTAGGTATTTGCTTGCCAATGACAGCTTGTTCCCCACAATACAATTTTCAGTACTTTATCCAGTCTGCTTTGAAAATATCTCAAGGGATAAAGAAACTTGGGGAAGTGTTTTACAGCCAGTTGGAGCTTGTAGTTAGAAACTGTTTCCAATTACTCAGCCAAAAGCCAATTTTTTTTTCATGCTTCAGGTTCTAGTGGTGCTCTGTTGTTTCAGGGTATAGGCAAGTCCTCTGTCTTTGCCAAAATGTAGGTTGAGGCTGCTGGTGGTAAAGAATCACTTTATGCTCTAAAGAAATTGAGGTGTCAAAATCTGAGTGAGGGTCCTGCTGTAAACCATTCTCAGCTATCATGCCAGAGATCAGATACAGGCAGTAACTGCTATGTATTACATCTGTTTTCAGCCTCCTTCCACCCCGTGGCATTAACTGTTACAGCAAATAAGGGAGAGCATGTGAACATTTCCTTCATCAGAATGGCATCAAAAGAGGAAGATGCAGTGATCTACAAGAATGGTAATCAATCATTCCTGCCTTTTCTCTTCCTGCTAGCATTGTTTTAGCTGAGTGCCAGCTGTTTTAAAGTGTTGCTCATGATGCCCATGCTGTGCAGCTGGGGCAGACATCATTCCTCATGCATTTAATGTTCCCTAAAGACACGATTTGCCATACCCAATATGTTAATCTGTTTCTCTTCCTCCAAAATGCCCAATCCTCTGTTTATATCTTTGTTTTGTTTTTTGTTTTGCTTTTTGATTTTGTTCTACATCTCCTCAAATATTTGCCAGGTTGTTTTTAGCTTGTTTGTTTGTTTGTTTGTTTTTCTTTCTGTGCCACTCTAAAGGCCCAGCTACTCTATCTTTCATTGCATTTCTACTGCTTTTCAAGACATACTTTCATTCTTCAAATGGCTTTTTGAGGCCATTTAACTTCTATGACACCCTTCAAACTAGGAAATTAATCACTAGGACTACACTATTAGAAAGAAAAAAATGTAAACAAAATCTAATTCTTATTTCATTCAACTACAAGAATTAGTCAGGTTATAAATTTTATAACACCAGGTCTTCTAACTAACATGACACCTAAATCACATGTAACTCACTGTTCAGCAGGGTGTTGCTCCTGCTTGACACTTGAAAATGTGTTCAGGTTGCTATCTACCTCCTGTAGAAATGTAGGAAAATACAGGTCACTAAAACTCACAGTGCCTTCATAATCAGAATATTAGACCACAACAAATTATTGTCTTGGGAAGCACACATAATGTACTTCTCCATCTTTGATAATCTAGATTACAGTGAGCCACCAGAAAACAGAGTGAAAAGGAGCAAGGGGAGGTAAGGAAGTGTCAACACACTGCAAAAGAACTCAAGTAATGGGTCAGCCTTGATCCCAGTTACTGATTACATGGAGTACTTCAACAGTCTGGAAAAGTAAAATAGATAAAAGGTGTCTTTCAAAGGGGCATTAAGCAAAGTAGACTTTCATAAATATCTGTTTATTTGCCCTTCAGAGATTCAGCTATGGCAGGGCACAGTGGACAAGTTTGTCATCACTCGTCATTTCAGGGTCACTGGGAAAATTTTGTGATCTCCTGTCAATAATTTCCCAGGAAAAAGAACCAGATGAGATGTTGGAGCAGGAATGCTTACATCATGGTATACTCCCTTAGCTGGGATTCCATCTGTAAATTCAGCAAAAAGTCCCAAACCGACTCTAGAGAGTAGGTCAAGTTTTTCACCTGAGGTTGATGTTGAAAAAATATCCCTGAGAAATCCTGATACAGCAGCTGGAAAAGGAGGGAAAATGCTTCTCCTACTATATTTAGCTGTTGCAGTCTTTCACTTCAGCTGTTTCAAATACCCTTCCCCCTTATAGAGCCTCACTGTGGTTGTCTAGACAACTAAATGGTTCTGCTAAACAGGGTTACTTTGAGACCTTGGCATAACATGTGCCATGTTGGAAAACAAGCCATAAAAATTAATCCTTGCTTTGCAGACTGTAAGCATAAGGCTTTCTTAATGCTTTGCTGTCAAGTTTGTTATGGAGATTATAACTCAAAAGATATGTAGAAAATGCCCCACAGTTTCAAAACAAATTCCTTTTATTGTCTGATCTTTTAATTTGGCCCTGTTTTCATGGAGAACTCTTGTCATGCACTGTCATGGACTGAAATGACCCACAGTCTTTCTGCTGTTTTGGCTATGATCCTCAGCAAAGTTTTACATTTCTAGGCTGCCTGAAATTTAACTATAGTCAAATTGATACTATAGTATGTATGGTCACAGACAGTGGAGGTCCTGCCTGATGCTGTCTACCTTCTAAATAATTTCAGAAAAGTGGAAAAAGGGAAAAAAGTTGTTGCATTTTCAGTGTAACTGTAAGGGAATGTGGAAGGTAAGGACAATTTTATTTGTGAGAGTACCATCTGTAATGGTCACTCAACCATTCTCACTTGCAAGTCAGAACACAGTCAGGGTGTCTGGGCTGTTAATGTGAGCAAGTTGAGTTTTGCAGCCTGGAGAAGTCCACGGGGAGACCTCTATAGCAGGCTTCCAGTACCTGAAGGGAGCAGAAGGAAAAGTAGAGAGAGGGACTTTTGACAGTGCCATGTACTGAGAAGACCATGTGAAATGGCTTTAATCTGAAAAAGGATAGGTTTAGGTCAGGTACAAGAAAAAAATTCTTGTATGTTAGTGTAGTAAGTCAGGAAGAGGCTGCCTGTAGAAGTGTTGGTTGCTCCATGCCTGGAAGTCTTCAAGGTCAGGTTGGATATGGCCCTGAGCAACCTGACCTAGTGCAAGGTGTCCCTACCCATGGCAGGGGGTCCTAGATAGTCGTTAAGGTTCCTTCCAACCCAAGCTAATGTAGTGAGTCCCACACAGACATGCAGTACATGGGTTTTTGGTGGATGTCTTTGTTTGTACAGTGTGGATGAACATGTGCACATATATTTTAGTGAGACATTAACCGACTGCAACAGCCTTGCTCTAACAGACTGGAGACGAAAGACTCCTGGGGTCCTGAAGTTCAATGGATGCAGCTTCTCTTTGACAGCAACCAGTGCTCAAATGTGGTTACTTGGTGATCCAGAGGGATAGAAGACCAAAGGCTATTGCCTTATTTAGCAAACATGTATGGCCAAGCACAGCAAACTTAGAATAAAATAAATAAGCTCCTTGGTGAAGAGACAGAAATACGTTAAGTCTGGGAAGAAAAGATAAAGCTGTGCTGCGTTCGCTGTGCTTTGGTCTCCCTCATAAATCTTGGTGCTAGACAGATTAAATTGGACCTGGCTGGCACTTACTCTTCAACTCCAGCCACCCTAGAATCCTTATGGATTATTACCCCTCACTTCAGAAAACACCAAGAAACAAAATGAACACTTTTAACCACTAGGCTGTTAGCAAAGCTGAACACGAAGTTGTTTGTCCTATTCATCTACTAAATCTCCTCAAGACCTATTTTCCTTTTTGCTTAATATTTCTCTAATTATGAAAAGCCAGTGTAGTTTAAGAGTTGTCAGAAAATTCATAATTAATGCATCGATTCTGCTGCTTAACTTGCCCCAGCTGTCCTTCAGTAACCAATGCAAACTCATTTCTTCATTTAGAGGGTGAATTACTTCTGTCTGTGGTATCTGTGTGTTCCTTCCTCAGGTTCCTTCATCCACTCTGTGCCCAGGCACGAAGTGCCGGGAGAACTGGAAGTCTCCTATCCTCGAGTTCAACCACATGATGCAGGGGTTTATTCTGCCAGATATATAGGAGGAAACCTTTTTACTTCTGCTTACACAAGGCTTATTGTAAGACGTAAGTTTCAATAATATGTGCTGATGATTAGTTGTTAAAAGTCATAATGAATCTGAAATGAAATATATTGTGCCCAAATAAGGGCCAAAATTTTTCTTGACATGTGCTGCCATCAGATTATGTCAGAAGAAATTTTCTACCCAAGGGTCTTTTGCACAAGCTGATATTGATGTCAACAGCTGAGAGAAAAAAACCCATCAGATTTAAGTTAACTCATCCTAGCTATTGCTGGGACAGCAAGCTCTTATCTCAGCATCTGAGATTTTGAAACACCAAGAAAGTATGAATGAAGGAGGTCGTTCTTCACTGGGTCTCCCTGTTCTCTATGATGGGTTATATCCAGACCTCATTTATCTTAAAGTTCATCATCATTATTATGCATTATTGTAAGTACAGAAACTACCTTAGCTTTAGTTCACTCTTAAGGTTCACTTCCTAGTGGATGAAAGAATGAGTTTGGATATTTTCCATTAAGTATTCTACATGTTTTGCTGCTCATGCTGCTGTGCCCATTTTCATCAGATATAAAGAAAATTATAATCTGTTAACATGGATAGAAACATAAAATTGATAGGAAAAAGTAGATAGCTGTTCAAATATTTCACATTATAGAGAAAATATTTATGATGGTAACACACATTTCACTCATGAATATCCACAGGATACTTCCTGGAGTTGTGAATGAATAAATGTAATACCCCCAATCTGGATTTTGAAGCTACTGCTACCTTAATAAGTGAAGTGATCCGGTTGGCTGGAGTAAAGGGGTCCATATAGATTATATAGTTTGTATTTTTGCCCAAAAAAAAATTGCAACTTGATGGGTTACTGAATAAGAAGACAACAAATATGTCATCATGTTTTTCCATAAAAGGATGTGAAGCTGAGAAATGGGGTCCTTCCTGTAGCTTCCACTGCCCTCCCTGCATGAACAATGGCATTTGTCATGAAGATACTGGGGAATGCATCTGTCCTCCAGGTTTTATGGGAAAAACATGTGAGAAAGGTAAATAAATAATATTTTCAGAGATTGCTTATTAATTTGTTCTCAGTAATAAAGTTGACATATTATTGAGGGAAGCATCATGTGGAGCAGCCTTCCTCTATTCTACAGCATTTACAGGTGGTGCTGGACACAGGACAGTGTTGGGTGAGATGAACCCTGAATTAGTAAGGCTGCTCGTGTAGTTGTGATTTAATTTCTCATTCTCTCTCACTCTCTCTCTCTCTCTCTCTCTGTTTCTCTCTCTCTTCTCCTAGTGGACATTATGTTGCTAGGGAAGATTAATGTTTCCAACTCTTCTGGATCAATATGCATTTGGACGGTATGCTAGATAGTATCTTCTAGGCTCCTCTTTTCAAAAGATGCTGAGCTGGATGATCTTTTGAAGTCCCAGTCTGGGCTGTGCCATGATTCCCTTGAAATGAGAATGCTCATTGCTACTGACTAACTGTTAAATGCATGGTAGAACAGGAGGTTTTAAGGATACACTGGCACTAGGAAATATGCTAAAGATTCTCTGGCTGCTTCTGAAGAAGATGCTAATATGCTCACAGTGTGCTTTGCTTCTGTAGGGACATACTGACTGTACGTCCCCACAGAGGCAATGACATATTGAGTGTATATCTGTCTGTGCAAACCTGTGTCTGTGACAATTAATTTGAATTCTGGAAGAATTAGAGTTGGCACCACATTGCTTTGACCTCCCCAAGTCACTTTTCGGTTCATTGATAAGTATGTATTGTTTTATTTGACAGAATTACAGTACTGAAAATACTAAAACTAAGCTGTTGGAACAGTTGACACCCAAACCACTCTAGCATAGCACTGCTCTTACCATAAAAGCAAATGGTGACATCAACAGTGTCACGCGCATTCATTGCTAAGAAGAATACCTGGGTTTCATGGCACTGTTTGTCCATTTTATATTTAAAAGGCTTATGAAGAGGATTTATTGCTGAAACTCTGTCCCCACATATCTAAAGCAAGGGGTGCTTGGCTGACAGATCCTCAGAGTGAGGAAATAGTTTGTTTCTGCTGCCTGTACTTGATTATTAGAACAGCTGTGACTTAAGTTGATATGGTTGTTAATATATCTGGTATCTGAATAATCAAAATGCTATTTTTAATTTAAGTTTATGTTGTCTCTTGTCTAAAGCTGTATAATTAGAAGCACTAAGTCTTTTGTGGTTAACGTTGTTGGGTTATTCTTTCCCTCTCTCCCTTCAACAGCTTGTGGGGCAAACACATTTGGCAAAACATGTGAAGAGACCTGCAAAGAAAATTATGGCTGCAGAAACTATATGTTCTGTCTGCCAGATCCATATGGTTGTTCTTGTGCCACAGGATTGATGGGACTGGAATGTGATAAAGGTATAGTTAAAAAAAAAAAAAAAAAAGAATGGAGGGGTCCATAATGTTCTGCACATAGGAAATACAGAAGGAAACCAACAGAGGAGAGTAATAGATGGTATTTTTTAGAGTCATGCAAAAAGTGTTTCTTCAGTAATGAGAGTGAAAACTAATGGAAGACATTTTCTAGTACCTTTGCACTAACTGCAACATATGTACTTGCAGAATGCAAACCTGGGTTTTATGGGTCAGATTGCAAACTCAAATGTAATTGTCACAATCGAGGAACATGTGACAGGTTTAAGGGCTGCATCTGCTCCTTTGGATGGCACGGTCTGCAATGTGAAAAAAAAGGTAAGGCAAGGTAACATGGTAGTAAATGTTTTTTCCCAATGTAACTGGAACAGATCTTAATGCTGGTATAGGATTACCACTCCAGGCTGATATTCTTGCTCTGTCCACTACCTTCCAGGGGCCTAGACACTTGTGTACAACCTCATTGCAATAGAGTGGTTTTTAAGCCTCTGACCTATATGTTGCATTTGTCAGGATGATGTGCTAACATTTAATCTGATTTTGCCTTCATTAAAGGTAGTTTCAAGCTTAACTGCATAGGATTTTACTCTGATCTTAACATCAATCCCTAACAGAAGCTGCACATGCACCTTTTGGATAATCTCATGGTATCCTACCATTATCTACCTCTTATTTGTCTGCATGCTTTCCTATGTCATGAGATTCATTACCTGAAAATGATGACTAAGACACCAAGACAACACCAGAGTTTAAAACTGCTCTGTCTCTGAGAGAAAGTTAAGCTTACAAAGCTGAATTTTACCTTGTGTCTTTGGATTCAGGCAAGGTATTCTGTAAGATGCACCCAGCATCTATTATTTCAGCTGGATAAATAAACTGACAAATCCACTACTAATTTGTGAAACCTTTCAAGAACAAAAACAAAAAGAGAAATAAAACTGTGATCAAACCAGACAAACTATACTGTTGTGATCTGACTGGTCTTACAAACAGAAAAATTAGCAAGTTTTCTTCTGAAAGAAACACATTCAGAGCAAAATGTGTACATGATTTTGCCATGGCTAGACTGTCTGTGCTTAGAATGTCAGCAAGCAAGAGAGGAGAGGGATCAGGAAAATAAAGAAGAGTGAACACAGGGCTTGTTCTCTCTCACATTATATAAAATGATGTAACAATGCTGATTTTTTAAAGCATGATTCTTTCATATGCCGACATGAGGGAAGGCAGAACCAGATATCCACACTGCCTGCACACCGAAACTTGTAATTTTAAAGGTCTGTTTGAAGGATGACATAATACTATACATATATCTCCTGCAGGTTCACCAGATCTTTCACCTCAGATAATAAACTTACTAGATCCTGTAGAAGTCAACTCTGGCGTCGAGTTCAAACCATTTTGTATAGCAACTGGGAGGCCACTTCCTAAATCTGATGAATTCAAACTTTTGAAGAAGGATGGAACTGTCCTAAGGGTAGGCTTCTGATCAATTGCTTTCTGCTATTTCTAATGTTTATATTGACTTTATCTGTAGTTAATACACACCATGGTTTTCAAGCATAATATGTGTCCTGGGTTAGAGACAAATTTTCCAGGTGGGAAGCACTCTGAATAAAAGCCTCCCCCAGCAAATGCCTCTGACACCCCCTCCCCCACCACAACAGAACCTCTTGGATGAAAGTGGAAAAAAAAAAAACAAACCAACTGTTTATTTAATAACACACGCAGGGTGCCCTGCAAGGCACAAGGGAAAGGGGAAAGGGAGAAAGATGGAAAAAACAAACCCAAATTATTAAACCTGGGTAAACAACTGAAGAACTTTAGTGTCCTTTTCCTCAGGTGCAGCTTCCCCCACTCCGGGGATCCCCGGAGAGCCGGGTGGAGTTGCTCCGGTGGCTCCCTGGGGAATTCTTGTCTGCTGTCCTCTGGGGGCTTCTTGGTTTCTCAGGCGAGAGAGAGAAAAACAGTCCAGAATAGCAAAAATCCAGAACGGGGACAAAAAAAGGAGAAAAACCAAAATCCCAGGGAAGGAAAAAAAACCTAGCAGCAACCACGGACAGTGGCAACAGCCAGACTAAGCAATGTCCCTTCCCCCTCGCTCCTCGGCAGAGAAGCCTGGGGGAGTTTCAAAACAACCCGCGCCCGGCACTTTCTCTCGGCTGCTGGATGCAATTAAAGCTACAGGACCACATTTCTAAGCACATATGCAAACAGTAGGGAATACAAGTATGATAACATCACCCCAAGACATATGAAACTGGATATTCTGGGGTACCCCAAGAACTTCTCAGCACATATGAAAATATGGAATTGACCATTATAGATGCTCTAGATGATTTCTAAACTGTGAGAAAACATCATTGGAATATTCCAAAATGCCCACATTTTTCAGGCCCTGTACATTTTTTGTCATTTCAGCCTGATGAAATTTCTACCAGTAATCAATCTGAAGCCATATTTAGAATTAATCGAATCCTGCCCGGTGATACAGGAACTTGGGTTTGCAGTGTGCAGACAGTAGCAGGAATGGCAGAGAAACCATTTCAAGTTATGGTTAAAGGTAAAAGCATGAATCTTGTCAAGTGTCTTCGTCTCTCTAATTTTAAGCACAGCTTTATACTCTAGCATGTTCTCTTCACTGCCAGAAAATGCCTGAATAAATGTTTACAGTTGGAATATGAATAGAAACCCATTATAAGTAACATACAAATTATGTATATTGAAAGAATGTGTGATGATGAAGTTTAGAAGAACACCCAAGATTTTTTAAAAAATGTCTTAATTGTCAGCTTTAGTGTGTAAAGCTCCGTCTGTTTTGTGAGAATTTTGAAGAACATCTTTCATTTTCCTACAGATCTTAGAAATACCACAGTCTTACTGATATAGGGAGTTAAAGGTTAGTTTAATACTTGCATTCTTGTTCAGTTCCTCCTGTGCCACAGTATGCCCCGAGGCTGACAGACAGAGGACATAATTTTCTCATAATTGATATCAATGCTGAGTTACACAATGGAGATGGACCTGTTGTGTCAACAAAACTTCTGTACAAGCCAGCAAAACATTATGAATCCTGGATGTCTGTGGAAGGTAAGAGGACATTCTTTAATTCCCTTATAAACAAACTTTAGCTACCAAATGAAACATCATGTGTGTCTGTTCTTGATTAGGCTTAAAAGACTCTACAGTGCATAGAAGTTAAACCTTTTATGACTGGATGTGTGACTGTTTATCACTTCACATAATGTTCATGTGTATATGTTACACCAACAGTAGTCAAAAGTGTATGTTCAGTTCGGGAATAAAAGGTTTTCCCCTCCTTTCTTAGGATTAATTATACTCAGTATTAGGCCCAGCTGTTGAAAATACCCATGTAAACAGCAGGTTATGAAAAGCAGTGAGCAGTATGGAGACATCCTAGGGCATCTGCCATCTTCTGTCATATCCATTGTGCTCCTGGTGAGACAAATAACTTAGCAAAATATTTATCGGTGATGGCATAGGCAAAATATACCTGCTTATGAGTTAGATGACCTCTTCCACCCATGTTTTCACATTTTATGCATGGCCTAAAAATACTACAGGAAACATTACAAGAATTTTAAAAACAGCTGTTACTAAGTCAGTATAACCCAAGGGCTGCATACACAAACCATACTGCCTAAGAAACCAATATTGTTTTGTCCTGAAAGAAGGCCAGATGAAGCAACCTTTGGAGCTCAACTTAAAAATAATTATTTTATACTTCTAATTTGTTTATCCTAGTGAATCAAGAACAACAGAAAACCTGAGCCCAAGTATCTCGCCTTGTATTTTCCAAAGATTTTCTTCCATAACTTATTTCCACACAGGCCACAGCTTTACTTTCTTTTGACTTTTGTTGTCAGTAAAAGGCACAACTAAAAGACTGGACAATCTGGAACCCAAAACAGAGTATCAGTTCTGTGTTCAGCTGAGTCGGCAAGGGGAAGGTGGGGAAGGCCATCCTGGACCACAGGCCAGCTTCACAACAGCTGCACTTGGTAAGTCACCACTGTGGCTTTTCACAAATGGGGTGTTTCTGCTGTTTTTCTCTGCGGTCTGTTCCCTGCTCTCTGCCAGAACACTTTCACTTGAGCAAAGAAGGCTGGACCTGAAAACTTTGTAGACTCTTTCACTATAATCTCAGTGAAAAGGGATATTTGAAATAAAATAAAATAAAATATTAAAAAACAAACAAACAAACAAACAAATGAAAAAACAACCAAAAAAACCAAACAAATCCAAAAAACAGAGGTGAAGAAAACCAGAAAAAGGCAGAGCTATTATTTTCCCTGATTTAGAGATGAGGGATCTGGGAAAGGATAATTTATATAATTTGGCTGGCTACACAGCAGAGTTGGAGAAAAAAATAATTTCTTTTGCAGTCTTTCCTCATAGTGTTAGATCAATTTACTTTAAAAATGAAGATATTTGAACAATCAGAGAAGTTTTTAGTCCACTGAGGATAGATCCCAAACTGAATACAGATGTACAGAATAAATGAGGATTGCACCAGGAGTTATCTAGCAAGACAACAACAGTTGGCTTCTCGCATCTAAAAAGTACATCTGCAACCCCAGCTCATTGAAGACACCCTTTTGTTGGCACATCAGCTGTTGATAAGATACTGTGGGATTATCAACACCTCTTAGATGTAACTTCTGCCAAATTATGTGGGATGACTGACAGAATAACCCTATGTCACCCCAAGCTGGGGCAAGTGGTTGGGAATAACTGGTACCCCTATTTTAGCTTAGATACCAGACATGAAATGTTGTTCCCTGTTTTACTGTGGCTTTTCCAAGGTCTTCCTCCACCAGAAGGTATCACTCTCTTTCCAAAAAGTATGACATCACTGAATTTGTCATGGCATCCTTTAACACTGAGGACAGAGGATGACATTCGTGTTGAAGTGGAAAGAAAGAGCGTGAATGACAACGGTGACGAGAGCAGTGTTATTACTCAAGTGCCAGGAAATATGTCCACCTTGATCATTAAAGACCTTGAGCCTAGACAGCAATACATGTGCAGGGTACGGGTGAACACCAGGTCCCAAGGAGAATGGAGCAACTATCTGTATGCATGGACTTTCAGTGACAGTAAGTGCCGATTCACATCCTTCTGTTTAATTCTTCATCCTACCCCCAGTCATCAGAGTTATTGTCACTTGATGACTACATTAAATGTAATCCTTTATTTTGGTAACACTTAGTTCCTGATGATCACTTGTGGTTGTTATTGCCATTATTTTGAAAGCTCAATACCCAAAGGAATTCTTCTGCTGGAAATTGTCAGGAACTATTAATGATTTTTTTTTTTTTTAATGGAGAGAAACAAGCTTGAGAATCCACATCTTCATTTCAGTGTTTTTCATGCTTCTGACACAAGTAGCATTTTTTTCCTCCTCAGAATGATGAGCAATCAGAGTTCACTAGTCCAAGCTCTTTTGTTACTCAATTCGGCTATGATAATACAGAAATAGTCAGCACTTAAAGAAGAGAAGATACAATGCAAGGTAAAACCCCTGTGAGCAAAGAGTAGTTAAGTGTGCTACACTGAAGACTGCCCTTGAATTCCCTGAGTGTGAGCAATGTGCTTTCATAATGCCACAAGAAATGCCCTAATGAATGAGGTACCATCTGAACAGCTGTCCATCTGAATGGCTGATGGGTGTCACTGCCCTTACCACACACTGGAAAGGTGGGCTTCTTCCTCCTTACTGATCATGTAAAGAGGCCCTGATTGAAATCCTACATGTATTAGCAGAAGTATCAATGGCTGTCATGGGACTCTCCACTTTCCTAAGCTCTGAACCAAGCTGCACTAAGAAACACATGAGGGTACTGTTTTCCAGGAGAAAGTACTTAGCTTAGCATTCATAGCTGTGTCCACAAGCACTCACCCCTGCTGGTGGTTTTCTGATGAGATTTTTGGAAATGCTGGTGTCAATTTCCCTTATTTCTAACAGCCTGGATCCTGACAGGTAATTTCTTCCTGAAGCAATGAAAGTATGGGCCATGGGAATTACAAGGGAATGATGATTCAGTATAGAAGGGAATTAATGTTTTCTGCATGAATCTGAAAGCAATTATAGTGTGCTTGAATACAGCCCAGAGAATGTGTATCTTCCTCCAAAGACAGTGTACCGAATGCCACTTCAACCTCCGCTGGAAGTATGGAATACTGCAACATGGAAGACAGCACATCAAGATAATAAAATTACTGCATTCACTTACCATAGGTCATTGACAAATTCTGTTTGGCACAGGAAAAGCACTGAGGAAAATGTTTTGGTCTCTTTGGGAAGGAGAAAGAGGTGGATGTACACTCCAATGCTCTCTGTGTTTGTGTTTGTTCTCAGGAATCCCTCCTGCACCAAACAACATCAGGTTTTCTAACACCACAGACACGTCCTCAGTCATCTCTTGGACAGCTGCTGAGGGTCATTCTATCTCCTCCATCATCATCAGCTACAAAGTTTATGGCAAGGCTGAGTACAACCAGATTGATATTATCATAAAGAACACCAGCATAACTCAATATCACCTCAAGGGCCTTGAGCCAAACACTGTGTACCAGGTTCAGATTAATGCTCAAAACAACATTGGTTTGAGCAACCCAAACACATCATTTGAACTGAAGACTCTTCCAGAAACCAAAGGTTAGTTAATTCACTGTGCTGGATTTGCACAACCCAGGACTGGTAGTATAAACTAGTTAGCTAAGACATAGTCATAATACGTATTTTTTTAATCCTAGTCTTCTTTTGTTCTTAATTTTGACGCACAACACAGCACCACCAAAATTTAATTTTTAGTTCACTGCATGGTATTGATGAAGTGACAACATGCACCATCTGTATATATCCACTAGAAAGGGCCCAGCAACTCAAAATTTAGAGGAGCTGCATCTCGTAAGACTATTAGATCTCTGAATGTGACCTTGTCTCTGCTCTGACTGAATTCAATAGACTATGCAAATGCTCATGCAACTGAAATTCAGAGCATTCAATGTCTCTGACATTTTGGAAAACATAAGACATTCTTATGTCGTTAAACAGTTTACAAGACAGGAATATTTAGTTACATGTTGCTAACATATTGCTAAATTCAGAATAAGCTCAAAATAATGATGAATTCTTATGCCCTTCCTCAACAGCTCCCTATGAATCAAAAGGAGGCAAAATGCTGCTTATTGCTATCCTTGGCTCTGCAGGGATGACCTGTGTAACAATTCTCCTGGCCTTTCTCATCATGCTGCAGTTAAAGCGAGCCAACTTCCAGCGTCGAATGGCACAGGCTTTTCAAAATGTGGTGGTGGGTTTCCAGCTTTCCTGTGTCAGTCTGGTTATTAACTTTAGCTCATCTTTTCCTGCTTTTTTTTCCAATTTCTTTTTCCTGGCTTTCCTGAATACTGTCTTCTCTTTATGTGTGCAATTTGTACTGTTGTAAAGCTTCTCTACTGGTGACCCCCAAGGTAAAGCAATCACAATTACAGGCTAGGAGGTAAAATTTGGCTTGAAAAAAGTTTGCAGGCCATTTGCAGTGCTCCCTCTTCTGCCTTGTCCACTTGTGTATGACAAGTATGAAAGCAGACAATAGAGGATCCTGTTCTCTCTCTATGAAGTCATTCCTGATTTTGAAAAATACCAAATATTTAAAGTTGTTTTTGAGCATCAGCAACTGCTGATGCATACTCATCACTTTTCAACTTGGGGACAGCACACCAGGGGTCAACCAATGGCAACATCGCAATTTTGTCTGTGAAGAAATTGCTGGAGGTTTTAACATCACATGGAGACATCTCTCTCTTTATACATGTATATATTTGTATCCTGCTGCAGTCTCTTAATCACTCTGCTTTCTGGTGCTTTTCTCTCCCTTCAGAGGTGAATCTGTGAAGCAGAATGAAGCTGGGCCAAAGACCTCCTTCACATGTATCTGATTAGGTTGTTTCATAAACAGGGGGAGGGATGATATGATCAGCCTGCAGACCACACAGAGTAGGTTCAGCTCCCTGTCCTGAAACTTTTCCCACAGCAGTATTTCATGAGAATGTGTAACTGAAGAGGAGATGTCTCCTTAAGTACAGAGGAAGATAATTTCCCCTCCCTTTTTATTTCCTTGCTTCTTCTTGTCTCATCTTTCCTACTGATCCTGACCAACACAGGATTTAATTAAGCCTGATATGAGATAAATCTCAAACCTGAGTCTTATAACTTGTTTTGAGATCAGTCTTATCACAGTACTTTTGCCCATGTCCTTACTCTTCAAAATGATTGGAAAAATATTCAGGAAGCCCAGGTCTAAAAGGTACTTACACATAAATTAGAAGACTGATTAATTTTATGGATCTGGGCAGAACTGCTTGTTGCAGTTAGTGTCTAAAGTAGGTGTAAATGTTTAATGTACTCATTCTCATGCAGATAAGAGGTAGATTGGGCTCAGTACGTGTGTGTGTAGATGAGTGAGCACACAGCATTTGGGAAATATCATCAGAGCATTGCTCAGTGAAGTAGAAACCACAGTTAATGTCAATTGCTTAACTCTGTTACAGAGGGAAGAGCCAGCTCTACAGTTTAACTCAGGTACTCTCACCCTGAGCAGGAGAGCCAAAAACAGTCCAGATCCTACTATTTATCCAGTTCTTGAATGGAATGACATAAAATTTCAAGATGTGATTGGGGAAGGTAACTTTGGGCAAGTCCTGAAAGCACGCATTAAGAAAGATGGCTTACGCATGGATGCTGCAATAAAAAGGATGAAAGGTAGTAAACACCAGGGATTCTGTGATGACAGAATTTTCTTGGTTGTTTAATTCAGAAGTTTCTTTGTTATATGAAATGCTTAATAGCCCTCAAAATAACTATCGAAAAATTTTATTATTAGTTAAATAGTGTCAGCTGTCAATAGGCCAAAGACTGTGTTTCTGCTTGGTAAAATTGTTTTCTATTTCTCCTCAATGGTTGACATCAACTATGTGTATTTTTCAATTCATAGATCAGTTTGAACTTCATGTGAGTTCATCTGCAAGGCAGAATGCATTTAATAGAGAGGAGCTGAGAGCTAGTCTTAGGGCACAGCATTTTTTCGTCTTGCTTTACCTTAGCCATTCAGAGGCAACTGCATCTATGCATCTATGTATACACATAACATGAGGATCATTCATTTTCTTTGTCTTCATTTGGCGTGACAACTACATTCCAGAGAGAGCTACAATTCATACAATACTGCAAGAATGTGCATGTTTTATTGCAATTCACTAGATCATTATCTAGGCAAATTGAGAAACATTTTTAAGTGTGATGATTAATTTAAAAATAGCCAAGGTCTGCATACAGGTAGAAATAATCAACAGCACACATATGGGAGGATTTTTAAGCAGCTAGATTTTGTAAGATCTGTTACAACATTTTATGCTCTCAAATAAAAGGAGAGTGACAGTCTGTGTTAAGATGCATCTTTTCTCTTCAGATAACTTCTACAGACATTAGCTTATCACATTTTTTCCCTTTGAAAAACTACTTTTTTCAGTAAATGTTAATGTACCTCAGAGTTTTTCTACTGGAGTTGAAACAGTAGTGGTCCAACGAACTCAGAGTCCTCACACTAAAAAAAAGTACTGTTATAAATTTAGTTAAAGGAAAACATAAAAGTGTGTTTATTTGATTTACAGAGTATGCCTCAAAAGATGACCACAGAGATTTTGCTGGAGAACTTGAAGTTCTTTGTAAACTTGGTCATCATCCCAATATCATAAATCTTTTGGGAGCATGTGAACATAGAGGTAAGATATTCTTGAATACATGTACTTTAAAAAGTAGTTAAAAAAACCTCTCTCATAATATAGCCCATAAAGTCCTGAGAAACACTAACAGGTCTGTGTGCAACCTTTGTAAAAAGGTCAGATAAAATTGTGTTTGGATCTACAAGCCCACATTAATGCTCCAGACATGCTGTTCAACAATAGCTCTAAATTCCCCTCTACTCCTAGGAATTCACATGTTTGACGTTTCCCTCCAGTCTATTTTGTGTTTATTTCCTTTTGTCACTCAAGGCAGTATAAATTTCTGAAGATTATTACTGACTGTCTCTTACTTTGTAATATGCTCACTCTCTGATGTTTCATTAGGATATCTTTACCTTGCTATTGAATATGCCCCCCACGGAAATCTATTGGACTTCCTTCGGAAAAGCAGAGTACTAGAGACAGACCCAGCATTTGCTATTGCCAACAGCACCGCATCTACGCTTTCCTCGCAGCAGCTTCTGCATTTTGCAGCAGATGTTGCCAGAGGGATGGACTACTTGAGTCAGAAACAGGTCAGTCTTCAACTCTCTACCCACTGAAAGCATGGAAAAAATTTTTCTAGGGAATATGTCCTTTAATTAAATCAAAATATAGTTTTGATTTTAGCTTCTTAGCACACACTGGATGAGATTTATTTTGTTTTCTTCATTTAACCCTATCAAATACTATGCAATGGGGAATCATGGAAGAGGCATTAAAACTTAAAACAACATGGTCATTAACTGCTTTCCTTTTCAGATAAAGTTTAAAATGTTCTTTTAAACATATGAAAAAGTAGTGACATACCAAGCCAATTTCTCAGTTTTCTGTTCTTACTCCAAATGTTTGTAATTTTCAATAAAGCAGTAAAGTAATACACATAAAACTCACTGATACTGAAGTGATTTCCTTGTTTTATATTAATATTAATATTAATATCAATAGTAATAGTAATATTATTACATTAGTTTATTCATCGAGATTTGGCAGCAAGAAACATCTTGGTTGGAGAAAATTACGTTGCAAAAATAGCTGATTTCGGCTTATCAAGAGGTCAAGAAGTTTATGTTAAGAAGACCATGGTAAGAATCAAAACAAATTGATCCAATCTGTTTTCTTATTTCTTAATTTGTGTTTTCATGTGAAGAAAAATGCAGATTTATGGGTATTACAGAACTGATTATTTAAATGTTATTTATTAGCATGTAAAATATGTATGTTTATTAATATACACATAAATACATATACTTGTAAATAAATTCCATACCATGTTTATAATATCAAATGTAATTAAAAATTATTTATATGAATATGGATGCCAACAAAATAGACGAGTCAAGCTGGTCTAATTCTATTGAACAAGGCAAAAGTCAGCAATACGGTAAGCAGAGGTATATCAGGATCTGTCCAGAGCTAATGCTTTGGAAGATCTGAAAGAAGAAGACATGTAATAAGCATAATTTAGCCATGGACCAGAAATAACACAGTGTTGTCAAGGCAACAGATGGTCAGAGGCATCATCTGAGGACTTATTTGCATTTCACCTTGATGTTGATTGGATAATTTTTTTATTAGCTTTAGTGTGAACAGTTCCTTTGGGAAACAAATCATAGAATCATAGGATCATGGAATGATTTGTTTTGAAAGAGACATTAAAAATCATCTAGTTCCAACCCCAACTTTCACTACACCAGGTTACTCAGAACCCCATCCAACATGGCCTTGAACACTGCCACATCCACAACTTCTCTGGGCAACCTGTTCCAATGCCTCACCACTCTCATAGTAAAGAATCTCTTCTGTAAAAATGCGCAAGTCTAGTAAGTTTAGTTAATTGATAAAGTTTATTTGCATAAAGCCAGTTTCCATGAAGGTAACACAGAACAGCTGTTGGCATACAAATTGCAATATTGCTATTCCAGGCGCTGACAAATAAACTTTTGTTAAATAATTTCCAGGGACGGCTTCCAGTGCGATGGATGGCAATTGAGTCTTTGAATTACAGTGTTTACACCACAAATAGTGATGTGTAAGTATGTGTTCAAGTGCCATTTTTTAAAGAAAGTAATATTTTCCAATATCAAGGCAAGTTTGACAGCTAGGATGAGACATCTTTATTCAAAATATTCAGTAGTCATGCCATCATGAGTGGGTACTGGAAGCAAAAAATAAAACTCATAACAAAAAAGTTACTTTTATTTTTTCATTAGTGTCTGATCAAGTTATGCATTCACAACCTACTTGGATTTGCACCACTACTCTAGCTATATTTCTCATTCAAAATCAGAGACCTGATGAATCTTTGGGAAACCCGGAAGAAATTGGTATTTTATTTAGGAAACTAGAAATTTTATTTGGCAAAGCAGTTCTATAATTACAGTATTTGCTAAGAGCTCACAATATGATAAAAGTCTGTATTTGACTCAGAGTGAATTAATTTTGCCAATCTTCCTGCTTTCTGATTCTACTTATCCTATCATTATACAAAACTTTATAAAAAATACAGGAAAACATATCACTCTTCTCTGTGTTTCCTGAATACTTGCAAAACTATCTGTCATTTTTAAATATTAAGTCTTGTTGCATTCTTGTTGCACTTCATAATATCCCTCTGTTGCAGATGGTCATATGGTGTCCTCTTATGGGAAATTGTTAGTTTAGGTAAGTATCTGAATTTTGTACTGCACAAATAAACAAACTGAGCCAAGGCAGCTCCATTTGCTCAGTTTTTAAAAAAATACTCCTTCACAATGTATTTCATTTTTTTCTGTTTTATTCTACTACATTTTGTTTAGCTTCAGTATGCTTGGAAATGCAATTGTCAATTTCTCAATTTAGGTACCATTTTAAATTATAAAAAACTATAATGATGATGTATTTGTTACACTATAAAACCCAGGCCACACGTAAATATAAACTTCAGGATATCACATAATATATAGCCTTAATCCAAATATTTTGAGTTTGACTTTTCCTCAGCCTTCCTGCATTTTAAATATATTTTAATGATATTGCAGGGTGGGGCAGTAATCATCTCCTACTCCAAATATTCATTAAGAAAATTTTTGAATATTAACCTTCAAATAAAATTTAGAGTTCATTTCTGCAGACATCTGTCTTCATCATGATTGTGATACAGCCCTGCACCACTAAAAATCCTTGTGTTACACCTCCATTGTGATTTCCCCGGGAGATGTGCCTATGATTTGCTGGCCAAGAGATGCTACTCACCGAAGTGCACATTTCCTACCGGACTGATCCTGAGATCTGAATTTCTGATTTGTTCCTAGCTTTCCTTACCAAATGGGTTTGCACTAGATATGGATGCAGTGTGGAAAATCAAGAGCCTCAACAACCAAACATCTGCAGAAAGGGACAAAACCAGCTTGACAATAATAGTTCCATGAGTCCATCCAGGATCTTATTAATATGGTGCTAATGAAGGAATGACTTGCCTAGTGACATTAGGGCTATTGAAAGAACACTTTCAATACAATCAGATTCAGGCCCTTAGACTTGTAGAGAAATTTAGGCCAGCCCCACAGATGATAAAAGTTAACACTGAGTTTTATTTTTCTCTTCAGTATTGTGCATCAAGCAGTAAGGAAGCACCACCAATAAAAATGTAGCTACAAAATATTCCCTAATTTTGGATTAATTTGCCTGTTACTGTATCAGTCATACTTTTCCATTTCTACTATGAAATGAAACTTTCTTTTATTAAAAGCCACTTCTGTTCATGACAATGGTTAAACTTTACTTTAGGTGGAACACCATATTGTGGAATGACATGTGCAGAACTATATGAAAAACTTCCCCAAGGGTACCGACTGGAAAAACCTCTCAACTGTGATGATGAAGTGTGAGTATCACCTCAGAAAAAAACCAAAAATAAAGAGAATAACACAATATTAGCTTTAGAAAATACATGATTTCTACAAGAAACTAATAAACATTTTTCTACTGAAAAATATAAAATCTACATTAAAAAATTTAAAAGGGCACAAGTGGAAATAATCACTTAAGTCCCTTTGTACACAGCATGCACTGTTAATTTGCCATGAACACTTTCTCAGGCTCTCTGATCCTGCCAGTAGTCCTGTTCTTTACACAGCATGTCTGGGTTTTAGCTCAAAGGGAGCTTTTTCATTATTCCAGAGTAAAAGAAAGTTCTTTTCAGACAGCAACCAGCTATGGAAAATGTAACTTCAGCTATATATAAATCCATTTTCCTCTGAAAAATGGAATGTACAGAGTCTTTAAATTATCATGAATTTGTAGCTTTAACCTATGTATCTAAGCTATCAAATGCTGATGTTTGATTTTTAAAGGTATGACCTAATGAGACAGTGCTGGAAAGAGAAACCATATGAAAGACCATCATTTGCTCAGATACTGGTGTCACTGAACAGGATGTTAGAAGAAAGGAAGGTAAGAATAAATCTCTATAATATACCCACATTTATAATTATATATGTAATTAGGCTATGAGCAGTTTAAATATTGTTCAGGATTCTTGAGGTAATGCATCTTGCATCACACTTTTTCTGTTTATTTCCTTCCCAGACCTATGTGAATACTACCCTATATGAGAAGTTTACTTATGCAGGCATTGATTGCTCCGCTGAAGAAGCTGCTTAAGAGGGGACAAATCTTCATTCATCAGTGATGTATTACAGGAAACCCAAATTCAATCTGCTGGAGCCCAAAATGTGATGTGCTCTGTAGAACTGTGTATAGCTCTAACTACATATAAAACGGCAATACTGTTTTACCACAGTTATGTATGTGTATATCACACAGTAACCTCTGCCTTCACAGGCTGTAGAAGTGTATATACTGTTCAGAGCAGGTATAGACTGAAGTAATGAAATCTGTTTTTTCATATGCAGGGTTTTCTTTTTTCCTAGTCATGTGGATAGAATGTCTACAAACATGTTGTAATGCATTAGGTATTGCCATCTTTGATTTTTTTGTATTTTCCAAGAGCTACTCATAGCAAAGTGGTAACTTACTGCAGCATTCCATATATGTTTCACTGTGTTCCAAACAAAAAGGCTAGGCAGTTGCAGTGCAACAATGGAAGTGTGTGCTCAACAAGGATAATTAAGACAGCTATTTGAATGCAAAAGCTAGCTAATAGAAATAAACTTCAAAAGTTCTGTTGACACTTGTAAGATATAACACATGCTATTGCTCTTTCATTGCCTAGTGTGAGTCAGTTTTTGCCCATATGCAAAATATACATATATTTTGAAGTGTTTAATGCTATCAGAGGCAGCCATACAGCAATTATCATGAAGCATAGGGTTGAGGAGCATACTACATATTGTAAACCACATTTTTACAACTAGTCTGGATATACATGAGATTTATTCAATTTGTATGTCATTTAATAATTTCACTGCATAATTATAAATTACTACCTATTATATACAAGCAGGGCTTACTTATTTTTGTTTCTTTTACCCCCTCATACAGTCTGTAGTGTGGTATGTCCTCTTAAAAATATCATACTGAAATGCTTTGAATCAGTGATATTTGGCCTGCCAGAAAGGTTCCTAGTCCTTAGGACAGAAAGATAGAGGCAGGATTGGCTTGAGCTTCTGGAATTAAGTCAACCAGGAGGAATTTGGTGGACTCATCCCATCCAAATGTCACATATCAGCCGACTTCATGCTTTGCACACATGTTGCCCTCTTCCACTTGATTTACCAGCTCATAACTGTCCATCAGACCACAGTGACTTCCAAGTTGGGTGCATCAAGTCATCCCCTAAGACTTGGAGAAAGATGCTTGAGAGAGCACAAGATTTCCCCTGCCGATACTTTGTGGATGGGTATTTGCTTGGTTACAAGGTGGGGGTATCACAGCGGATTGTAGAGTGATGTTAGTGGCATACACCAGACTGACTCAAAGAGAAGCACCAAGAGCCCTATTAAAAGTGAATAAGCCAACAGGCAAGGGTGCTGACATGATTTGTGTGGCCTTGAGATAGGCGGAACTTGCACTGTAAACCAGGTGCTAGACGTAAACTAGGAGTTTATTGTTGGGGATTTAAAAAAGTTTACTTATAGATTATCAGAAATTAGTTGTGTAGGTTTAAGTTTAATTGTAACTTGCTTACGGCTTAGCGTGAGAGGGCCCTGCTCAAAACTTAGTGTAGGTGAACTTTAAATGAACTCTGTTAGCATAAAGGCTAAACAGGGGAGGAAACAAAGACTGGTTATTTTCAGAGAAGGGCTGAGACCCTGGAGGGTCCCAAGGCTGCCCCAGGCTGGAAGATAAGAGTAGTTAAAGGCACAGGAACATGGAGGAAGTACCAAATGAGGTGTTAGAAGGCCCCAGACCATAAATCACCTTCGGACAAAGAGGCATGTGCAGGGCACGTGACAAGCACGTGATGGTCGGGTGCACAGACTGTAAGGGTAAAAAGGCCCAGGGATTTCTTTGGTCAGGGTCCCTCTCTGGTGGCACCCAGCTTGAACTGAAATAAACTAAGTCTGCTTTAGAACCCAGGGTCCGAACTCTTCTTTTACGTTTACAAGATGCACACAAATTCACTAGACCAAGGTACAACTCAAAAAAAACCAAACAAAAAACAAGAGAAACAAATTCTACTATATTTTTCACAAGAGGCCACTTTGCCAGCAGTTTTTGAAGCACGGGCATCGCATTTTGCAGTTGAACTACATTCCTACAGGCCAGTGAGGTGAATAAGAATGTACCTTCATGGGTGTTTTCTAGACTTCCAGGCAAAGCTGCCTAACAACATCTGCTGGAACTGCACCACTTTTTGTAGGGAATTTTTTGCAGGTCTGAAGACCTTCTTGTCTCATATTTTCAAATATTTCTAACAAGTAGTCACAACTGACTGTTCTGCTATTTGATGTGAATCTCTCCTTCTGTGGCAAATTTTTACATGGACCATTAAGTCACATAAGTATCAGAGAGTCATTCATCAACTCAATAGCTCTTAGTACTGTCTGCATTTTAAGTGCTTAAGTCTCAGTGTAAATTTACCTGAAGGACAATTAAATCTTGTGATAAAGGATGTTTG
>VZTX01020853.1:4998-17565 GCA_013400915.1 Pardalotus punctatus | reverse complement strand
TCCCATTCCTTTTGTCCGGTCAGCACCACCAAGCAGAGCATGGGCTCTGACACTTTCCTTTCAGATATTTCTATACATTGAGAAGATCCCCTCTCAGCTGTGTCTCCCCTGGAGGCTGAACAGCCCCAGCTCCCTCAGCCTTTCCTGGTCAGGGAGATGCTCTACTCCTTCCATCACCTCTGCAGCCTCTGCTGCACCGGCTCCAGGAGCTCCATGTCCCTCCTGTCCTGAGGAGCCCAGAGCTGGACACAGCACTCCAGGTGAGGCTGCACCAAGGCTGAAGGAGAAGGGCAGGACATCTCCTTCTTCCTCCTGCAGCCCAGGATCCTACTGGCCTCCTTGGCCCCAGGACACTGCTGGCCCATGGACAGCTGCTTGTCCCCCAGGACCCCCAGCTCCTTCTCCACAGAGCTGCTCCAGCAGGTCACCCCCAGCCTGTGCTGCCGCCTGGGGTGATTCCTCCCCAGGTGCAGATCCTGCATTTGCCTTTTTTGAATTTCAAAAGGTTCCACTTTGCTCATCTCTGCAGCCTGTTGAGACCCTTCAGAATGGCTGCACATCATCAGGGAGTGAGGTTTGCATTGCTTCCCAGATTCAACCACCAGGTAAACTTGCCTGGTTTACATTGCTGTTTGAGGCTTGTCCTCGGGGGTTTAGTCCAGCAGCACCGCAGTGAGTGGGGGGCTGAGACCGAACCCAGTGACAGCAGCCAAATGCCCTCATACTGACTTTCGCTCCCTCCAAGTGTTTCATTTGACAGAAAGATGGATTTAAAACCAGAACAACAGGGCAAAACAGTAATGCTGAAATTCCAGAGAGTATTTCCTGCTTGAGAACTGATCCCTAACATCAGTTCCCTGCTCTGTGGGAGGATGAACATGCTGTTCCCACTGAGGGGAGGTCACAGAGATGAGATGTCTTGATCAAGGTCACTCCTAAAGCACTGGGAAAACAACTCCAGAGCTTTGGCACAGGCATTTTCCTGGGTCAGAAACCTTTCAAAGCCCACTTTTATTTTCTTCCCTAGAAACCCAGAGGGATCATTTGGACCGAGGGACACTGTCACATCTATCTTTTGAGGAATATTTTTTAAACAAAAGCCTAAATAAATTTGAATTTTCAAACTTACATTTTACTAATATCTTAGGGGTTTTTTTTGTCCATTCTTTTGTAGGTGGCAAGAATTTATGAAAGTCTTTCTGGATATCCTAAAAAGCTCCATGAAGAATATTGCAGTTATAGGGGAAGTTTGAGCAAAGAGGGGGTTATTCAGTCCCAGTGTTGCAAACCCAGTGTTATTAACTACCCAGTTCTCAGTAAACAGGTCAGAGCAAAGATGTTTTTGCAAGAGATTCATCCACTCCCTCCCATCACCGGGAGGCTCAGGGCCTGAACCAGCTCCCACTAAAGTGAACAGGCAAACTTCCTGCTTTTAATGGCATGGGATCAATTCCCAGTTCTGCAGGCAGAGAGTCTGACAAGGAGCCAGCCTTTCCCCCCGGATAGCAGTGACGCCGCCTCTCCAGTTCGGGGCAGGCAGGTTTGGGCAGGTTTTGAGGTGGGAAAGAAGCTTTAATGCTTCCTTCTTTTTTCTATAACAGTAAAAAGACACAAAGCTGCAATAGATCTGTCCACACACAGCACTGGAAACCAGAGGTTTTTGTTTAAAGGTGACAGCAATGCAGACAGGCCCCAGGAGGAAGGGGAACCTCAGTGCAGGAATCCTCATTTAACCTTTTCAGCTGCCACCCGTCAGCCCCTTCCTGAGCCACCTCCAGGAATCCCAGGCACTTCTGACATCTCAGTACAGAATGCACACCCTGTCTGCCACCTTGTCCTGGGACAATGCACGTCCATCCCCACCACCCTTGGAGCTGGCATTCAGCAAGGAAGACCTGGTGGAAAACTCTCCTTGTGCCCCAAGAAAGGAGGTTAAGTCTGAGCACCCGCCATGCTAGGGTGAAAATTAGATTGAGAAAGCCTCAATTTCATCCTTTTCTTGTGCACAGCTCCTGAAGAATCACATCTCACCCCTTTCCTCTCCCAGGACAGAGCTGCAACTTCTATTCTAGGCCATGCTGGGCCAAGAGGAATTCATGAGCTGATGTCTGGTCAAGCCAACTCCATGGCTTTTCCCTTCGGGAACTTGCAGGCAGAAGTGAAGGTCAAAGAGCAATGGCCATGAACTAAAACACATGAAATTCCACCTCAACATGAGGAAGAACTTCTTTCCATGGAGTGTGGCCAGAGCACTGAACAGCTGCCCAAGGAGGGCGTGGAGTTTCCCTCTCTGGAGACATTCCAAACCCACCTGGATGTGTTCCTGTGCCACCCGCTCTGGGTGATCCTGCCTGGGTTTGGAGCAGATGATCTCCAGGGGTCCCTTCCAAAGCCAGCTATTCAGTGATATGCTGAAAAGCTCACTTGACACCATGGGACGCTTAAATTTCAGCATCAAGAGGAACAAAATACACTTTACATTCATATCCCTTCTACCCAAGGGCTCACTCACCATCCTGCAGTGCTGGACCAGCTTTAGCATCTCCAAACAGAACCACCCCACAGGGATCACCCTGGGACAGGGCTTGGCACAAACCCTTTCTTACCCAGCCAAAATTCTTTTGTTTTCTTACTTCTTAAGGTTAGTTTGTGGTTTGGTTTTGCCTTTCTTTAGTGTCACAGAAAAACAGGGGGAAAACAAAAAAGGAAAGAGTTTACTAGGGCTTCACATTCTGTGCCAGTGTCTCTGTCCTAATCCTCCAAGAACCCTTGAGAGTTTGGTGTCAAGTGTTTCATCCAGAGCCACAGTCTTTACTTTCATGTGTGTTTTTCCAGTTGAATAGCTCCATATATTCATATAAGGAACACCACAGAAACACACACACTTTAAAAATTCCATGGCAGCACCACATTCAGTGTAAGGCTGATTCCAGCTCAGGATTTGCAGGGAGCCAGAATGAAAGCTGGTCCAAGGATGCAGCAATACATTTTTTAGAGGAGAAATTCCTGAGCTCCCCAAGGGGAGAAAGACCCTTTGTGAATACAGGATTTTTCTGAGCTCTTCTCTGAGGATAAACCTCTTCATTGAGCTATTGTCAGATAAGGAATGGCTGGAAGAGGTTTAGAAATGCTTTCCCAAAATCTGGGATTTAACCTATAGCATGATTTCAGTTAAACAATGCAGGAATTGCCATTTGAGGGAAGAAGACAAATCCATTTCCCTACGATCATTTCCCACAGTAATCCTCAGGAGCTACCTTGGGAAACAAAGCAGTGCAAGGCAGGATTCAGGCAGCAGCTGCACTGGGGGACTTGCACCTGAAGTCCTGAGCATTAGCAGTTCCCAATCAAATTGTCTCATTAATCTGCCCTTTCCTTTTTTCTCTTCTTTTTAGTTTTGGCCACCACAAGCCCCAGCAACTGGGAGTTCCACAGTTTAATAGCACAGGGAAGAAAAATCATTTCCTTATGATTTCAACCTGCTGACTGATGATTTCCCCACAGTGAGTTATAAGAGAAGCTTTGCTGCCTTTCCTACACCATTCAGCCTTGTCCCTTGCCATCTACAGTCTCAAATTACCTACACTTCTTTCTCTCTATTTTCTCCATATTTCCCAAATCCTCTTCCAGCACAGGGAAGAGAGGGGCACATGGAGCTTTGCCATGAGGTGCCACAGGCAGGCAATGATGAGTGGCTGGGAGCATCAGGGATCCAAGCCCCATCTCACTGCTGCCAGCTCCATCCCATACCTGTGGCACAGAATTGGAAGGCGTAGAAAGTCCAGCCTTGAAGCTTTTCTGTATTCCTACGGGAGCTGGGAAAATGCAGAATAAACAATAAAAACAATTATTCCAGCTGGAAAATATTATTTCTCCTGGTTTGTTTTCTGCCTGAGAGGGAGAGCTGGTTGGAATTACATAAAGTATGGGTGATTGAGGAAAAGAGCTTTTCAACAGGAAAATAACTTCTCTACAAATGTTTTGAAGTCTGTTATTGCTTAACACCTAAAATTAAACTTTTTCTGTATTTTCTTTTAACTGAATTCCCCATTCCTCTGGTTTTCTATATTGAAAGAGAAGACTCGCAAAAGAATAATTTGCATTTCCCTGGCTTTATAGGAGAAAGAAGGTCAAAGAACACAGTGACTACACTGTCCTGATGATTTGGAACAAGGCTCCAGAGGCTGAAGTTTACTGGGAAAAAACACAGCTTGGCCCAAGCTGCTTGACCTGTCCAGCTCAGAAACCTCAAGGCTGATCTCACTTCCATTCCACATTCCATGGTGTATTTTCTCCTGGTTTCAAAGGGAAGTAGGACTTGTGCTGCTTCATAAGGGAAAACTCCTTTGGGATCTCAAAAGGCTCTAAGCTTCTTAGGAAAAGAGGATTAAGGCATCTGCTGGATGCAGTGGGCTACCTGTGCTGGCCTTCAAAGGCTACTTTTGCTCCATGGCAGCTGGTGCAGATTAGACCAGACTGGTCTTGAACCCAGGCCGAGGCTTTCAGAGCCCACCAAAGCTCCCTCTGCCCTCCTCTTCCAGGCCAAAGCATCAGTTTCCCTGGCATGGAACCTCATCCTGCCCTAAAAGCCCCCTGGATGAATGTTCAGACACAGCCTTGGAAATGTTTCCCCGAGAATCCCTTCCCAGCTCACAGCCTCTGCATCTGCAGGGAGGGGGAACCCAGGGGCTGTTCCCGTGGCCAGGATGCTCCATGCCCACCCATCCCAGCCCTGCCAACCTGACACATCTCCAATTCCAGCAGCTCTGTCCTGTCTGTGACGCAGCTTGGTCTGACTGATTGGAGTGGGGTTACAAGGTCCAGCAAACACCCACACTCACACCATGAAGTTCTGATCCATCACTCAAGTGTTGGGCAGCGCTGCCTTGCAGGAAGAGACATGGATTTGGGGCTTTCTACTGGCACAGGGCAGAGAAAGAAAGATTTGTCCATCAAAGCTTGCCCCAGGCAGCGCATTTACTGCTGCTCTCCAGAGGGCCTGGCAGATACTAAAGGCACAAACAGTCATACAGAACAAATGAAAAGATCTTCTGCTCTATGGAAAAACACAAGGGCTTGGCAACCGAATATTTCATACCAGGCCCTCCCCTTCCTTTCTGCCTCCCCCTCTCTGCCCTGTGTTCAGCTCAACACAGATGTGAAGGGCAAGAGACATTCCAGCTCTGGCACCCTGCACCAAGCACTGGGACCCAGGGCCAGGGCAAGCAGGAATGGGATGCTGGAGTTCAAAAGACAGCTGAGGAGCTGGTGGAGTGAGGTAATTTCCAAAAAGACTTTGGGACAGCTTTGCATCTCTGTCTTCCAGACCTGCATGTGTTGCATGGGGCTTTGCCTCCAGAACATAGTGGTGCATCAGTGCCTGCTCTTCCCAAATCCCTGCAGGGAGCTCAGCAGGCAACAGTGTAAAACCTGCCCTGCAGAGGTGGATGGAGACTGGCAGCACCCCACAGCCAAGCCCCCCAAATTCCTCTGTCCGTTGGAGAGCAAACCCAAGGAGCCAGAGCTGTTTGGAACAGGCCTGGGGACAAATGTCCCAAATAAAGAGAAAAATGCCAGCTGTTGACAAAAGAAATGATTCATGGAAGTGGTGCTTTCAGGGCAGCTTTATTCTGGGGGGAGGAAAAATGAAATAAAGGGGGGTTGGTGGCAGCTGGGAGGGTTGTGCTTCAGTGGAGCAGGAGTGAAACATCTGACTTTTGGAGGGACTTTTTTGTAGTAAAAAGGTTTTCAAGCACTGACCAAGCAGGACTTCCAGAGAACCCAGAGGAACATATCCATACCCAATATACGAGAATACCTAATACATGTATGAATAATATTGCAGAGGTTTATATAGTTTTGATCTACTTCCAAATGGAAAAGAAGGATGCAGCCATCCAGGCACAAATAATCCCCATTGCAGCTGTGCTGGCTGCATTTCCCAGCACCCCAGAGAGGAAGGAGCATTTCTGCATGGTGACCATCTGTTCTTCCCACTGTGCATCCGTACGGAGAGGGGAATTCCACCAGCCTTTGTCCCATGTCTGGCACCCAAAAAACAGCTTGGACTCCCAGCAGGGTGTCACCCACCTGGACCAAAGGAGTAGGGAAGCAGTGCAGCAGCAGAAAGAAGACACAGTGGGACAGAATAAAGGCTGACGTTGGGATGTTCATGAAGGCCACCAATATTCCAATGAGCCCTGTCCCTTACTGCAAGTAAAGAAAGAACTGGAGCTCCATTTCCCAAAGCACAGGAGGCGTTCTCACCATGCCCACAACACAGAGAAACTTCCACGTCCCTCAAGTGTAGAGGAAACTCATGTTCTAGCAAAAAGAAAACAATTTAAAAAAACAAAATAGTCTGAAGCTACAAATAAAGCTCTTCTCTCAGTTAATATTTAATGTTGCAATTGGGTACTTTTCAGAGGGGGGAAAGCACTGGGATTTCTTTGCTGCAGACTGACCTTGTGAAACTCAGTGTGTCAAGAAAAAAAAGAAGAGAAAAGGAATTTTGTTGAATATTTCAACATCTGGAGCCACTTAGTGGCAGAAAAAAGCAACTTCTTGAGAAGTACTTTTGATCTAGAGCAGTGGTTTTAAACATTTTTCTATTTGCAGACCCATAAAATTTGTCTCTGCATAATGAATACAAGTGTACCGACACTGACTTCTGGGATCCCAGTCAACTCTGGAGATTCCTTAGATGTTCAGGAGCAGGAGAGGCAAAGCTCTGCATTCCCAGACCTACTCAAGACTGGCACAGGGCAGAGAACTTCCCTGGACTACTCCACTTCCCAGCATGGACAGGTGGTCACTTCATTAACAGATGACCTGCAGAAAAGTGAGCTCACCTCTCTGGACATGGTGTGGCCTTTTCCTAGAGCTGAGGCTGATTTTATCTGTGGAACTGGTATCACCAGGTCTCTGCCACCCCGACAAAGCTGCTCACCTCTCCCTGCAGAAAATCAGAGTATTTCTGCCTTCAAAGACTCTCTCAGAGCTGCTCCACATCAGAGAGTTAATTCAGGCTGTGCTTATCATCATCTCTCCTACTTCCTAGAGTCTGCTGTGCCTTGACCTCCAGGTGCCTTGGGCTCTGGGCAAGTCCTGGGCAGCCCATCCATTGCTGGACCTCTTTCAGCCCAAAGGAGGCCGAGCAAGAAATACAGTCCCATAGGGGTCATCAGGCTACAAGTTGCTGCATTTGGAAGCTGAGGATCTGGGCACTGTCCTCGACCCCTGGTGAGTTTTCCTCATGCTGGGGTATTTGGACATCACCTCTCCCTCACTCACACCTCAGGCTTTGGGCTTAGCTGTTGATTTGACTTGTTTGATTTCTCTGTCCCCAAGGTCAATACAGTGCCAAGAAGGAGATAATCTGTGCCCTGCATTGCACCTCGAAGTGACAGGAGAGGGTGGATACACTTGTAAGTTGACTTAGGGGAGCCTTTCTTACTTATCTGAGCAACAAACCTGCCTTAATTGGTCCAGGATTTGTTAGCATATCACTGGGAAATCTGCTCAAAGGACTACGAGGAAATCACATGAAAAACAACTGCTGTGCCCAACAAAGAATTGCATGGATCAGGTCTTTGTTCCCATTGTATTTCTCCTCAGCACATTTGATTAGTTTGGTTAATTGAACATGTAACACACTCCATTATCATGCACCAGCAAAAGAGGTTTTATGACTCAAACAAATATGGCCATTATTAGCTGCTTCTGACATAACAAACAGCACTATTATCTTTGGAGAGGCAGTGTTTTATGGATGACTTTTTGGTAAATTGGCTGCTTAATCACATTTTTTTTCCCTGTAAAAAGATTCTCCTTCCCAGCTGCTCGAGCACTGGGTGCAGGACTGAGAGGGGACAACAGTCACAGCACCGTCACAAGCTCTGTGTGATACATTTTCCATCATTTTCTGACACAAGGAGATAAACCTTGTTTATCCAAGACAAATCCTGCACAAATCACTCTAAGCACCTCTGGCAAACATTCACTCCTCATAACACCACAGACCAGCTCCAAACAGGCCCAGGCTCATTTAGTAAGGGATGAACGAAAACTCATTTTCATCTCAACATGAAAATATGTACAAATAAAATACATCCATACAAATATCTCCAGGGCATGTCAGAGGATTGTGCCGGACTCAGTCAGCGGTGCCCAGTGACAGGACAAGGAGCAATGGCCATGAACTAAAACACATGAAATTCCACCTCAACATGAGGAAGAACTTCTTTCCATGGAGCGTGGCCAGAGCACAGAACAGCTGCCCAAGGAGGGCGTGGAGTTTCCCTCTCTGGAGACATTCCAAACCCACCTGGATGTGTTCCTGTGCCACCCGCTCTGGGTGATCCTGCCTTGGCAGGGGGGCTGGACCAGGTGATCTCCATGGGTCCCTTCCAACCCGAGCAGTTCTGGGATTTTGGGATTCATTCACAATATGCTTAGTGAACAGAACGAACCTCAGGCAGCCCCTGCCCACACCCCTGTTTGTCCTGGACAGCTTTTAGGTACAGTCACCCCTTGTTCCCACCCCTCAGAACCACTCTGCTTTCCACACTAGACAGTGATGACCTGTTTGCAAAAATCTCTGCTGGTTTTGCAGTATAAGTGTAGAAAACTTTGTGCTGGAATATTCACAGTCCTACAGGGACAAGGGGTGAGCACTGACTCTCCTCCTCCTGAGCTTCTCTGAGCTCTCCTGTCCACCTCTCAGTCCTTGCTGGACATCAAGGAGGAGCCAGGCAAGGATCTGCTGTGTTTGCACGGGAAGCCAGGCAGAGACATCAGCTCTGCTGCTGGGATGGCACTGACCACCCTGCGAGAGAGAAAATCCTGCCCCAAGCACACAGCAGAGTGGTTTGCCATAACACTGCAGTGAGAGCAGGAGGCAAAACATCCACATATGCACCATGAAAGGCACTTCAGAAATAATTATAATTAATATATATATTTACGTAAACATAATTTCTTCTTTTTTTTTTTTTTTTCTCAGTGTTTCAATGCTAGTGAGAGATGTCAGGCAGAAACCTAAAGAGATGAAAGCCTCTGTATTTCCCTAAACACAACAAACCTGAAGTCCTTACACATTTGTTTTAAACTACATTTCTCTAGAGTCTGCCTGTTCGGCCTTGGTTCTGTGACATATGCAAGTGTTGACCTCGTTTGCCATCAGGTTTTTTTTTTTTATTTGGAAAATGCGGTCATCAAAATTGAACTTTTCATAGGAAATAATGCATTTCACCACCTTTCTTGCTAAATGATGCTTTGGCCTTTTAAAATAGAAATTCAGTGTTTCAAGTCACATTTTCAGTTACAATAGTTCAAAGAATTCAGCTTGAAAATGTTTTGTAATCAAATAAAAATAAAGTATTTGTTTTCAGATGTCTTGGATTGGAATTTTGAACTTCCGACCCAGTTTCAGGATATTTTTTTGTTTAATACCAAATATTCTTATAAGAGGACAGATCACTTCTCTCTGGTCTGTTCAAACCAAGGTACCTGAATAATATATAATGGCTGAGGCATGAGAGCGTGATGTAAATGTTTCTTATGGTTTTAGATTCTATAGGTTTGTTAATGACTATGAATTTGCATAACTGAAATGTGGGCAACATTCCATGATGTCACTCATGTGCATGTGAATGGGAAAATGTTTAATTGTTTAATGACCTCCTGTGCTGAGGTCACTCTGCAATTCAGGGCTGGTGGAATAATAAACTATGAAGGAATATCTGCATCTTCAGAGCCCCCCTGAACTCCACAAGTTATCTCACAGATATCCAGAGGAGGCTGACTGTGAATTAAGATGCAATTTAATGCAGAGCACAGGACTATTCTCTGCTCCCCAGCTGTAAAGGTGGTTGATGTTTTCACACTCCCAACTGCAGTCAGTCCAGTCCAGATTCCTAAGTTTGCTTCTTAAGTAGCTAAAACTGTTTCACAGTATTTTCTGTGCAGAGGAGGATTTTCCACACAGAGAGACCTCCTGGCAGCTTTTCAAATTTTGTACAAAACCCTTCCCTTTCTACATTTGGCCTCAAAACCAGCATTTACCATGGAGAGTAAACTCACTAAGAAATAACAGCTTCCATCGTAATTTGCCAATATTTTGATCAGTTCATATCATCCTGTTATCCCAGGTTACCTGATCTCAGATCTTTCAGCTGGTGATGTGCAAAACCTGAGGACCAGACACCGTAATAACAATGTGAGCACCTAATGAAAATGCCGAAACACAGGGCAAGGAGTGCCTGTTACCCTCATAATATAACTGAATGGTCCCCCAAAACATTAAAAAATCCCCTGTGGATGCTGCTAAGATTTGTGGATGGGACTCTTTAAGTAAAGGGATCTTGGTTTGAGTGGGTTGAAGTCAGACAAAATACAGGAAAGCAATCATAGAGAGGAGGCCAGCTGCTATTTCTTGAGAAGGGGATGGATCCTCTCCTTGTGGAGGCACAATTTGCAGAGGTACATGAGAACCAAGGGAATTAGCCAACCCTGGCATGGAAACCAGCTATATCAACTCTAGGCACATTGAAACTAGATAGGGTCTGAGGAGGAATTATTTAAATTGGAGCTTAAAAGTTTCAGTCTGGGACTTTCTGCAACTGGATTTTCTATTCTGGTCATCACCAGGTTGGTTTTTATTTCTCTTCTGCTGATTTGATGGTTCTCTCAAGTGTACAATGAACTTTCTCCTGCTTCCATCACCATCTTTTGGAAATGTAGATGCTCCAAAGCATTCTAGAACAGGTTGTTCTCATCAGCTCCTGAGTGATGACACAGGGGATCTTCATCCAACTGACAGGCCGTGCTCAGGGTATGCAGGTTAAGAGCCAATTCACTCTGGGATCATTTTCTTGTCAATGGAGTCAAGAGCCTTCAGGGAGCGATTCAGAGCCAAGGGTAGGCAGGAGTTTATGGGGACCAACCTCTATCCCTAGCAGAAAGACAGCAAGGCAGTCATGGCCTGAATGAGGTGGTGCCTCTTTCTCCTCATGCCCAGGTTCACACCTGAGTGCTGGACTCATTCCAGCCAGGAGCACAGAGCAGCACAAGGTCTGCAGGACTGAAGGGACTTGAGCTGACATCACGTGTACAGAGCATTATGCGAGATTCCAAATGCTTTGAACCATGTCAAAATGACCCTTTAATATTTAATTGAAACAAACCAACTGAAGTTTGCTGCAAAGGTTTCATGGGGATGTGCCAGTTTATTTATGCTTTTTACCAGAGGATGTCCCAGACTGGCACATCCATTGCTGAGCTCCTCCTGCTCCTGAGCAGTGAGAGGATGTTTGGCCTCTTGCATGGGCTTAGGAGCCACGGAGCCAAAGGATCTGAACCTCACAAGGCACAAACTTCTCATCCTCTCTCACTGTGCTTCTCCTGCTCTGCTGAAGGAGTCTTGAGCACCAAAATGAGAGTCCTCTTGCCTCTCCCCCTTCACCCTGTCACTGCAGTACCCAGCTGCTGTTTGCTCAGGATTGCTGGGAGAACACAGTCCCCTGCCTAAAGGGCTCACCAGTGCGTGTGCCTGTTCTCTCTGGGTTGCACAACACTCCCCCCATCATCAGCTTTTGCACAAACCCCTGACAGACACAAAACACACAATGATAACAAGAACATCCTGGTTGTAGCTGCAGAACACCTTCCGCCTGATTTTCTGCCCCGGATACTCTCTGCCTGACAGCACAACCCAGCTCAAAGATTTCAAATAAGCCTGAAACTACACACCCTGCTTGCCAAAAAATTAATGCTAGCAATTAGTGTGGCAAACCACTGAAACAAATAGTTCCATTCATTGCAGTGGTGTCCCACACTGGAGCCGGCAGTGACCCACACTTCCTGTCTCCTGCATTTGCACCCCCTTATGCAGACACCCAGTACTTATTCAGTGGAAATATTTACCTCACAAATCCCTGCTCTGAGCTGTTGGGGAGAGGCTTCCAGACTTGCCTAACACAATTTTTACTTTTTTTTTTTTATTATTTTTTAAATTCAATGCTTCAACGTTAGTGAGAATTGTCAGCCAGAAACTGTTAAAGCTGAAAGCCTCTATATTTTTTTAAACATACCAAACCTGTGTTTCATATCCCTGGGCAACACCAGTATTTGAACCCCTGGGTTTCTCCTTCCCTCTTGGTGTGCTGGAGTCACCTCCAAGGGCCAACTCTTCCAACCCCTTCCATACCACAGGTTCTCCGCTGACATCTGCGCACCTCGTACCACAGCGAACAGACACACAGACCCCCAAACCTTTCCAGAGCCACATCCCTCCAAAACCTTTCCAGAGGCGATCGGCAGCTGCTTTCCTTGGAGACTCGGCCGGGCTCCGGCAGCGGCGCCGCGGGCGGGTTCAGCACCACGGACAGAGCGCGGAGCGGGGCCCGGGGCCGCGGAGGAGCGAGCGCGGAGCGCTCTACACACGGCTTACACACGGTTTACACACGGCTTACACACAACTTACACACGGCTTTCACATGGTTTACACACGGTTTACACACGGCTTTCACACGGTTTACACACGGCTTACACACGGCTTACACACGG
>VZTX01020850.1:0-57545 GCA_013400915.1 Pardalotus punctatus | reverse complement strand
GGGGGGGGTCAGGTGAGGACTGAGAAGAGCGAGAGGAAAAGGTCAGTGACGCAAGCCCAAAGCGATGGCTCTCGGCTGAGCTGCTCGGCTGTTTGTCCGTGCTGCGCCTATTTCTACTCGGCAACAATTCACACATCTGGGGACCACAACTCCTTCCACCGCCCACGCTCTTCCCTCCCCCACCACGGGGGCTGAGGCAGGGGAGGGGGAAAGGAGACAGAGATACTGCACCAGCCTGCCAGCATCATTTCCAAGACCAAAAGGGAAAAAGCCCTGAGCAGTCCTTTTTATCGGCCACCTTCCCTCTGAACAATGAGCATCTCTGATGAAGGAACCTACTGCCTGCAAAGAGCATGGGGAGAGTAGCAAGAAAGGGGGATCTTTTCTCTTGTGGTGCACAGAAGGTCAGCACTGGAGAAACGTAGTGACACCCTTGTCCTTGAAACAAAAAAGCAACAAGTACGCATTTCCTACTAGAATTAAAGCCTCACCTAAGTTCGACCGTGGCTAAGAGAAGGTTCCCTGGTGCCGGCAGACACATGCTGTCCTTGGCCTATTCCCAGGGTAAGCATTCGAGTGGAGCCAAGTGCCTGATGCCCCCATGCCTCCCCACTGGAACTGTGCTCTGTGTGTGTTTGTGCGCACGAATGTGTGCACAGGTGCGAGCAGAGGGCAGTGCTCCCAAGGACCTTCCCTGCAGCCTGCTCCCAGCTGTGGGGCACAACACCTGCCCAAAATAGCCCTCCTGTCCCTGTTGGAACTGCAGGGAGAGGGAGGATGAAATTATGGACTGCTTTAATGCTCTCTGCCCTTTCCTGCCTCTTATGTGGGAGGTACTGGAGCAACAGGGAATGGTGATACTCAAAATGACATTTCCCCCCTGCCCATGCATGTCAGTCAGGAAGAGAAGAGGAGGAACTGTAACGCTTTGTATCTTTCTCTCAAAGAACCAAGTCCCATTTTCCCCGAGATTTCTACACCCCATTTCCCCAATAGGGGCACAGCCTATGGAGCAGATGGGCTGAGCTGCAGCTTGGGCTTTGTGTTGTGGCAACAAGCCTGACAGGTACCATGTGTACAGGGCGCTGTGTTGCATCTCTCAAGGAGCAGCCACAGGCTCCTCAGAGACCACAGTGAGGAAAACAGTAGAGTCCACAGTGCTTGATTTTCCTCCAAGTGATGGTCTTGCAATGTTCACCAGGATCTGGATAGTAGTTTCCTACCCATAGCCAGAAATTCAGCTTTTCAGTTGTGTGCAGCCATACCCAAAAGCCTCATCAAGCTGCAGAGCAGTTCATCTCAGAGGAGGGGTGCATGGGAGGAAAAGTCCTCAGAGGAGCAATCCCACAGCTGAAACCCTGGCAGAGGTGCTCTCCCAGGAGGGCTGAGGAGCCCTTTGCGCTGAGCTGTTTCACAAGGTAATGGTAGCTCACTTGAGGGAGTGAAGTGGCCTCAAGTCCTTGGGTTGGAAGGTGGACCTGAACACCACCCTTTCCTTCCTGTCTTTACACCCTGGCCATGGCCTGTCTCATCAGACCTTCTGCCTCTCAAGGTGGGCAGCAGCAACGTTAGAGGGCAAATGGGAGGAGAGCTGGCCCGAGGAAATCACAGAGCAGAGGAAAAACAGCTCTTCTGGTTGAGCCCAGGGGAGAAACAGAAATGCAATTCCTGAGCAACGAGCTGTAAGAAGAAGACAGGAAGCTGCCTCCAAACAAGTAATTTCTGTTCAGGCATTTTAATAACATGGAAGTTAATAATTGCCGCAGTCACAAATCAGTAACCCCCGGAAGGGCTTAAGGCAGAGTAGGGGGTTGGCCTTTAGATAAGCATGACATCATCAACCACATTTTAAAACAAGATCAACAATCTAATTAACTCCCTTTCTAGAAGCTGCTCAGGGAAAGAGATAAAGAAAACGGAGGAGCAAGGAGAGCTCTCAGCAGAATGGGGGTGGTGGCTGTAATGATTTTTTCCTCTAGAGAAGGAAGGGAAATGTGATTAAACTGGAAGCAAGCCTTCATAATCAAAATACCTGAGGGTTTATTCTCAAGAATCTCCTTACAATATTGTGTCTTGCCTTCAAGCGATTTTCAATGTACAATAAATCTCTAAATTCTTCTCAATGTATTAGGTCTGGAAGCATCATTGCTTCATATTAGGCTTGTCAAGTATTTTTACCCTCTAACTTTAAACAGAAAGAGATGTAACACATTGACAGCCTGAAAAACAGAGCAGGGCTTTATCTCTCCAAAACTGCCCAGGTAATAAGGTAATGATTTCGCTCAAGGACAAGAGCAGCCACTGATGCTGAATAGCAAATCAGGCAGCATTCAGCTCATTCCCTTGCTTGGGCATAGATTTGGTGTAAGGCAGCTCTCTGAGTCCAGTGCTGCCTTCCTGTAGAACCTATCACTTGCACAGGCAATCCCTGTTCAGTGCAGGTCTGTGAGCAAGCTCTGTAGGCACTCCAGCCATGCATCTTCAGCATTCAGTGCCAGGAGAACCCTCAGGGACTTGCAGAGCCAGGTTTTAATGCTGTAAGGCAATAATAACCTGGGCAGTGGACACCTGGGTGTGGTGCAGGACCCAGAGCCTGCTCTGTGAATCTGTTTTGGAAGAAGATGGGAAAGTGTCCCTTACGCCCCTTTCTCTGCTGTGGCAATTGAGACTCAGAGAGGATGTGAGATCTGTACGTATGTGCTGATAGTCCCATGGGTACGTCACCTTCCTTCCAGCTCACACTGCTGAGTTTTCCATCGCAGGTGTGCCAGAATAAGACCACCTGCATGCATAGGAACCATGGTTAAGCTGACAGAGATCACTTGCCACACGGCCGTGGCTCAAACGCCTGCTGTGCCTCAGACAACGTGTCCAGGCTCAGACAAGGATGTAGGCCCTGGCCTTCCTTCATGTTGCTGAGCCTAAGGGTACCCACAAAGAGTGACCAGGGTGACAGCCCAGGTCTTCCTTGAGCATCTCTAGGGAGGGACTCCGGGTCTGAGCAGCCCTTGTGGCACCACAAGCTCTCATCAGGGGAACAGGCTTCCACTCCTAGGAGCTCTCTTAAAGCTTGGCTCTGCTGCTGGGCTCCAGCACCTCTGACCAAAGTGCTGACACTGTCTAGTTCAACCCAAACATCATGAAAAGCCAGGGCTCAGGTCCCGAGAAGGGGCATCTCATGACTGTCCCGTGCTCCTGCTCATGAGTTCATGGTAGTGTGTTCACAGCCAGGCAGGCTAAGAGTGAAACTGATTGAAAGCAGCATGCTCTCCCTCCCACCCTTGTTTCCCCACTTCTCTGGCCTGTGACCGTCACTGTCAAGGAGTGAAAGTGAACACCTCCCCAATTGCCTCCCACCTGCGGCCCCAGACTTGCCTCAAGTGAGAGTGCCTGTGAGAGCCTCAGCTTCCTACCACTTTTGTCCATATTCTTCTATAGCCTAGAGGGCTAGGGAATCCCTGCTTTCGGACATTTTGTGTATTCATGTGCATATTCTATGTCTACTGCTTTTATCAGGCATGTCTATCTGGACATTCTGTGGGGCAGAATTTGGAAGGGAAGAAATGCAGGAATATCGTCTGCTCTATGGGAAGGCTTAGTACTTGCTGCCCAGCATTTTACTCTGTTGTGGTACCTGATTCCAGATCTTAAACTCTATTGCTTAAATGCCTCTCCACTTAAACACAGTGATGGAGATTAACCTGAAGGCAGCATTTAGCCTGGAGCAGCAATATCCCTAGGGGATGATGGAGCAGGAGGAAAAAACCCATTCTCACCTCAGCACAAGTTCACCATTTTGATAAAAAGTAAAGGCTCTTTTAGGCCTGTAATGTGAACAAATTCAATAAAGCCCTTGCTTATACTGAACAGTGGTTTCCCACAAGGCCATTTTTACAGACTTTTTTCGGAGTAGAACCACAATTTAAGGGGAAAATAACTGCAGATGTAGAACAACAGCGCAGTTTTGAGAAGCGCACGCGTACGATTGGCAGGAAATTCAATGAAAAGGTTAGAGTTAAAACAACATTATTTGGAAAGTACCAGAAATAACTTACAGAGCGTCTAGAGATCTTCACAGTGTATCCTGTCAGGAAGCAAACTTTAGTGGCCATCAGGGCATCTCTGCCCTCATCCCTTCACCTCCTGCTGGTTCCACACTCCTATCACTGCTCCACTCCAGAGGGCCATGAGGACAGAACACTGAGACGGATCCACTGAGCCCTCCATGGAGCTCACCCTGGAGAGCTGGGCAGTTTCAAGGCATCCCACTTAGCCTGGCACTCTGATCCCACTGTGAGCCAGCGAAGGGAAGGGATGTCCCCAGCCCAAGGAACGTGATGAGCTGAGGAATCCTGGGCTAGTTTGACACTGCAAATGCTTTTGCCCTTCATGCTTCTCCTCTGTCTCTGTTCCCCTGTTCACCTTTGCCATTTTGCGGAGACTCTCAGTGGACACGCAACTGAAAATGAGCAGTTTCAGCAGCACTGCTCTTCTCTAATGAAAGCACTGTGAGGGGAAAAAGATCTTGTGCGTAAGTACGTGCCTCAGTCTTGAGTATTTTTAAAACTTATGCTGCCCCTGAAACACCAACCTGGCCCAAACAACACCTTTAACCAAACCTTCATCATCACACTTTTACCTGCCACTCTAACACTGAACGACAACTCTGACGGCAGAGCTCACCCATCTCAGCCACCATTATGGGGACAGGAAGGTAAAGACAAGAACACCTCGCGTGTGTGCATGTGTTGCTGACAATGTGGTTTTGTTTGGCTTCTCACATTGCAAATGGCATAATTCCTAACAATATCAGTGTAAAGGAGATAAAAAGTGCTAAATTCTCAGTAGCATAACATCTTGGGCAATCAAGTTCAAAAACTGTGCAGACAGCAAGCATAATTTATATGTGCCAGATGGGGTCTGGACGTAATACCATTATCATGTCTCTGGAGGAAACCCTTTCTTATTTATGCCACACAGTTGTGGCTTCAACACATTTTAAACTGTGTTTCCAATGAAAATATGCTAACGAACTTTGTGTCTCCACACATGGAGATCTGGTTGTGTGTTAGCTGATCCATCAGACCATTCCCCTTCCCTTCAAAATTTTGGAAAAGTCAATCAATTCCAGTTGCCCTTGACAAAGAGGTATATCCCTTACTACTCTTAAGCAAGGGTATCTTGATAGAGGAGTGCTGGCTCTCCATTGGGGCCCTCCATGGGAAAGTCTTCAATGTGACATCAGTTCTTACTAGACAGCAGAAAATCTGTATGAGAATCTGTAGCAGAGAAACAGATCTGGGAAAAAAACATTCTCCAGAGAGGCAGCTAATCAGATAAATCCTTTTTGCCAACTGTAGCAGCTACCCATCTTCTCTAGGGACTAACTACATGTTAAGTTTTCCTCTTCCACTGTTTCAGATACCATAATGCACAATCAACCTCATATGAGTTTTATAAATTTAAAAAAAAAATAAAGAAAAAGAAAAAAAAATCAGTGGAGTTTTTTCCTTGATAAACAGAACAATTAAAAAATCTGTGCTTTGTGCTCTTGCTTTCCCAAAGTGATCTCTGGTCTTAAGGAAGGTGTAAGTTTCTCTAATCTGAAGGACATACAGGAAAAATTGTGGTTAACATGAATGCTCCAGTGCAGCTACAACATTGGTGATACCAAGAACTTACAAAATATTTCATTGCTTCAGCTGAGGATTTCTGTGCCGGAGTAAGCTGCATTCATTTTAAGAGTTTTGGGGAAAGGTGGGCTGTGGCCTGATGATCCATGCCATTACAGTTCCATCCCAATGGGAGCCTCCATGATGCAACATTCACAGCCAGCAGTTATCAGAGCAGGAGGGCACACAGCCCTTCCTCTCCCCTGCTCCTCCTCAGCAGAGGCTGGCTGACTCTGATTCCCTAGTTGTTCTCCCAAACTGGCCATGACAAGAGCCTTCAGATGCCTAGCAAGAGCGTCCAAACGACAACTGTCAAGACTCCTGGTCCTTGTATGTGGTGAAGAAAGGGGCTCTGCACTCTAGTCCTGCTGGCTAAGCAAGTGCTCGGTTCTGGATTAACTGCAATGCTTTCCCAGAAATGGCCATGAGGATACACTGGTGCAGCCTCCTGCAAAATGGCTCTGCCCATGCCTTCAAACTGCTGTTTTGCTCCAACACTATTTCTTTTTGAGGTCTAGTGTCTTCTCAGATCCAGTCTCTGGGCTGGGCTTCCTGTGACTAAGAACACATCTTCCTCCTACACCCTTTTTCCACTGCCTGAATCCAAGATCCCTTTGTTGTTAAACTAGGTCTCATCCTCCAGGTTTGTAGAGTCCTCAAACAGGAACTGCCTGGAGATTTTTGATTAGCCTCTGGCAACTTTTGGTCAGCAAAACCTTCTTGCCAGACCTGAGCTTGGACCTTGAGCTGCTCTAGGAGAGAAAGGTGAGGATCACAGAGTGTAGAGACCACTGCACATGTAAGAGGAGACTCTCACCATCTGGCCTCACACCAATGGCCATCATTGTGCAGCTCAGACCAGACAGGAAACGCGATGTGTTGCACTTCAGAGAATTTTATTCATGTATGGAAAAAAGAGAGGGGTGTGGGGACACGTATGCAGGTCAGTGTCTATCTGTGAACCAGGCAACCATCAGGCTGTGGATCTGCATTTGTACAATTGCTTTGGCTTGGGATGTGAAGGCAAAGAAAGGGGTTATCTGTCTGCAAAGGCAAGGGCATAGGAAGCTTTGGAAGAAGGTGGAAATATTTTCTGTACCCTTGTCTGGCCCATTGAATGGACAAGCCATGCCAAAGAGGCACTGCAGCTACTGCAGGGTGGTATTGCCTGGCTGGACTAGCTTCAAGGCTCAGGTCAGAGAGGGTGTTTCTTCCTTCTGTGGGGTGAATGGGGTGTGTGGCCGGGTAGGGAGGCAGTGGGATGGGTGTTCTTGTGGTGTCACACCATCTGCAAGTGTGAGGGTGTGCCTCAGATTTGATCACACTCAGCATTGACCTGGTTCCACTCCCACTCCAACCCAGGATGGGTCCTCTGAAACTGGGGCGATGATGTCTGGTTTCATTCTGGTGTTGCTCAGGTCAACAACTCCAGTTATTTTCCACAACGTGGTCCATGGTATTTCTACTGTAGCCAGACTCCTGTTCCCAGTTTCAAAATGATCTCTAAACTTGTGTGGACACTGAGAGCAATATGAGTGATCTGTTAGGGTGGCTGAAAGAGGAAGCTCTGGGTCTTGCCAATGTCCCAAGAGGACAGGTCCTTTTTGCTCTCTCTTTTCCCTCCCATCAATGGTTTGAGACTGGTCCCAGTATGTCTGAGCAGTGCTAACACCTGACCCCTCTAACCCTGTTTCTGCACCTATTGCTTTATCAGCAGGAAGTAGAACGTGGTTTGGGGCTTTTTATTCTCGGCCTCGCTAGCCTTTTCGATACTTCGGGGCCTTGTCTCAGTCTGACAAGGCAAGCACAGCAGCAGCTTCCTGTGCACAGGTGAGAGGGAGAAGCACATATGAGAGAAACAGCTTCGGAGCAGAGCTGCTGGGCTGGAGGCACTTCTTCTCTTGTGGACATGCACTGAGCCAGGACATCTGCCCTCATCACTCCCCCTCTTCCCCCTCATCCATCCCCTCACTGTTTCACATTCAGGACCTGCTGCCATCCAGCCTCACGACCCCAGGGACTCCCTTCGTCTGGACTGCTTGGTAACTGGAGCTGGAAGGTAAAGGGGACAATACCAGCTCTCTCCCACATGGGGGTGGCTGATCTGAAAGCATCTTAGAAGGAGTTTCAATCTGACAAACTGAATCTTGCCGTTGGGAAGGGCTGAGAACATATTTATCTCTCTCTCTCTCCACAATCCTCTGAAATCATACCTCACATCTCAGAACCATGCTACCCGTTGTCTCTCTTTCTCTCCCCTGTGTGTTAATGTGCTGTCATCATGTTTTTCTTCCTCTGAACCTAATCTTTTATCGTGACAGTGATTGGTATTAAGCTCACACCAGCCCTTTATAAACCCTCTCTTCCTGCTCCTCCAGCAGTCCCAGCAAGGTCCAGTGGGGCTCTTATCTTGTTTTGTTCAGGTCTGCCTGAGCTCCAGGGTTGGTGAGAGGTGAGGGTGGTTCCTTCTCCTGAGGGAAGAGGCAGATCTTGAGGTGTCCAGGTGGATGGGGAGAGAGAGAGGCTTGGATGAGAAGACTGTAAGGCAAATCTGTCTAAGACTGAACATGACTGTAGAAGCTTTGAAAGACAAAGAGGCTCCTTGGGTGTCTGGGCTGGATGAGGGCTGCTACAGAATTTTCTAATTACACAGCCCACATTTTCTGATGTGCCTAAAATCATGACTCCTTCCAAAGCAGAGCAAAGGTTTGCTTGGAGGGGATGGTGCATAGTTTGTGCACAGCTATGTAATATTTTTTTATATGGTAAAGCCTTGACTTTCTGGAACCTGATAAACACTTTCTTCTCCCTGATTCCTCCACCTGTCCCAAACATGCTATTCAAAATCTGCCTCCTAAGCCACGAGGTCTGCAACTAACTTCTGTCAGTTGCATGCAGAGACCCTCTTACTCAGCAAGCACCTAGTTATTTCAGCCCTAGGGTTTACCAAAAAAAGAAGCTCTTCAAAGCACAAGCTGTGCGCAACCCAGGCAGCACTCTCTACCTGAGTCAGCAAGCAGCCTGAGACAACGTGCGCGGACTGCTGTGCGCTCACTCACGCATTTTCAGGAGGCATGATTCCTGCAAACAGCCTCTCTGTGCTGCCCTGGGAACAGCTTCACTGCTGAGCAAAAGCACCCAAGGCAGGAAAACAGTGAGGTGCTGAGGGAAAAGTGCAGACTCCGGACTGGAAGGGATTTCTGAACCTAGAAGACTGGCACTGCATCCTAGGACGGTGGATGCCTCCTGTGAGATGACATCTTGGCATCTTCCTAAGTTCCACTGCTGAGCTGTGGTGTGGGGGTGTCTTCTCTCTTTCAGTGTGTCACCAGTACTGATGAAGCCCTCACTGCTGCTTCTGTTTCACCTCTGCCTGCTTAGCCTCATGCCTCCCTCGTGGGCATCAGACTCGACACAAGGTAAGAAGCAATTCCTTTCACCTGTGCCAGCTGTGTGAACAGGGAGGGCAGTCAGCCAGGGCAGTGTGTGTGCCAGGAACAATTTTTATGCTGTAACATACAGCCAGAGGAGGTTGCAAGATTACAGGTCTCTTGTGAGCACACCAGCCTCCAAGGATATAGAGAAATGAGTGGCTCTGCCTTTCTTACTTGGACTTGTCCAGCTGAGGAATTAGTCTGTAGTTTGGGAAGGGGCAAAATTGTCCAGGGTGATGATTAATGCCAAGAATCATTGCTAATTAAGCCACTTTGCTGTCCATCTCTTCTCTGCTGGCAGGTGCCTCCAGCCTGACTTGTTGGTATGACTCAAGGGCGTCTCTCTTCTGCTACTGGGACCCAGGCAGGGACCTGGGTGAAGCACCATGCCAGCTGGAGATTTTATCAAAGAATGGCTTTTGTGACAGGTGGGTGACTAGAGAGGCTGAGGAAAAGCCACTTAACAAGAACATAGGCTCCCCCCTTCCCAGGCCAGGTGTAGTGGAATCACAGAGCTGAGGTGTTTTGCCTTGAACTCTGTCTCTAACTCCATGTGGGTTGAGATGTTGGCAGCCACTGCTCAGGGTTTGCCATCTGACAGTCCTAAACTGTCTAGCACAACTCATCTTCCATCTCCATGGCTCTATCTGAACTCCATTTTTCAAAAAATCCCTCTTCCTTGGCCACCACCCTCAGGACTGAAGGGCATTTTCAGTGGAAAATGAGGATGTATAGGGATGGGGCTGGAGAAGGGTGGAATTGAAGTGATACAGAGGCCATTTGGCAATTGCCAGGGTCAGCTGAGACATTGCACCCTGAGTAACCATGACTGAAGAGCATTGTTATAGGTGAGTTAGGGCTCTGCATGCCCTCTGATATCAACAGGAAGCAGAGGAGATAGGAAGAGGGTTTTGTGAAGTCTTTGAAACTGGAAACCTACTATTATCTTTGCCTTGAAATAACTGGTGTGCATTGACTCTCCATGTGCCAGCACATAAAATTTGCCTGAGTGATACAATGGGGAGAGAAAGTAGGATTAAACCTTTGCTGTAACCTGTTCAGCAATACAGTAGGATGTAAAATGCTTTGAAAGCCCTTTAGTGCTACATAATATTTGACTAACTACAAAACAGCCTTTCCAGCTCACTGGAGTTATTTCCATTACCTGAAAGACGCAAGAAGCACTGCAAATTACCCAGGGTAGAGCATATGACAGGACTGAGGAGGTGCATCAAAACCTTCAACCAGAACCTTAATGTGAGTAATTTGTCTGGGATGTCCTGGCTAATGACAAGGTAGAAAGGATTTATATATGCATTTTGGGTGTATAAACAGCATGACATACAGGAGCAGTATAAAAAGCCCAAACCTAATCCATGAGTCTGGTTCTGGGATTGGGCTTGGTGTTGTGTGTTGTTGACATGCCTGGCTCCTGTGGGTTCCCCTGCAGCAGGGATTGGCTTCGTTGTGAGCTGGACCATGCTGTCCTGACACAGAGAAGAGCTGCAGGACAGACAGATCCCATGCAGTCTCCCATGTCTCAGTTACCTGGGTTTGGCTCTAATCCCTTGCTCTGAGGAGGGATGGGCATCACCACCAGCTCTGAGGCCACCTCTTGATCTCATTTTCCTGGAAAAGGTCAATACCATTTTGCAGACAATTAACTACTGTGAAGTGTGGTTAGACGTGTTTAATGCAAGATGCAACAGCAACACATCATTGGAGCTAATGGTGATGAAAATCTTCTAACTATTATTATTTATTTAAATCAGTCTTATTTTAGATTCGTTATGTACTTTTTCAGTCATATCCAGAGTCACTGCAGTCCCCATGTTTTCAGAAAACACCCACCCAAATCTGAGCTAACATTTTTATTGATAAAGTCACAACTGGTTCTAATGACAGACAAGCTTTCCTACATTTGCATATCATGTGCAAAGACAAATTGCAGGGTTGGTATATAGCTCCAAAATCTTTTCTTTCTAATCAAGCTAATCTTGCTGTTGCTTATTCAGTACTGTATGATGTATGTGGCCCTTCAGCATCATTGCATTTCAAATGTTATATTTAATACTAATGCAGTTGCAGTCTTAACAAGGAACTTAAAATATTTTAGTGAAATTAAATTTCTTAATAGATGTCAATCATAGAAAGTAACTTTTTTCTGCTTAGTCAGGACATACAGGAATCCCAGGAAACTAGTGTATCACAATATTTTGTGTCCTTTCTGCCAATAAACAAAACCAAAACAACCAACCACATGAAATATAAATTTTTGGTTCCTCACTCACCATTGAGATTTAAGCCTTTCTGCCACAAATATCTTCCATATTTATTGTCAAGTATTCCTAAATATCTTAAGCATAGGCAATGCTTAGAAATTTGAATGCTTATTCACAAGGTTTCATTGTCACTAGTGGTTAATTTTCCTTGCAGAGTCAGTGCTTCACCATTTCAGACCGTCTTAACTTTTCTGTCCATTGCCACGTTGGAGAGAATAAGACCAAAATACCTGTGCAAATAAAAAACTTCAGTCCATTTGCAAATTGTGAGTATTCATCTGTCTTGCAGTCTCTGAAGCTTCCCCATGAGAAGATAGATAATTTTGCTTCCTCATCCACCCCTATGCAACGCTACTCCCCCCCACCCCCAAGTTATGTTCTTCCACCCTTCTTTAAGCCAGCTTTGGGATGCATCAGCATTTGCTGAGAGGATTCAGCTCACTAATCCAGAAGAAAAACATCTGCTTGGGACATTGTTTTGCTGGATGTGTGAGTTTACCTGTCTCATGGAGATGTCCTGCTGCTGAGGGGCTTGATGCGCAGTCCTGTTATGGACAGAGTTTGGGGATATCAGCCCTGCTTGTCCTCTCTTTCCAGTAAAGCTGAGGCCTCCAGGAAACCTTCAGCTGGTTAACATAACTGAAAACACCTCTAACCTAACATGGAGCCTGAATATTTCCTCTCACTATTTGGATGGGAGTCGGGAGTACCAGGTGCGGTACCGACTCGTGCATCAGACCTGGGAGGTGAGTACAGCACGGAAAACTGGGACCTGTAACCATATGAACCCTGGTCTTGTTTATGTCACCCAAGACTTGCTCCTGGGCCTCCTCTCAGGATGTAACCAGTTTTGCTGAAGCTGGAGAGAGGATGACAATCCCCACTCTTTTATCTGTGTCACCTGCTGCCAGTGTTTGGTGATGACAAGGAGGCAGATGGGGATCCTATTTTACTTAGTGCTGTCACAAAATAATTCAGACAGTTCCAGGACAGACCTGAAAGGGATGAAAAAAGCAAAGCAAAGAAGAATTTTCCTTCAGGGTGAACAAGCAGTGCACGAGGTGTAAAGATTTGAGACAGGTCTTCTCTGAGGGCCTTGGAAAAGATGGGTACATGAAGCTGCAAACCAGTGTGTTGATGATGTTCTAAATTTGCTCTGCTCCCAGGAGGCCACAAACTTGGCCATTGAACAGGACCAGATGTGGACAAAGTTTGAGAGACTCTCACCCAACTTGAAATATGAGGCAGCTGTCCGTGCCAGGCCAAGTGCCAGAAGCACCTACAAAGGCACGTGGAGTGACTGGAGCAAGCCGGTCCTGTGGAGGACACACGCGGACCATAAGGATCAGTCAGGTAGTCTGACCTGGAGGGGAAAATGGGGATCCAGGGCAAACAAGGTAGAATGGCCAAAACAGGGTGAGAAGCTGAAGGAAGATGTGTAGGGAGGACTGTCTTGACCAAAGAGCAATAGAAAGGCTGAAAACTGTACCTCCTGATCAGTTAGGTGAGATCTTCTCAGCATCACAGTTTAAGGGCAAAGATCCCCTGACCCCAGCAAAGCCCCTCTGGCTTCCAGAAGCCAGGCAAAATCCACAAGGTATAAATCAGGGGCTGCTTCCCCAGAGCAGTAAGGCCAGATGTGTGACCAGCAGAAGTGGTGGCCAGGGCTGGCATTTTCCCAGATGTTAATGTTACCTAGGAACATTCATCCAGCTTCCTAAAATGGCCCAGTTCAGAGGAGGTATTGATCAGTGAAATGCAATGACACAGAGCTCAGCTCCTGAGCTGAAGAACACCTGAAACTGGGAAGCAAAGTTTCATTGAAATTGGGAGGGACTTACTGACTTACATGCATGTTAAAACCTTCTCAAAAAAAGGTCTGCTGAGGCTCCCATCAGTCACGGCATGAACTTCCAGCCTGGAAAGATAGTGCCCTTCAGTGAGTCACTGACTGCGGCCTCTATCATTTTTTTTCCAAAAACTAAGCAGATAGAGGTTATTCCTTCTCATATTGCCCCCATCCTGCCCCTACTCAACCCCTCCCTGTTGTTCCTGGTGTTGGCATAAACAGAGGAGCTATGTTTAGAAAGGGCACTGTGTTGCTGTGGCGATCAAATTTTGACAGTGTGTGATGTCAGTGAATAGGATACAGCCGCAACCAGTTGTCATAGCAACCGAGACCCAAAGATAACCAGGGTACCAGAGGCAGAGGAGACAAAGTGATCTGAGTAGCATCTCAAGGACAGGGAAAGAAAGAATGTGCTAAAAATGTCTCCTCCATCTTTTATTTCTCTCTGTTCTGTCATAACTACTCCAGAGATTCTCTGCATGACCAGACCAAGGGACACGAGGGATGGGAGGAGATGAGGGGCAGGCAGAGGGAACAGGCACCAGAATAGCAAGACCAAGGAAAGGTGCACTGGGGAGATATGTGTGAGAGACAGATTAAGAAAAGTTTGAGATGATGCCAAACAAGCCTGAGGAGTGCTGGAAGCCCTGAAAATGTAGGAATCCAGTCTCTTTGTCCTAACCTTACAATCCAAGTACTAAAATATGGTGTAAAGCTGTAACCTTCCTAGTCTCCTAATGCTTTCCTACACCTCTCCAAAGAAAGAAGCCAGTCCCTTGATCTCTAGTCTTCTCTGTCCTTATCCTCTTGCTGTCTCAGACACCTGTGAACCCCATGACTCCCTCTCCCCCACTCACCCTCAACGCTGTTTCAAGCCTACAACCCCACTTTAGCTGTTTTTAGGAGTCCCTATTTTCCTTTGCAATGAAACAGATTGGTGGACACTTCAACAGCAGACTGTGCCACCTCATCTGAGGCAACCCCTAGCTGTGGTGCTGTTATGACCAGGGAGTTCATGCTGTTCAGCACAAATTATCTGCTAAGCAATGCTTAGACTCTGAAACCCATATCAGCTCAAAGGCATCCTACACAACACTGCAGGACTCATGCATACTCTGAGCTGTATATTATAATTCTATCTAATATTATAATATTATATAAAATTATAATAAAGGCCCATTTTGATCACCTTGAACAGCCATGAAAGGGCTGCAGCTTCTACCTAGAGAATCCTGGTTAAATTTTCACAGTCATTTTCCTCATTCTTTCTCATCTTCCAGAAACATCCCAGCCAGTCCTGCCAGTTCTCATAGTGAGTACTTTCATCTTCGTGATCATTGGGACTGCCTTTCTTATTAACTTACGGACCCTGAAATGGTAATTGAGAATTAAGTTTACATCTCTGTTCCTCTCCTGTATGTTGTGTGTATTCTCAAAACTGAGATTATTTTTCACCTGGTGTTACTCAGGATAGAAATTACTTTAAAATATGGTTTCTAGCTCAGCCTTCTGAGACTGGTATTTGCCTGTGGAGAAATAACACCACACAAGATGATGTTGTTTCACCACTGTTGTCGTATTGTGCCACATGCCTGTGACCTGGTGCCACGCCCTGGCGAAATTTAGAACAGCTGCCTCAGCACATCTGTTGCCCAGGGGTTACAGTGGTGTTTTCAGTCACAGATGCATCAAAATTGCCTCTTCAGAAGCAGGTCACTGGGTTGAGCATTCTCCCCGCAGCAAGAACCAAGCAGGCCTGGGTACCACTACCTTCTCATTTAAACATTCCAGCAAGAGCTCAGGCAGGATGAGGTGGCATTGGTCTGCAGGCAAAACTCCTGGGTGAGGAGTACAATTCTTACTCTCCCTGGTCTGTGCAGTCCTCACACACTGATAAAATCTCTATGATGCTTCAAAACCTCTTTGCCAGCATTTCTACCCAGACGCTGCTTTTATTCAGGACTGAAAGTGTCTCACAAGGTTACCCCATGCAATAATAGGGACAGTGACCTGTCAGCTCGGCAAGGCTAGCAACAGTCACAGGTTTTCTCAGCTCAGGTCAGGGGTAAAGAAGCAGGGTGCTGATGTTGATGGCAGAGTGCAGGGAGAAACAGTCTCAGGGATGAAGCAGCAGAGGCTGGATGGTTTCTCTGTAAGGAAAGGCAGAGAACCATGTTGAAGGAAGGTGGATACTGAAAAAGTCACTAGTCACAGTTTTATGCTGAGTCCTGACACCTTTGGGTGAGGAAGTGCTAGCTGGGCAGCACAGAGAGAGTTAAAAAGGCCTGCTTTCTCCACAAAGTATAATTAACCTAGGGGAATTGAGTGCAGAATAATGCTGAGGTAAGATGCAAGGAAGGATTAGACATGCATGAATAAAAATAGCATCTGCAATGATGTAAGGTAGTTTATATGCAAGAACTAGCAAGTTCTGATGCTTCAAGAGAGCATACTGATTGCCTCCAGAGGTCAGGAGGGGTTTTCCTTAGAACATCCTACAGCAAATCTTCAGCAAAGGGATGACAGGATGATCCAACCATTCAGAGGAACTGAGGAGCAGATTAGATCACTTCATGCTGCCTCAGAATGGTTCCAGTGAAGGAAAGACCTCTGGACCAATGCAAGGCATACTCACTCAGATGGCTTGCACAGCCAGTGTGCCCCAGCTGTACCATGTAGCATCCTGCTAAGAGGGCAGAGAGCCGTGGCAGAGCTTTCCCAGTGATGACCCTGCTCACACCATGCAGTTCTGAGTCATTGTGGTGGCAGTAAAAAAAAAAAGGGGGCAGCTCACAGCAGCTGGAGCTTGGAAATAAGGGAGGCCTGCTCAGCTTGTCATCAGGGCTTACAGGGGCAGGTGGAGAGGTTAAGGTGACCAGGCAAGTCAGGGAAGAAACCAGTAAAACCAGGGGTTGTCCTTCCCCAGGGAAAAGGCCAAGGGAAATGTATTTTCTAATACCAGGTTTATCTGTCTCGTCTCTATACCTCTCGTGGCTCAGCTAGTGCATCTCAGACCACTCAAGAGCAAGGACAGCCCTCAGGCTCGATCTTATTTTACCTCTGCCCCATGCCAGGGCAGCACCCCTGAACTGCAATGCACTCTTCCACCCCCACCACAGTAACAGTGATCAGGATCAGGCCCTACTTCATTTGTCATTCTCTTTCCTCAAGGTTTAAGAAGATCCTGAAGATTCACATCCCAGACCCTGAGAAGTTTTTTCCCCCACTCGTTTCAGTTCACGGAGGCGACATTCAGGTATTGGACTGGGGATGGAACCACAGGAGGGAGAAATGAGGGAAAGGAGTGTCCAGCTGCACATGCCCAGGACAGACAGACAGACCTACACATGCACACACATGTGCCTGTAGCACCAGCTGCTGGGTTCTCTGCTTAAGTTCTATTTTCTGACCTTCTAAATCCTGACACTCAGCTGAGGCATCTCTAATTGCAGAACTGAGAAACAGCAAACCACGCAAAGCACAGCACCCTGCTCCCATAGTGGGCAGCCTGAGAGAAAACAAGGGACCTGCAAAAGGGAGTTTGGCATCTCCTGATCCCCCTCCCTCCCTGTGCCGTGCCTCCCTGCCTGCCCTAGGCTGCTCAGCCCTTCCCCAGGTTTCCTGCTGTGATCCCCCCCTCCTAGCTCCTCTCTGCTCCTGATGTGCATTGCCATCACACTGGATAGCACTTAGCTATTTCTTGCATCCTTGTCTCTTTCCCTTTTTCCCCCACTCCACTATTTCCCTTCCCCTAAGCTCTCTGTGAGTATGGGCAGCTGCAGGGAGACAATTACCATTCTGTGCAGAATTAAAGGGAGCGTCAGATGCAAGACGTGGGAGGTGATCCCAAGGGGCATCTTGCTTTAAGAAGGATGGAAACAAACTGCAGAGGGCCCAGAGACCGCAAAGCTTTGGAAAACCTGAGGTGCAAAAAAGGCTTTGAAAGCTTAAACTACAGGGAAAGAGTACAGAGTAGGGGGACGGGGGTGTGCAGAAGGCGCTGAAGACACTTTATCAGTGCAGAAAGAACTTGAAAATTTTGCTTTACAAGCCATAAAGGCAATGGATTTGGTTGTCATCAAAACCAGTTTATTTTTAAGGATAATGATGCACTGCAGGATGTTGCTCATGATGAATGTGGAAATTAGGCACAAGGGGCCTGGAAGAGCACTTTAGACAAGAAATCTGCATATGGCCATGCAGATATATCAGAAGCTTGATCAGCACCAAGGAATAGATTGCATGAGATGCATCTCAGTACTGTTTTTCATGCTTCACTTCATCTTATGGTCTTTTAAGGTTTTTTCCTACCTTTTTATTTTTCCTTTGTTTCACTTTAATTCTCCATCTTTAATTCCCTGCCCCAGGAATCCCCAAACATAGGCTGACAAGATCCACTCTTGATTTTAAAGTGACAGAATGACATACTCTCTCTGAAAATCCTACAGATGAGACATCACGAATGTGAATTTCCCTCCCCACCACCTCTGGTAACTCTTGCTTGGACAGAGAACAGGTCACTTGATTGCTGTGGCCACTCAGGAGAAGAAACCTTTGGTTCCCTTCTGAGTGCTGTACTTTGGGTGTCACAGTCTCTCTCTCTTTCTTGTGTTTCTTCCCCATCAGAAATGGCTCTCCTCCCCATTCTCCACATCTTCCTACTGTGTGAACAGCACAATCCCAGAGATCTCCATGCTCGAGGTGATGCAGAAGAGTGACCAGGAATCCCAGTTTCTGCTTTCCAAGGGAACCCTGACTCCTGATCCTCCCATAGAAACCAGTGTGCACTCTGGATCCAGCTGCTTCACCAACCAAGGCTACTTCTTCTTCCACCTTTCCAACTCCTTTGAGATTGAGCCCTGCCAGGTCTACTTCACCTACGAGCCTTTCACCCAGGAGGGCAGCAGCAGCAGAGAAGGTGAGTGTTACCAGGCTCTGCCCTCCCCAGAGCTCTGTACGCTGGCAGAGGACATAAATGCGTTGCCCAGCAACTTCTTTCACTGTGTTGAGGCAACCCAGAGCTTCCAAAACAGCTCCTTCAGGGAAGAGACAGCAGGTGAAGCCCAGCAGGCTGTGGCTGTTCCTGGGGCTCTCCAGTTGAGTGAAGGCACCTCACCAACACCAGTTCTGGAACAGGATGAGAAGGTGATGGACAAAGAAGTTTCACAACCTGTTGGGCCTGTGTGCCAGATGGACACTGACCTTCCTGACTCCCCGGACCTGCAGGACAGTGTCACTGTCAGTGTAACAGAAGGGAGTGGGAAGGGGGGCCCTCCAACCCACCCCTGCGCACCAGCAGCAACTGCTACCTCTTCCTTCTCCCAGACACCACCTCCAAGGCAAAGACAGGATGAGGATCCATGCAAAACCGTGTTCTCCAGCCAGGTCCCAAACACTGGTGCCTACCTTTCCCTGAGGGACCTCCAAAGCCAGTACAGCCATTGCTCTGTGTAGGGTCTGCCTGGAGAACACCCACAGTAGGAAAGGCCACCTCTGCAGGGAAGGTTAGATGGACAGTTTCTCTCCTCAGGACATGAATGTGACTTCAGTATTGGGACTGCTCGCTAATGAGGCTGGAAAACACAGGCCAACAAGGACTCACCTTTGTAACTGAACTGTTTTTCTGTTACTACTGGCTTCAATGGCATAGAAGCTCCTCACACTGCTCAAGTGACATCCCAAACCTCACCAGCTCGTTTTGTCCTTCGCAGCTCCCAGTAGGAGACTGTGCCAGCACGTCCATGCTCTGCATTTTGGTGTAAAATAGCACACCACTATGAGGCTGAGCAGGCATATGGTCCATTTGCTTCATCCTGGCCTAAAAACCTCTAATGGGAGGGAGAAATGCCTGAAGATACGGATATTAGATTTTGTACAGGGAAAAATATTCCTGCCAGTCAGTGCTGGTGTTGATGATGAAATGGATGACGACATCTCCTGACTGACCAAGGGTGTGAATTTTTTCTATGATGTCCTCACTCCAGGTTTTAATCAGAGATTACATTCTAAGCTACTTGGTCCAGCTTTAGACTTTGGAATCTAGACCTTAAAGTCTCTAAGCTCGGCTCAGAACCACAACTGTGCCAGCTGTCTAAGCAGCACAGTGTGAAAAAAAATCCGCATTATTGGGTTAAAAATACTGGGGAAATCCCCTCCCTCTCTTTCTTTCCTCCAGCTCTGATGGTGGCAGTAAAAAGAACTCACACAGTTTCCCATTCTGGCTACAATATTTTTTGTGAAATTGAAAGCCTCTCTGCCCTGCTGGCAAACTACAGTTTATTTGACTATGATAAGCTGATTGCAGAATAGTTCATCCCACATCCTGTATTAGTGGAAAACATCACAACGGCGCTGCCCATTCCTTCCATTGCTCAAGGGAAACCATTGCCTAATTAGCGGCAAAGATGTAGTGAATGAGACCAGAAAACTAACCCACGAATCAGCACCTTTACTGAAAAGAAAACCTCAATCCACTTGCAAAGAATGGGGATAGCACAGACTTCGTTTTTCTTCTTCCTCTGCATGTACTGATCTGGGTTAAGAAAAAGCCACAGAAGAAAAGTGGCAATGCAAAGGAAGACAAGCTGTTCCGGTTACATCAATCCCTGCATTCACCATTTGTACCATCTCTCCACTTTCTTGCCATATTTCTGGACTTTTCAGCAGTGGGACAATACCAGCCATATGCTAAGAGTTCTTATTTCTTAAGAACTCTTCTAAGAGATTTTATACCAAAAAGCTCAAGCATATTGAACTTGTTAGTACTTGCATCACAGTTGTGAGTGTCAACTAGAACTAATTCTTTCCTATCTCTGTCTGTCCAAGCATCAAAATTCCTGCTCCTACCATGTCTCTTGACCTGGCATTATGCATCCTGAATGTCATTATGAGTTCCAGGTGCAGGGTCACCCACTGGCTTGGATTTCACCTCAAAAGAGCTGCTCAGAGGAGTTGAGTTTGCTTGTAGCTGGGAGGGCTCTGGGAACTATTCCTCTCCTCTCATCAGTTTTTTCAACACCTGTCTCAAGACATGGACTGCTCCATTGTGTGCAGGAGAAAACAGGTGAAGAAAACCCCACAGTTTCCTAGATAAGGAAGCACAAGGCTTTCCCAGCTGTTTCCTGTACTTTGAGAATCTTCCCAGATGGACTTCGAAAAGACACACTGACTCCCTTGCCTCTGACGGGCAGTTTGCTATCTTATACGGGCCAAGGATCCCAGTTGCACTATCCCCATGAAGACCCTCTCAAGATTTTCAATTTTCCTTTATAGAATTATTAAGATTGGAAAGGGCTTCCAAGATTATCTAGTCCAACTTCTGACTGAATACTACCGTGCCCACTAAACTACATTGCAAATTGCCATGTCTACTTGTTTCCTGAACATTTCCAAAGATGGTGACTCCACCACTTCCCTGGGGAGCCTATTCTAATGTTTAACCACTCTTTCAGTGAATAAATTTTCCTGATATCCATCTTGAACTGAGCCCCAAAACTGAGCCCTGGGGAACACCACTGGTGACTGGCTGCCAACTGGATTTAACTCAGATCACCACAACTCTTTGGGCTCGACCATCCAGTGTTTTACCCAAAAAAGAAGACACACATCCACACCATGGACTGCCAGTTTCTCCAGGAGAATGCTGTGGCAGATAGTGTAGAAGGTTTTACGAAAGATTAGGTAGGCAATATCTACAGCCTTTCCCTCATCCACTAAGTGGGTCACCCTGTCATAGAAGATCAGGTTGGTCAAGCAAGACATTCCTTTCCTAAACCCATGCTGTCTGGGCTTGATCCATTTGTTGTTCTGTGCCTGCCATGTGATGGCACTCAAGGTGACCTGTGCCATGACCTTTCCTGGCACCAAGGTCAGGCTGACAGGGCTGTAGTGCCCCAGATCCTCCTTCCAGCCCTTTTTGTAGACGGGTGTCACACTGGCTGACCTCCAGTCACCTGGGACCTCCCTGGTCAGCCAGGACTGCTGATAAACGATGGAAAGCAGCTTGGCGAGCTCTTCTGCCATTTTTCTCAGTGCCCTTGGCTGGATCTATCCAGTCCCACAGACTTGGGAGTGTCTAAGTGGCACAGCTGGTCACTAACTACTTCCTCCTGGATTATAGGGGCTTTATTCTGCTGCCTGTCTTTCTCTTCTAGCTCACGGGGGTGGGTACCCTGAGGACATCTGGTCTTCCCGTTAAAGACTGAGGTAAAAAAGGCATTAAGTAGCTCAGCCTCACCCTTGGTGTCAATATTACCCTGCCACATCAAATAAAGAATGGACATTGTCCTTGACCCTCTTTTTGTTATTAATGTATTTTTTTATTTTTGATGACAGTGCCTAGATTGAGTTCTAGCTGGACTTTCTCCTTTCTAATTTTCTCTCTGCATGACCAAACTATATATCTGTACTCTTCCTGAGTACACCTTGCTGCTAAGATGAGTACAAAAAAACAGGTTTGCTTCTTTGTAAATAAAAAAATATTAAGTAATCTTCAGTGCTTTTCTGTCCCTTGGGGTGGGGGGAAATGATTAACAGCTTTTCTAAATAGGGAACTAGGTAAAGTTTTGCTTGGACTAATAAACCTTTAGCTCTCCTTCTTACTCCCTGCCCCAAGAGACTCAGACACCTATAAAAGAAAGCAGAGTTAGAGGTAATCCTGTTGCAAGCTCCTGAGGACTGTCCTGCTGGCTCAGTATTTTTCCACCCCCACTTTTTGTGAAAATGTTGACAGCTTTGGAGCTGGCAAGATGCTAGCAGCACTTTCGCAGCCATGCTGGGTGTGAATGTGTGACACACTGCGGCAGGAAGTGCTCAGCGTCAGATCTGGCGATAACCGGACCTTTCTTCCAGGAAGACGAGATCATGTGGTCTCCTATGTGAGTAACACAGGTTGTGAATACCAGTCAGAACACTCTCGGGCATCTGGGGACCTTTCGCTGCTGGGTTCCCAACAGCTTTTTGGAAATGTCACACAGGGAGCAGTCCCCTCTCGAGCCCATGAGAGTACAGTGTGTGGTTCACAAACCCACAGAAACACGCTATGACCGTGTCCATCAGTACCAGGGGCAAACCAAAGCTGAACAACAACACTGTGTGGAAAATATTGGTGTGGAAAATATCAAGCTAACAGCCACAGGCACGAGTCCTCTCTTTATCTTGAGCCTAGAGACAGCAGAGATAGCTGTCACATCTCTCATCTCTTTTCCAAGATACCTTGTTCATAAATAGATATCACTCTCAGCCTCCTCCCACATCTCTTCCTTTTTTTTACTGTGGAGAAACAGAAAGTAAGGGGTGCTTGCAATAAAAAAATTCCTCTGAAGTCAGATCTGATCAAGGGTTTGGGTCCTTGGTTGATTCAAAAGCCTGTGGTGATAGATGTGGTATGCTTGCTTAGATAGATCAGATTGAGATTCTACATTTTTTGTTCTGCTGAAAACACCAGCAAAGGAAGATTGTTCTTTCCAGGAAAATTTAATTTAAAAAGTAATATCTTCAGCACTGAGAAATACCCTCAGATGGGTTCTGACCCAGTGTGGCAAGCCCTCATAGTATAAACTCAGGAAAGCTGTATGGGAATAAGTATGTGCCTAAAGATGCAGCTAGTCCCTCATTATCTGTGGAAATTCTGGTTCCAAGTAACTTTAAAAAGTGAAATCTGGTCTCAAATCTCTTGAGCAGTTCTGAAAACATTCCCAGTCAAACACTACAGCTTTCTATCTACATTTAATGTTTATTTAGTAGAATCTAACATGAGTAAACTACAGCAATGGTTTTTGGTCTTCATGCAGTCCCTGACTAAACCTTATCCATCAGCAGAGCTGAAAATTACTATCCCTGCCCAGCTGCCAAAATGAGCCCAAGTGAGCCCTGGCCCAAATGAGATCAACCCCAAGTTGATGTCAGTGGCTGGAGCTCAGCCCTGGGTCAGGAGTCACTCATTTATTGACAGAGTAACTCTGTTTACTCTGCTCTGGCTGCAGTGTCACTGCTTTTTGTGAAAAACATAGGGGCATATACAGACTTGCAGAACTGTAAGCAGAAGGGGGTGTAGGAAAAGTAGCTGAGGAAGAGCTGAGGCTGGAAGAAGAGCAGAGGCTGCAGGGAGGTGTGAGTGGTGGTGCAGCTGAGTGTGGGGAGCCCAGTGTGAGGAGACTGCGCAGCGAGAAGCGCCAGAAGACAAGAGGGAATTTCTCAGGCTGGCTCTGAGAGGCACAGTGCTTTGCTTTCATCTGCATGAGCACTGTAGAAACCAGACATACTGTCTGCTGCCATCTTGCCTCCTTCCAGCCATCTCCACCTGCCAGCCAGCATCTGCTCCATCGCTGTGCTGGGGAGCACACACTGATGGGACCAGAGAGGGTGGCTAAGAGACACAGCCGTTGCTCAGCTACTCCCTGTCCCCAGAGGAGGACAACGTAAGAATCTACACCAGTCTCCTGGGCTGCTCGTCTCTGCACAGCTGGACGTGTTCCTACCTTGACTTTTTCTGGACTTCCCCTGCTCAGCCTGCAGATCTTCTCCCCATTTAAGCCTCCAAACCCTCCATTTCAGAAAAGAAAAAAGCCACCGTATGGGGCACACTGACCCAGAGCGGCAGGACGGTGCAGGACAAAGGCCGAGCTGAAGGGACATAGCACCAGGTTATTGATCCCTGAGGAGACCTTGAGCTCGGTAAATAGATGTCCTATTTTCTCCCCCACTCCCTGCGGGTGTGAGCTGGCTTGTGTAGGGGTGTGGGCCAGGTCTCACAGGCAGCAGCAGGCTTTAAAGGTAGGTCTGCAGCTCTGGGGGAAACCCCACTGCCTGCCATCAAATCTACTAACAAATAGGCTCTTCTGCTCCTTCCTGCCCTCACTCCCCTGCCCCTCTATCTGCGGTTGTGTGCTTATTCCTGCTGTTTCTCAAGGGATGCTGTGATAGCAGAGGAGTGCCCTTGCTCTCCTGGACCACCCAGCTTGGCTCCTTGGGGAGGAGATCCTTGGCAGGGGTTGCACAGCAAGGTGCCCCACAAGGACAAGGGAGAGCAGTTTGTGCTGGGCCTGTCCGTACCGCCTGCCTCTCTGCAAGGGTGTGGATGGGTGACTGCTTGTCTGAGTGCAGATGTTCACCAGGTTGGGTTTAATGTTCCAGAGTGAGTTACCTGGTGTTTGCACTCTGCAAATGTGTTTCCATGTTGCAAGGCAGCCTGGAGGTCTTGGGGCTCTATAACTGGGGGGAAGGAGGCTGAAACCCACCTTTATCAAGGGGTGCTCAGTGGCATCCACAAGGGCTAAAATGTGCATGAGGCCAGCCACCTCTTCCCTCAGCTGCAGCAAGTCCCTCCCATGCCCTCCTGTCCCCACATGCACCACTGGGCACAAAGACAACTCACAGACAGGACACAAGCATTCCACAAGATTTGTGTCCTTCCATGCAGATGCATTCCCATCCCTTTCTTCTCCAGCTACAGAAACACAGAAAGCCCTTGAGGGCAGGCATGCACTGCGTGGTGGCCGAGCAAAGGAGGAGGAAAGGGGGTGAGAGAACAAGCATTATTGTGTCTCTCTTGGGAAATGGCATTTCTCATCCTCAGAGTGTGGGGCTGACAGAAAGGAAGAAGACAGGAAGAAGCAAAGAAGTCCCATGGAGGAGATGAGGGGCAAAGGAAGACAGGTGTCCCCTGGCACAAGCAGAGGATGGGGAAAGGCTGAACATTTTTCAGGTGCTTTCTTCTCATTAGCTCAGTTATTGAGCCAGTGCCAGCATTGTCTTTGCCTGGGAGCACACAGTCTGGTGGGAAAGGCAGGGTTTGCTTACTTTTAGGGATCAAGATGAAAATGGCACAGAAGACAAAGTGCAACTTCAGGCTCCCAGGCTGTGGCTGGTTTGTGCAACTTTTGCTGACATTTGAGGTCACAGATTTTCTTTTGTATTGATTTCTAGATCAATAAAATACCAGGTTTAAAACCATTCCATGCCTGGGAGGACAACACATTTGTATTCAGAGAAATTCATTATTGTACTCATTTGATGTTTTGACAGAAGCAAAACCCAGGGAATGCCTTTGAAAACCGAGGGATTACTGGGAGGTGTAGACAGGACAGTGTCCTGGAAGCCTGTCTCCCACTGAATCAGGGGTTTTACTCACATCTGCTTTGAGCAAAGTCTTTGATGGTTGGCACAGAGATCTCTTGGGACTTTAGATCTTGGAAGAGAAGGACAGATTTGATATAACACCTCCAGAGAGGGTGTAAAGGGAAGCAGAAAAACCAGCCTGACCATGGCATGCTGTGTCACCAGACGTGTCTGATGGAGGCCGAGGAACAGGAGGAAGAATCCAGCTCCCTCTCAAATGACAAATCAGAGACTAACTCACGTCGCTGCCTCCGCTATGTGCCCCTTGGGATAGCTCTTCTTGTGCTGGCTGGAGCTGCTGCAGCAACCTGGTATTTCCTAGGTAAAAATTCACTTTTTTTCCCCCCTGCAGGAGGTGGATGGGGGGTAGCAAAAGCAATGCCCAGCCCAAAGTACATGAGTGACTCTGGGTGATCTTTAGACAGTCATACCCAGGGGTAACCCCCTCTTTCCTACATGTCACCGAGGTAACCCAGGAATGCCTTCTCTTGGCAGACTACAGACCATGGCACCTGGAACCATCCATCCTGCAGTTTTACTGTGGCAGCCTCCAGGTCCTCAACCGCCGGTACTCCCCAGACCTCGGGCAGGTGGAGTCCAGAGCCTTCTGGGTGGAGTCAGCAAAGCTCCAGAGCGTGGTGAGAGCAGTTTCATGAGCAGGGGCTGCTCAGTGAGTAAAATGAGGAACGGGTCAGGCACCCCCATGCAAGGGCAGACTTGGTGGGCCTGTACAGCAAGAAAGATGAAACATTTGATCAGCCACTGTAATATTGCACTGTAGTTATCAGACAACATTCTCATTGCAGCTGAAGGAACTGATTGGTGCCACAGAGCTGGGCCGATACTACAACTCGAGCACGGTGTATGCCTTTGGGTGAGTAGCACCCACAGCATATTTGCTTGTATGTGAGTGAAAGCTTCCAGTAACTTGTACCCTGGTTTCACTGAAATCTGCCCATGACAAACTTCTGCAGTTGCTGCCATGAGCTCCAGGCTAGGCTGGACAGTCCAGATTCAGAATGGTTTCAGCATAAAAGAGCTGGGGATATTGTGATGTTCCTGTTCATCCCAGGTCATGATGAAAAGCCAAAACTGAGAAATTTTTCAGAGAGGCAAAAGTTCAAGAGAGTAAAAAAAAAAAAATCATTGTGAAGAGATTAAAAAAAATTTGTCTTGGCATTGTCAGCAGAAACTAAGCAGCTGGAAATTAATTTGTCTAATTCAAGGAAGCTGTTTTATGGCCTGACTCTAGGCACCAGAAGGGAGAGGCCAGAATGCACCACGGAAAAGTTATTCCGGCCAAGAAGCATGGACCACCTGGGAACAGGATAACAGTGGAATGGGACAGATGTGGGACTACATCTTTGCAGGTCATAACAGTAGATCAAGATAGCAGAAATAATTTCCCAACTGATGGTCATTTGCTTCTGATTTTTCTCCTGTGGAAAAACCACACCCCTAAATTTGTCCTTCATCTAAGGAACATTCCAACTTTGATGTAATTCCGTTTTCAACTGGGGAAAGAAAAGTTTCACTTGCACATCTTCCTCTAGCCTTTTACTGAACAAAGGTGTGTTTCAACATCTCTTCACCCTCCCCCAGCCAAATTTCTCTGCCAGCTGGTTGAACAGAACTTTCCCAGTCACAGTCTCCTGCCGCTTTAGCCTGCCCAGCATTAATGGGTTGTGGTAATGTACCTGGTCATAAATCATCCACTTGTCACCACTGGGAGGTGAGACAGTGAATTCAACCCCTGGTCAGTAGTACCCAAAGGTCACTTCTGTCTGAGATGAGACTACTCATTAGACTGGTCTTGATTAATTATCACATTAATTTGAGCTCATATGTTCATCACTAAAGCCAGATGGCATAAAAAGGCTTCTTCCCACAAAACACTGAGCACTGACTCACACCATGGTCATTGCAGTTCTCCTGCCCCACTCAGAGAGTTTGCTCTGGGTTGCAGCAGCGGAGCTGGAAAGTCTACACGGATATGTCTGATTTGTGGAAAAACAGTGGGGAGGGTTAATCCCCAGGGTTTGTCTCTCCGGCAATTCTGGAGGTGAAGAGCAAGGATATTTTACATGCCGTTTCTCTGTTAGGGAGGGAGCTCTGACCTTCTTCTTCTGGTTCACCCTCCAAATCCCTGAGAGTCAGCAGAAGGAGGCAACTGCTGAGAGGGTGAACACAGTGCTCCACCAAGAGCTCTCCACCAGATTCAACAGCTCAGGCAGCCTGTCCTACCAGACGGAGTACAGGGTCAACCCAGACTCTCTGGTTCTCCTGGGTAAGTACCAGCTGCTCAGCTGTGGCCTGAGCAATCAGAAATGCTCCATGATGTATAAGGTTAAGAGAAAAGGCCAGGAGTCACTGCTGAAGGAGACAGGAAACCTGAAGAGGATGAGGGAAATAGGAAGGATCAGGAGATACAATTACTTGCATTTCTTCCTGATAGAAAAGAACTGAAGTTTGATTTTTAATAAAAAAGCATCCTTCATTTGAAAGATTAAAGATTATTGGAGAAAGAGATAACCATGATCAGCTAGGTTTGGTTTTTTTTTTCACCCATCAGCTTTGGCTCCTGTAGAGCAAGATCTTAAACAAGTCATGACTTTGATCAGCTCATCTTGAAAATAGCAAGCATTTAGGTTTCCTACTTTCCTTTGGAAGATTATTCCAGACTATTTGATAGAGAGAACAAAAGCAACATATCTGAGTCACCACTAAGTCTTCCTCTGAGACAAAACATCATTGTCACTTCAGTACTTGACATACAATTTTAAGGATTATTTATTGTTGCCCACAGTGAAGGTCACAGCCTGTTTAAAAAACCATCCATACAAAATTGCTCTAAAATAAGTATTAGGTAAAGGACTAGGGATGTATCTTTAGTCAATGCATACAAGTCCAGTGGAATTTATGTGTGATCTTTATAATGAGGCTTAACTTGTCAGCCTGGTCTGATCCCTCTTACAGAGTCCCAAATCTCACAGGCTTTAAAATACGCTGTATTTCTTCTCTCCTCTTGGGACTCCTATTTCCAAGTTTCTTCCTCCTGTGAGAAGTTACATCTCCAAGTTGTTTTTTTTTCCCCAGGCATGCTGTCTTGCATTATTCTAAGATTAAGCTTCTTTTATCGTATCTTTCCCATACTTTCTTAAACTTTTACCTCCACATCCCAATTGTTTTGTGGGTCAATTTTTCGTGTCCATAAAGAAAATTTGATTTCCTCAAAATGATTTTCACTCCTTCATACAGACCATCATTTTAAAATCTTACTCAGAAGCTGCATTAGCCTCTCATCAAGACATTTCCTCCCTCAGTTACCATTAGTTTCTTACTTCTACTTATGATTTGTTTCCAGCATACCAGACCCTATGCTCAGCCAATTTAAATGAACTTTCTTAACAATGATATCACAAGGAAATATGCTAAATCCTTCCAAGTCAGCGCATCTAGCATTTTCCTTTTATTTTCTCACTTCATAATGCAACTCATAAACAAATAAAAATTATGGTGCCATAATTTTAGCTGTTCCCAGTTCCCTGTTGTTTGCTTTGCATCTGTTTCACTGTTTCATTCATTTCAGCAGACCACACTTCTTTCTATTTTAGACTTAACACACCAGTTGTAGTTTCTCCAGCTCCTTCTGCTTTCCCTAGTCCTTTCCACCTCCCTCTCCAGTCAGAAGAACGGTCTGGTAACTGAGGCAAAAGCCAGAAACTTCTTATACAGCTGAGCCAGGGTGACCTCCAGCCAGTGACTTAACCTCTGGTTTAATTTGGCCTGCACAGTTAGAGTGAAAAAATAGCTGGCTAATAGCAGGTCATTAGCACTTCATTGCTTTCTGAGGACTCTCGCTGGCCTGCTCAGCTCTAAACATTCACTCTGCCTTGAGACACAGAGCTGCAAACCATTGACCAGCACAGGAACCTCTCCAACATCTCCAGGGCTTTATTTTTACCAACAGCCACACGTACCCCAGGACGATAGCTTCCCCTGTCCCCAAAAGTCTCTCAGGACTTCCTTTTCCCTACAGGTACTAGGGTTTGATGAAAGAGTACAAACTACTCCCTACAGCACATGAGCTTCTCTAGGAGCCTGCCTTGTGTCTGCAGGATCCTATTTTCCACAACATCTGTTTTTGCTATGACAAAACCACTCATCTCTCCCCACAGAATTATTTAGAAGCTACAGAAGACCAAAATCCTGACCTAGGCAAGCCCCCAAAAACAATCCTCACACCCAGCTGACCTCACAGTGCCTTTTTATTTTGGCAATTTTTTCCCAGTAGCACCTGATCTCTGGCTGATTCCAGTTCAGCTGGGTGGCTGGAGAAAAGCCCAGCTCTCTTAAAATGTTGTCCATGCTGTGGCTGTTTTGCACAGATTTGTAGTCCTTGGTGGTCACTTTCTCTGCAACTCCCTTCTCCAAAGGTGGACTCTATAAGGATTGCACAGTGGTCATCAAAAGAGAGCTCCTTCTCCACCCTCAGTAACTCACATACTTTTGAGTGGGCATTCTTTAAAGTGGGACAGAAGATGGTGAAGGCTCTGGAAAGTGGGGCTGTGCCCTGTGATGTGGCTGGCAGAGGAGGGGGTTGGCTGCCTGAAGCGATGCCCAGCCCTCCTGGGAAGAGGAAGAGATCCTGGAACAGCACACAAAAATGGGCAAGGAAAAAAGGCAGAGAAGTGCCTGGTGGGCTGGAAAGCATGAATTAGGGCTTCTGAATTTGGGTCAGGGGCAGAGAAATTTCCCAGAGAGATGGGGTGGGGAAGGCATGACTGAAACAGGTCCCTGAGAGCAGAGAGGTACCTGGAGGATGCCCGTGCTGAAGTTGTAAGTGAGCCAGTTGCATAAAGAAGGAAGGAAGTCCTCACCTGCCCTGCAGGGTTATCAGATTATCTTTTTTTAACTTTTTGTTTATCTTCCTTTATATATTTTCTTTCTAACAGAATCCAGTGTGAAAGACATAGTAGTGCTGAAATCCACTTTGGGTAGGCTACCTTTTCCTTTCCTTTTGAGTTTGTGACTTTATGGGAGGGATTTTCACAGGGGATGGAAAGCTTCTTGGCCTCCTGGAGTCGTAAATCCTGGGAAGGGGAGAGTAGGAGCAAGGGAGCACCAGTGCTGCTGCTTGGCCAGATCCGAACTATACAGCAGCTATGTACTGGATGGCTCTGGGCATCCCAACATCTCTGCCCCAGTAGCCCTCTACTGGGCAGAGATCCCACTCTGCACTGGATGTGCCTCCTTTAGGAGTCTGTTGTCTTGGCAATGTTTGAAGATGCTTGCAGTAATTTCAGGCGGTGTTCTCTGTCTGGCAGCTTGCATTAGATATGCTATTAGAAGCTCACCTTTAAGCTGATATTTACTCAAAAATCCTGGTGTGAAAGTCTACTGAAACCTGGAATTCAGATGAGGGAGATGTAAAGCCAGGAAGAATACGGGGCTGAGAGGAGAAAGAGGAGAAAAAGTAAATAAAGCCAGTGGAAGATAACTGTGCTGTGCTGATATTTAAAGCCTGAGGCAGTATTAGCTTAACCAAGGAAGAGGGGACAGTTCTTACAGGGAGAAACTGGGGCAATGGTACAAAAGGATCAGTGCCACCACAACATACGTAAAAGTAAACCGAAATCACCGGGATGAGTCAGCCTTACTCTAAAATAGGGCTTACAATGATGTTCCAAGTGGCAATCCCATATCTTAACTCCCTTACAACCACCTCTCTTTCAGGTTGCTACAGGTACAGCCATGTCCAGGAGGACGACATCCTAAGGCTGGAGGGCCCTGACTACCTGGCCTCCAGTTGTCTTTGGCACCTCCATGGCCTCAAGGGCTTCATGATCAAGCTACGCCTGGAGTGGACTCTGCCTGACTGCAGGGACCGCCTGGCCATGTACGACGCAGCCGGGCCCCTGGAGAAACACCTCATCACCTCGTAGGTAGTTCCTGAGCAGGGAGAACACAGTGGGGAAGGCAGGCAGGAGAGCACAACACACCACAGCAGGGGAAGGTGTCAGACTACAGCAGAGGAGGTTCTCTTTGATGTACAGCCTGCCTCTTGCTGATCAGCTCAAGTGACTGATGTGGGCTGTGTCTCACACACCCGTGCAGCAGGAGCTGTGGCTGCTGGCCCTTTGTTTGGTTCAGTTAGTGCCTCACAACTGCTGTGTGTGGATAACACACATCTCCATCGTTTCTCTTTCTTTGTTTCTTGCTTCACTCCCATCCTTTTATCTCTTTCCCCTGAGGATCTACGGCTGCAGCCGGCAGGAGCCCATCGTGGAAGTCCTTTCATCTGGCCCTGTAATGTCCATTGTGTGGAAGAAAGCCATGTACAGCTACTATGACCCCTTCATCCTCTCAGCACAGGCGGTGCCCCTCGAAGGTGAGGAAGGCTGGAGGAGAGTGGCTATAGGTACAGGGAGAAGACAAGTTATCTCCTACAACATCACAGTTCCTTCATCCCCGTTAGGGACAGAATTCACTCTGGATTGCAAGGGTGGTCAGTAAAAGGCAGGTTGAGTATTGCTCCCTCACTTGGACTCATAGACCAGCATGTGGCTTGAGTCTTTCCAGCTCAGGGCTGGAAGACAGAGCCTGTGTGATTGTGGTGCTTTAGGAGAAGGCCAAGCTCTCATTCATGGACAGACCAGATGTGGCCTGGACCACATCCACACACACTTGCAGATGAACGTCAATTCAACATAAGACTCTAAGGCAGCAAAACACATTACCATTACCCTTCTCTGGACAAGAGGAGGAGGCTAAAAATCTTGCTGGGTAGAAATGGTGGCTTGAAGGGAAACGTTGGAACACCCCAGTCACCTTGAGCATCAGGCTTTAGAGTCCCTTCTCTCCTCCAGTGGGCTGGATACATGGCATCCCCAGGCTGAGCTGACAGTAGGCAGGGCTTTGAATGTCTGTATTTCCAGCTTGTGAAGTGAACATAACTCTGCGGGAGAGCCTGGAGCTGCAGGGGAAGATCGGCACCCCTCACTACCCCAGCTACTACTCGCCCAACACTCAGTGCACCTGGCACATGATGGTAAGAGCCAGCTCCCACCAGGGTGTCCACCCTGTCCCCAACACCTGGGCAGCACTCCACACATTGTGGGGGGTACAGCCAGGGCTCTCATCAACGTGAGAAGCAAGCAGAGGGTGGCAGCCTGCCCAGCCTGCCCATAACGTGTGTTTCTGAAGGGGAAGGAGTCTAATATTGCATACAAGCACAGAGATGCCATTGCTGAGGAGGAATCTGAATCTGCTCTCCAGAGGAGTTCTTCAAAACAGAACCAGATTCCTAGGAATTGATAGGACTTGCCAGGTTTTGGCACCAGCAGCAGAGCCACCCTGGACTGTTGCATGGTCCCAGTTTAGAGGGTGCTTCTTTCTGACCTGCAGTGTGGCCAGATAGGTCTGGCTTTCACATCTGCTCTGCTCATTTCTGACTTATGGAGCATGCTGTAACACTCCTGGGAGCCATCTGCCCTCTGCTCTGCACCCCCTTGTCTACAGGTCCCATCCCTCGACTACGGGGTCACCCTCTGGTTCGACGCCTATGCACTCAGCAGACAGAAGCACGACCTGCCCTGTACCCAAGGCCAGTGGATAATTCAGAACAGAAGGTGTGTGGTGGGGTCCTGGTTTCTGTCTCCCACTTCCCACCTGGGATAAAACTGGGATTAAACCACTGCAGGGTCCCTGCCACCATATCTGAGCAAGAACACCCACACACTGAGCTACACACAGTGGCCACTGTTTGTGTTGGTGGCTCCTGCTTTTCTGTTTGTCTTGTTCACTCTCTCCCCAGTGAACACATTTCTTACAGATTTGCTTCGAGCTACCAACCTGCTTTCTCTGTCTTGCTGTTTGCATCAGGCTTCTTAGTTTTCTTCTGTGTGTGTAACCTTGGTGTCCTCCCACGTCTCCTGTGTTTGCAAATCTGCCTGTCACCACCCCTGCAATATTATCTGTGTGCCATTGCCTTGCATCCACCTCCGTACAGATCTTCCCCTTAGCTCCATATCCTCCTGCTTTGACTGCAGCCACTTCCCCCTGCAGGACTTCCCATAATTAGCATGTGTATCTCGCTGGGGCTGCTGCTCACCATTGCCCAGGTGCAAAGGACGGAGAGCTGTTGTGCTCCCATCTGCTCAAAGCAGGCTCTGAGAGAGATGGACCTACAGCTTTTGGTTTTCCTCCCACTTATTGCAAAATTGCCTGTTTCCCTCCAAAACCTCCCCCAACACATCTAATTAGTGTCTTCTCCATGGTTCCTGTAGAGGTAACTTGTTTTCCTAGGAAGGGTCTGATCCAGAAGCTGTGTTCCCCTGGCTTAGTATTTCCACTTTCTCTCTCCCTGCTTTCCTCTCTTAAACTGTCGGTGCCACAGTTTCTACAACATGGCTTCTTCGGGAAGATGACGAAGGAGAATCTTCCTACACTGTAAGAACTGAACTGCTTTGCATGGCCTAATCTCAGCACTTGTCAGGAAGTGGGAAATGTCCAGAGATAGGAGGGTCACTCTGTATCTCATTCATATTGAAGGCATTTTGTATTCCTGGTTTCCCCGCAGCACCCAGTCTGTGTGACCCCCTCCCCATCCCAGCCCCACTGAACCCCCTTGCCCTGCTCTGTCTCCTGCCTCCCTGCCCAAGCCACCTCGCCTGTGTTTGCCCCTCAGGTTGTGTGGCCTGCGGACCCTGCAAGCCTACGCTGAGAGGATCCCAGTCACATCTTCTGCCAACATCACCATCACCTTCACCTCACAGATCTCCTTAACTGGCCCTGGCGTGCAGGCAGCTTACAGCCTGTACAAGCAATCTGACCGTAAGCTCAGGTTCTTCCCTGCTCCTTAGTGGGGTGGTGGGGACCAGCAGCCCCTCTGCACTTGGCTTGTGCCAGGAGGAACACAAGGCACAGCCCATGAGCCCTGAGTGCCATCCACCCATCAGGGATGCTCACAAATCTGTGACATGCACGCCACTGATCTCCCCAAAAGAAGAGGCAATTATGTGCAAAGCTGCTTCTGTACATGGGGTCCTGTCTCTTGTGGCCAGAGCCTCCATGCAACAAAACCCGAGGTCATGGGGTTGCCTAAAATCTTACCCTTGTGTCGACATCACAGGCAGGGAATTTGATGAGAAACCACCTCTGCTTGAAGCAACATTTGTTTTGATTACAAGATCTCTTAGAGAGAGCCGTTTCCTGCTCACCTTGGAATCTGTGCAAACAAGAGATAAATAAAACCACACACAAATACACATACACATATACGCAAAAGCCGCCCACAGTCTGTCTTTCCAAGGTTTCACCATCTCCCTCCTAAAGGGTGCCAGTAATGCACACCAGTCCCTGAATATGTACACCTGTCAACGTGTCTAACAACCCCTTCAAGGTCCCACGTAAGTTTTGATAACAGCTCCAAAGAGCCTGTTTCAGTTTTCCCATGGCATTCAGGAGACATGGAACAGCACTGATCCCAAGCTGTGGTGTGCCACACAGGTTGGGATACACTCAATGGCTCTTGCCCATTGGTACAATGCAAAAGGGGGAGAGCCCTCTTTCCCCTAGTGCATAGCCTGGCTCCATGTGCCCCTGTTAAGAGCAGATGACGTGGCTGATTTTGGGGAGTGCAGTGAGTGCTGCCAGCACACTGCAGCAGCACTCGTGTGGTCAGGAGGGTGTGCAGCTCCACACTTTGCTTGCAAGCCATGGTGCTCTGCTGCCAGGAGGTTTCTACTCATTGGGGACTAATTACCCTCTTTTGGTTTCACAGCCTGTCCTGGGGAGTTCCTGTGTTTGGTAAATGGTTTGTGCGTGCCAGCCTGTGACGGGATCCAAGATTGCCCCAATGGGCTGGATGAGAGAAATTGTGGTGAGTGATTTCTTCTCCCTGCTGGTCCCTGGCCTCAGCAAGACACAGCCACTAGCTCCTCCAAAGGCAGGGAGGGATGGGGAGGATTTGGTTGGTTGAGGCACAGCCTCGAACCTCCCCTTCAGAAGCTTAAACCTCAAAAGGCTCACCCCAGTGTTGTATGGCTTTAGCCTGCTCTGGAAGGAGCAGTCATATTTCTGGCACCTGTGCACAGCACAGCCTTCCCGGGACAGTCCCCTAGTAGCCAAGAGCACCAAGAGTTCCAGGTAGCCTGAAAGAAGCCCCCTACCCAAGCTGTCCCCCACCTTGCCCTGCTTTCCTCCCACTCCGGGTCTACAAGCAACCTCAGCCCAGGCCTACAGCCCCCTCTGCTGTCACACCACTCAGCATCCCCCTCCCCGCTCACTCTTCCCCAAGCCCACCCGCTGCCCTTCTCTCTCCCCTTTCCCTCCAGGCCATTTGCGACACTTGATCTGTACAGATCCTCACTCATATATTTTGCCCAAATTTGGGAGCATCGAAGTCCTTGATCAGCTTCAATCAGTTCTTCATGCCAAAACGTGCCAATGCTGACTCCATCCTTAGCATCCCAGAACCCCTGCAGAGCCCCATTCTCACAGGAATAGCAATTCAGGCTTAGACATGGCACCTAATTCATCTATTCTCTCATCTCTGCTGTGATGGGGGGGATCATCACATTGCTGCCACCACTAACTTTTCATTAGTTGTTTCCTACAGATGTTTTGTCACAGATAAAGAGCCCTGAACCACTGGAGACAGTGGCCAATTTTGAAAGATTCAGAGGAAGGTGTAGGAAAAGTCTAAAGTCAAAGGAAGGAGAAATCTTTCTCAAGGAAGCTTTAATTCAGTGCTAGAAATGTGAGAGCTCTCACAGGATTGCCGAAATTGGGTTTTGTATTGTCTGCGGTCTTGCTGATAATGTGCTGTGTCCCATCATCCAGCTGTCTGACATCAGGGTTTCCATGATTCCCTCCTGTAGACATGGATACATTTGCATCCTTATGAATATCTAATCCTTTCTTGAATCCTAGTAGCTCCTTGGCCCCAGGGATATTGTGTCATTCAGTTCCACAGGCTGATATAGACCAGGATTGACAAAAACCCCACACTTTCTCAGTGTTTTCAAACATCACTTTATATTTGAAAAAAGAAAATAGAAACATTATGATTTCCTTCCTTTCTTATACTCTTGCCACTGTTGCATCTCTGATTATTCACTCTGTGTCTGTATGGAACAGTCCCTGTTCAATCAAAGTTCAGTTTGCCTCAGACCTTCATGTAACCTTTAGTCATCTGAAAGCCTCATGCTAATTAATGAAGAAATTATAGCCATTGCAGTAAGAAAATGGTACACACAAACAGAACAAGTTCCTGCTATGGAAATGTGTGATCAGAAGCCAAACTCTGTGACAGGCAGGCATCTTAGATCCATCTCCATCCTCCAGTGTCCACCAGGACTCATGGATGTTGCAGAATCCATTGTTGTTCAGGACTCAGCTGCAAGGGGAAATGCTGGTCTGTATGAAATGGCGACCTCACCAGACAGGATGCAGTCCTACAAAACCCTAATAAATTGCAAGCAGACCAGGACTGGCAGTGGTAACTGAGGAGTCCATGGACCTTGAGGCAAATACATAGTGCTGAGGCAGGTCTGAGGCCAACACAAGAAAAGTTAAATCAGCAACAGCAGAGTGTAAGACAGAATACAGACACACCTACAATGTAGATCAGGCAAAAGCTACACAGCTGCACTGTATCAGAGCTGGTCTTAAGCACAGCTTTTCAGGTGGGGAAGGAGGCTGTAGAGACTACAGGACTTAGGACCTTGACCTCACACCTTATCTTGCATGCCTGATTCCCATGTGCTTCCCTGCTGTGCAGTGTGCCCTGCAAAGTTCCAGTGCCACGAGGACAGCACTTGCATCGAGTTCAGCAAGGTCTGCAACAAGCAGCTGGACTGCGTCAACGGGAGTGACGAGGAGCACTGCAGTGGAGGTAGGGAGGGGACAGGGCTGGAGTGACAAATGCCTAGCCCTGTGTTCGAGCCAAGGCTGTCTGGAGTGTACTTCCCGCATGTGACAGAAGGGCACCAGCTGGGAGTTAACTTGCCCAGCCTCCTCACAGTGTTAGTGAGCTGTTTGTTTGTTCAGGAAATTCCCTGTCATCATTTATGGAGTTCCCCCAAGCTCTCTGCTGCCCTTTCTCCTCATTTGAAGGACTTCAGGCTGCATCTAACGACCAGCTGCCCTCTCTCAGCCTTGGCTTCCCTTCCTTTTTGCAGGCGTCCCCTGTGGTCCTTTCACCTACCACTGTGCAGATGGGACCTGTGTGAAGAAACCCAACCCCCTGTGTGATACCACTGCAGACTGCAAGGACCTGTCTGATGAGAGTCACTGTGGTGAGGAAATGATCAGCCACACATCAGCCAGGCAGGTTCAGGATGACACGTAGCTGCAAGTTGCCCCCTTTTCTCCCACGATCCAGAAGAAGCCCCCACCCTTCCTTGTTCCACCACCTCCTCCCCACCCCAGTCCCACAGTACCAGTGCCCCTGCTCCATCCTGTGGTGGCAGGGACAGCAGCACTGAGCCAACTCTGTGCTGAGCTCTGGGCAGGCACTTGTTCTTTGGACAGCTGCTCCCTGCCTCCTTCAGGCAGGGGCATCAGGCCAGACAGACGTGTCTCACAGGTCTGGTTCAACCCACAGACTGCCTATTTGACCACCCTGTTGGCTTCTATGCCATCGTACAAGGCTCCAGACAGGAAAATTAGCCATGTCTGCATAGCCACTGGCAGGGACGGAGTTTAAGTTTTGATTTCCCTACTTGTTTTTTTCTGGGGCCTCGGTAGGCAGTGAAAGGGAATGACTGGGAGGGTTTCCTGACAGCACAGCAGGTAGCACAGACAGCATGCTGCCCCCAAGGCATCCCCAGGCTGCAGCTGGAGGCGAGGAACGCTGGCAGGGAGTGACTAGACCTGTCCTGGGCAGTACATAAAACATCTGCTGGCTGGGTAAGACAAGCAGTCAAGAGGTCAAACTCTTCAGTCAACTAAGTAGGAAAGGAAGGGCAGGCACAGTATATCATGGTCTGTTCCTTCCCTGAAGTACCTGCTGTGTCTCCTCCTCAGACTGTGGGATGCAAGCCCCTCTTGGCAGGATTGTGGGTGGTATGAATTCTGTGGAAGGGGAATGGCCATGGCAGGCCAGCCTGCAAGTTCGGGGACGCCACATTTGTGGGGGAACACTCATTGCTGACCGCTGGGTGGTCTCAGCTGCGCACTGCTTCCAGGATGAGAGGTAAATGGGGAGGGGAAGTGCTGGATAGAAAGATTTACATTGCTTTCCATGTCCTGCATGATTGGAGGCTTTTTTGACTGATGAAAACATCATGGGGGAGCTGCACCCCTCATCTGGCACCTCAGCCATGCTTCTCCATGGCTTGGAGCTGAAGAAAGGAGTATGGCCACATGCAGCAGTATTTGGGGATGCATGCAGGGAAAAAGGGGGAATGCTGGGATTCTCCAAGCAGCTTGGAGGGGGCAATGGCAGCAGAAGATGCTTCACAGCTCCACCTTTGTTTTGGCTCTGCATTGTCCCCAAGCTGTCACAATGATGGAGATGTCAGCATGTGTTGGGATGGGGATAGCATTACCTGCCAAGCAGGCTCTTTGGGTCCCATGCTCCTCTGCTGCATCCTACAGGCTGGCCTCCCCCTCCATCTGGACCGTTTACTTGGGCAAATACTTGCAAAATGCCACCGGCCACACAGAGGTGTCCTTCAAGGTTATCCATCTCTTCCTCCATCCTTATTACGAGGAGGACAGCCATGATTATGATGTGGCCCTGCTCCAGCTGGACCATCCTGTGATCATCTCGCCTTTAATCCAGCCCATCTGCTTGCCTGCTCCTTCTCACATCTTTGAGCCTGGCCTTCATTGCTGGATCACTGGCTGGGGGGCCCTCAAGGAAGGCGGTAGGTTCAAGGTCTCTTGGTGGCCTACTGCAGCAGTGCTGAGGCAGAAACATAGGTTCAGATGTGTTGTAGGCAGAACAGGCTTCTGTCCATCCCAAAACATTGTGCCTCCTTCACTTCTTTTGATTTTGGGTAATAGGTTGATCAAAGTTACTTATTGAGTGCCCTGAAACCTCACTTGGAGAGGCAGACATGACAATCTGGTAATCTATATGGAGACACCATGTGTTTCTTCATCCAAAGACCAGAATAGCCCTTCAGGTCACCTTAGTGCCTTCACCCACTCACAGACTTGTTCCAGCTGCTTCCTAATTGGAAACACTCAGGAGACTATGCAGAACTGGACACTCCTAGTTTGTATTCTCAGACAGAAGAACTTAACATCCATTTCAGTGCAAAGCAAACCCAAGACTCTTACAACCCAGAGGTTTCCCCAAAGCAGAATACCCCTTGTCCCAAAAGCTGAAGTACACACAACAGTACAGTTCCCTGTAGTGAATGAAGGGCCATTTTACTCCTTCCATGCAGAAAAAGTGCTCTGCCGAAAGTCAGAGATTGTGATGCCAGTGGAAAGCAGAACAGAAATTCTGATGGCAGGGTTCAGCATCATTCAGTGAGGTAGGCATGGGCTGGGGGATTGTAAATGGTGGGAAATTCCATCATAACTCACCTGCACTACTTTTGGTGCTCTATGTTTCAGGATACATCAGCGATGTTCTGCAGAAGGTGGACGTGCAGCTCATCCAGCAGAACATCTGCAGCGAGGCCTATCACTACATGATAACTCCCAGGATGCTGTGTGCTGGGTACGACGAGGGCAAGAAGGATGCCTGCCAGGTGACACAGGAGTTGTGGGAGCAGGGTTGACTACCAGAAGGTGGGATGTGTCCCAAGTCTCACAAAGGCAATCCACAGCCTGAAATGAGGGGGAAAAGACAACATAATGTAACTTTCCCAACACTTCCTCTGATCTAAGCAGCCAACAACAGCTCTCATGAACATTTCTTCCCAGCATCCTTGCCTTAGACAGAATCCAAATACAGTTAAACACATCCTTTTCTCATTTCAGCCCATTCTCTACCTCCCACTTTCAAGTCAGGTGACTACATCAGTCTCTTACACCCTCAGCTTCTTCAGCACCTGTCATACATAAGAATCTGGTCCTTCGTTACTATCAATTCCAAGGAACTCCTCTCTGCCATCCCTCATGGAATCCATCTGGTTAAATTCCACCAGCTTCCTTGCTTGCCACGTATTTGGAAATGCCATACGGAGCAGGAAGAAACAGTAGAGCAATCAGCTTTTTAGGACCTGGCTGAGGGGGAGGAATTTGCACGATGAAGGAATAAATGAGTCAGATGTTTGCACTGGAGAGTGTTTTTGACATCTGCCTAAGATACAAGGAATGTTGCAGATGTCCAAGGCACAAGTTGAGGGGATATAGGAATCTGCATACAGAGGGGTTCAAAGACAGCATAATCAAGCAGCAGCAGAAGCTGGTGGATCACCATCACTTTATTTTATTTTTCCTTTTTCTAGGGCGATTCTGGAGGTCCACTGGCCTGCAAAGAACCCAGTGGCAGATGGTTTCTGGCTGGTTTGGTCAGCTGGGGAATGGGATGTGCACGTGCAAATCACTATGGAGTATACACCAGGATCACTCAAGTGCTGGGCTGGATGAACCAAACCATGAGCTGAGAAAAGTGCATCTCTGTCTTCTCCCCATCACACCTACACTCACATGGCACTCATTCCTGATCTTGCTCACTTGCCTCTCAGAGAAGGAGAGTGTGGGATGTTGTCAGACCCAGGATGCTCTTCTGAGCAGGGTAAAAAAAGGCTGCCACAGGGATTGTAGAGAAAAGCAGGCAGACCCTCTTCCCCTTCAGTGCTTCCCAGGGAGCATCCCAAGGAGTTTTTAGACCACCCATCCAAAAGAAGGGGGAAGGGAGGGAGTTGGGGGCAATGACATGACACACAGCAATAGTCCCAAGCTGATGGTTTCTGAGAAGAGGAATAAGGGGAGTTGAACTTTCCATGAACCATGTGATTCAGCCACAGTCTTATGCTGGAACATTTGCTGAAAGAAAATGTGACTGATGTAGTTAGAGATTCCAGTAACTGTGAAATCAATCTGCCTCCCTCTTCCTTCCTGCTGCTTATCCTTCATCCCCCTTCCCCTCCCATCACTCCTCCTCTTCCATCTCCCTAATTGCTTCTTTTCTTAGCTGGCGTGTGCTGCTCAGTGTGCTGTTCAGCTCAGCCAGGCAACTCTTCACGTCTCACTGACTCCCAGGCATGAGTCCAGCATCGCACCCCCAAGCACGTGTCCTGCCTCCCTGCTGGAGCAGCACCCAGCTTCCACTGCTGCACTTCCCCCAGTAAAAATGCTGGAGCAGACTCCTATCCCCTTCCCTCAGCCCTTCTAAATATCTTTAACATCAGGGCATCTCAACTGCTTCCATCTCCTATCTCAGGTAATCCAGGAAGTGAAGGAGAAGGCTTCAGGGCACAGGGCTTAAACTGCAGCTGCTGCAGGTTTGGTTTTTTAACTAAAGATATATGTGTGTGTGTGCGGTGTGTGTGTGTCTGTGTACATAATTGGCCACTCTCTGGAATTAGAAATAAAATTAATTTGAGGGTTTTTTGGCTCTAGTTTGCCTCACTCTTGCTAAAAATTATCTGGAGGTTTGTATGTTTTTGACCAAACTCCAATCCTGGCACTGGCAACTGGCAAAACTTTCCACACCCCTGCCCACCTCACCACCCCAGATGTCCCTGGGGTCCATACATTCACTAAACAGGTGGTCCTCACTGATTGTTACGATTTAAGGGTGCAGATACCAATATGCAAACCTGCTCTGTAGCCCAGCTGCCTGCAGTGGGGATGCAGCACAGACACAGTGGGAGGCACCTCCAGCCCCCAGAAGACAGGCATAGCACAAGCAGCTTCTGGTGGCTCCAGGTGATGAATCCAAACTCCTGTTCTCCAACTCCCACCCCTTTACACCAGCAATGAATTCTTGCCACTTGAAATGAGAGGCAGCAAGGAGGAACAGACTGTGAATTTTATTCAGGAGTCTTCAGACACAGCAGTGAAGCAAACACCCCACTCCCCAAAACCAGGATCTCCTGGTGCTGGCTGACAAGATCAGGTACCAGCATGTTCCTGGTACCCAGGCAGCACACCATTCTCCTTCTCACACTGCTGGCATGGGGCTGCTTTGGGGGACAGGGAGGGAGGCACCAAGGAATGTGATACCCAGCACAGGGACACCTCCGAGCAAACCAGGTGGCCCAGAAAAGGACGGTGGCTCTGCATTTGTCCCCGGGTCACGAGCCCAGACCAGCTGCCTGCAACAGTGAAAGGGCGAGGACTGGTCCTTCCACAGCTGCCACCACCTCGGTCCCCATTTGCATCCAGGGTGCCCAGGAAGGGACCGCAGGTTGCAGTGGCTGATAGCTGGTGTCCCCACCAGGGGCCACTGTGACATTAAGGAAAGCCAGACTTCCAGGCATAGGAGGGGGCCGTGGGATCCAGCTCCTACAGCAGCCCAGGGGCTCCACGGAGCATCTGCCCTCCTCCAGGGCTGGAAACTCAGGCCTCCGAGGTGAGTTTGTAAAAAAAAATAATGACTGCATGTGAAGAGTGAAGGGGACTGGGGGCGTCACTATGAGACAAGGGGCTGCCATATACTGCAGTACAAAAATAAATATATAAACAAGAAATGAAAAGGCTGGAGTGGAGTGTTCAGATCACATCCTCAGATCTCTGGCTTGTAACAGCTAGAGAAGGAGAGAGAAAGAGAAACAAAATCAATGGTAGGAAAAAAAGCAACTGAGCATGGAGAGGAGAGTGGGAAAGAAAAAGGGAAATGACAGAGGAAACAAGAACAGAAGAAAAAGAAAAGAGATGAGGAGTGAGGGTGGGAAAACTGACCAAAAGGAAGAAAAAGTCCATGTGATTAACATACACTGACTCTTAAGATAATAACACTCAGGTCCCACAGCCATAGACAAGGAGGCTTTCAAACAGAGGGAGAGAGAAATGTCAGCCAGCTAACAAGTGCCCTCCATCAGGACAGGTGGAGATTGCCACTGAGCACCTCCAGTTTAACAAGAGCCTCACAGTTTTGCAGTATGGAGAGGAATCCTCCTTCTAATGCTTTCTGTACCCAGCCCCACGCATGTCGGCCAGCCAGCCTTCCACAGCAGGAGGCAGAGCAGAGAGACTCATTTTGCACACAGCTGTGGGAACATCTGCAATGGGAACCGGCTGCTTCTGCTCTGCCTTCGCCACCTTTCTGACTGCACTCTCACCCTGGCAGAGCCAGTGGGGGAAAAGCCCAGAGAAGTGAGAGCAGGGAGGGAAAAATAACAGGCTGCCTTCTGCAAACTGCTGCCGGGCCGGCAGGCAAAGGAGCTGCGGACGGCAGTCTGGAGAAGCGATCTGGCATGTGTGTTATGCATACACATAGCAGAATTCCACCCCTTCCCCGAACCACCCCTGCCTGCTTTGCATTCATTTCCACCCCTCTCCCAGCTGCACTCTCCTTTCTGCCGCCAGAGCCTCTGGTCCAGAGCCATAGGATCTGCTTGGCAGGTAAAGGCACGAACAGAATGGGAATAGGTAAAGCCACCTTAGGGATGAGTCAACCTCACCTCCCTCCTTCCCCTCCCCAAGCTCTACAAACCAGGGCCATACCCACAAGAGGGAAGTGAGTCACTCATGCAGAGCTCAGGCTGGCAGGAGCTGGGAGTGCAGACAGGTAACATACCTGCAGAGGAGGAAAAGTGAGGAGCAGAGAGAGACAGGGCCCTGGGCAGAGACCACTCTGAGCCCTGGGAGACAAAGAGAGCAGAGGGAAGGATGCTGGAGGCTGGCGAGTGGGGCAATGTGGGAGGTAGATGACAGTGCTGGGATGGACACGGAAGGGAGCAGGAGGGAGGGTCCGCAGGAAGAGAGTTTAGCACAATCCCGAATAGATGGACAGTCTGCAAATAAAAATAAAACCGTAGATAAACCAAACAGTTTAAAATACAAAGCAGCAGCCATGGTAACAGCTCTCCCCTCAGCTTTATCTCCAGAGAGACTCCAGCTCCTGGAGAGGACAGCCCCCACACCCCACACCTGCTCTAGTCCTTCCCTGCTGCTAGCTGTGAGCTCTCACCAGAAAGGTGGACGGGTCTATGCCTGGGGGGTTATTTTTATCATTTTCCTCAGGGATTTGCTGCACCTTTCTCCTCTGCTTCTGCTTCTGCCTCTGCCACTGCCTCCTCCTCCACCTCCTGCTCTTCCTCCTCCAGGTCCTCTGTGCTCTGTGGCCCAGCATGCGGGACAAAAGGAAGAAAGAGTGGAGATACTTGCAAGATGAGCCACGGCAGCTCTTTCTGACACACAACGGAATAAAGCAATTGTCATAACACTGGAATAAAAAGGGACCTTTCCGCATGGCCAAGACGATTCTAGGTCAGGGAACAGAAAGACTTGTTTTCCTCTGGAGCATCACGTCAGGGGTATCTAACCCACTTACAAGTGCTGTGACCCCACCGCCCCACCACTGCCATCAGTTGCTAGTGGTCCTTCCTGCATCCTGGGTGTCTACAGGATGTCATGCACTGCCACATGTTTCTGTCCTTCCCTCAAAAGGGGGAGCAGTAGATATCCACCCCTCTGACTGAGACTCAGAAAAAGGAAAGAGAACGCTGCAAAACCTTCAGGGCAATAATGCCCTATAGGCAGTGACACACACAGAATGGGCATGAGGAGGCATGAGGGGGATGTTAGAGTAGCATGAGAAGTGCCAGGGTGACTTGCTAAAGCCATTTGCCACACACTCTCCCAACACACACTCTCCTCCTTTTGGGCAATGGGTGTAATGCCACGGTGCTGAACACCAGGAGAGGCCACTGTATTTCACCACAGAGGTGCCCCACTGTCACAGGGGAGAGAGAAAAGAGAGAAGGAGCAAAGAGCAAAGGATCTCATAGGCAATGGGAGCAGGGGCATAGCAAAGTTTATCTCACCTTGGCTTTGTGGCTTGGCTCAGAGCTCAGGCCATTGGGGGAGTTGTACAACTCCTTGGACACCACACACAGGAATTCTGTCTGATCTTCATTCCCATAATTATAGGATGAGCCAATGTTCACAAGCTAGAAAAGATGAGAGCAAGAATCACAAGCACATATTCCTGAAAACATTCACTCCACCTGGGGAGCACGGCAGAAAGCCCACGATGCAGCACTGAGTCCAATACATAATCCCAGTGGAAAGGCCTCAAAACTGAGCTGAGGAGACAACAAAGACAACCAGGAGAGAAGTTAGCCAGGATGCAAAACAGACTGGCCTTACACAGTATCCTCTAAACCTCTAGAAAGGGTCGAGAAAGAGCCAGTGTGATGGCTCAATCAATGACTTACCCAGTATTCTCAGAGAGGGAAGGAGCCTTGCCTGGGAACTGTATGGTATCCACGATCTTTTCCCCAAAAGATGACTCCTTCCCTCCCTGCTCTGCATTATCCATACCTGCTCAAAGCGCCATCCATCTGACATAGTGGAAACCATCTGAGTGAGCTCCTCTTCCTGGCACTGCAGCACACGGTAGACATGCTTAGGAGGCACCTGAGAGCAGAATTGCAGAGCGCACTGACAACAGCCACGTGCTAAAAGCTGTGCCCCTCCTGCAGAATGAAGTGGTAATACCCGTTCTTGACAAACCTGTCCTGTTCCCCATGTCCCAGGTGAAAGGGGAGTGGAAACCACAATCCAATTTTCTACTGTTCTGTCACTGGAGGCAAGAACAGTATCTCTTCTGGAGAGGAGAGACTGAGCTGAGGGCTTCCTGCATTGTCCCCAGAAGATACTGGCCTCTTTTGACGGGGAGTTTGCACTTGTCATTACAAAATCATTTTTGCAAATGCAACAAATGTTGATGGGGCTTTGCAGCACAAAGTGACTGTGCTGCTGGAGGATTACAGCCTGAAGCAGACATGATGAAAAGTGAGATAGCAGACAATCCTCCTCCTAAAACAGATTTTCAAAGGTTGCTGGCCAAGACAGGGTGTGACCACAGGACTGATTCCTTGTCTGCATTTAACTTTTTCACAGCCATCTCTTCACCTGTTTCTTCCAGGTATCTCTGCAGGTATTACCATGCTTTTCATTGCGATTCCACTCCCAGGACTCTCCACACCAGTCCTCCTCTCCATGACACCTCTACTCTCTTCACAAACATTCCTCTATATCCCATAGCAACCAGCTGCCCTCTTCCAAAAGCTAGAGAAGCTGATTTAGTTTCAGGGGCTACATCCAGCATTACTTCTGGGGATGCAAAACACGCCTGCAATTTGTTTATTGTAACTAAATTGGTGGTAGCTTGTCCCCTGCAAGATTTTGCTGCATAAGGATTAGCACATAATCTCTAATTAGTTGCTTCCTTCTATTCCTTGCTGCTTCTCTCACTCTAGACTCATCTCTCTCCCTTTTTACATCCTGCTTTGCCCCCCCTACTCTATCTTGCCATACCTGTGTTACTGTGTAGTCCTTCTCCTCCATTCGATCCTTGATTATTCTGATCAAAGGGCCAATGTTATAGAACTCAGCTTCTTCAAGGATCCCTGAGAAAGACAAAGGACCACAAAGACAGAAAGTTAGCAGCCCATCTTTGGTTTTTGACTTGCAAAAGATCAATTCTGAGCTTCAGAATAGGGAGAAATTATACTATTGCCTCACTTTTTAACAAGCTTGAAACTCTTACTGCAGAGAATTGAAACTTGGCTCTCTGCATCTTGTTTCTAATGCTCACCCCAATTTCCTTATGCTGCCTGCTACTACAGACACAGGCACTGCCAGTGAAGGCTTGTGCTGAGGACTGCTAATACCTTTCCCAGATAACAGGCCAAAGAGAACAACTGCAGGCTCCAATCTCTCTCAATGACCACTTGTTATCACCTTGCTCAGACTCTTTTCTAAAGGTAGAGAACCACAATTTGGTGGTTCTGACAAGTCACCAAAAGACCCTAGAAAAGCATAACGTAGCTCCTGGGCCACTTGCAGTGGCAGCCCCCGATGATTTTAGATATCTTTGGCTCTCTTCCCTGAGCTTCAACTCAAAACAGGTAAACAGAAACGTTTTGTTTTTTTTCCTGTGGTGGCTGCATCCATCACCTCTCCTGAGACTCATTTGTTTGATAACAGGCCTTCAGGAAAAGGGAGGTGGTTCCCAAAGGGTCAGTGAGGGAAAGGTGGCTGAGAGCCAACACTCACATATCCCCAGGACAGTACACAGAAAATGTAGGTGGAGAGATTGATCCTTCACTATCTGACACACTCAGACCTTTTCTGTGTCCCTCATTCAGCAGTGAATTGTCAAATGGGTTAGTTTCATGCCAGCCTGAATGTCTGCAGCAGGAAAAAAAGGCAATGCAAATGAACTGTTCATGTTTCATTTTAGAAACTGACCCCTGTTTATGTTTTAGATTTGATATTAAAACCTGCAGATGAAGTCTGTCTGGCCTCAGGATTACAAGAAATGTCTAGTAGGAAACATCTCAAAATTGTGCTTATTACAATCCTGTACCATTAGTTGGGTATATTTTTGAAATTATAACTGATAAGACTAGTCTGAAGAAAATTTTCCTTGGTTTAGGTAAAAATGTGTAAGAGAGGCAAGAAGACTAATGAACTTGCAGAAACTGCTTGGCAAGGGCTGGACAGCACAGCCTGTCTTTGGCATTGTCTCCTTATTAGACCCTAGCATCTAAAAAATAACAAGGCACTGTGGACTGCTGGCTGGTAACACCGTGATGTTACCGAGTCATCCTACTGGACCCACTGTCAACCTCAAACAAGGGATTGGTTTGTCTGGCTTGCTCCACTGGAATTGCTGCAGTCCACAATCCATCAGAGCAGAAGCAGTATACAGTGCGTATCACTGATTAATGATGGTCTTTATTACAGTCAGTAGAAGGGATGAGCTCAGTTTTGTTTGGTCTTCTGGGTTTTCATTCCTAATTAGAAACACTCAGTCATTAATAGAAAACTCAGCCACAGAGCCTGGTTAAAAGTAGATCAGGAACAAGTGAAAAATGGCTTATTGAGACTCTGAGATCTTGCCTACTTCTCCCTTGGTAACATCTGTGCTGGACAAACAGTCGTGATGCCACAACACCTGCAAGGATGCCTTCCTCACCCACTCCAAACCCCTTTAGTAAAGGAGACATCACCATGCTTTGCAGGGATAGCTCTCTGAAATACCCCACATCAACATCCAAAAGGAGAACGAGACAACAAGGTTGACAAGAAATCTTATTTTTCCTGACTAGAGCAGTGATGGTAAGTGGGAGGTTTCTGAGCTCCACAACTCACCCTCTTCAGCCATATCTTTATCCAGGACCAGCTTCCCATGACGGAGGAAATTCAGAATGGGTCCAAAGTAAGTGGGGTCCCGATCTATAAGGTATGCACCAGTTTCATCCTAGCAAAAGAGATAGATCACAAGGAGAAAAAACCCAAGAGAAACTTGTAACCAACCTTCAAATGCCCTAGAATACAATACAAACCTAAGCAAAAATGTCCACTATTTCTAAGATTCTTTGGAAACCACGGGCCCTTGAGAGGCCCTAGTCAAGTCAGCCCAGCTTGGATTTTAACTCCTGTATTGGTCTGCTCAGCATGCCCACCTCAGCGTGAATCAACCCAGCTGAAAAAGGCCTCAGTCTCTTTGTGCAACTGTGCATCCAGGCCTGGTGTGAGAGAGCAGAGATCCCCTTACAGGGAACCAGGCTGAGTCAGGCAGACACAGCAGGGAAGCAGATCCAGGATGTGGAGTTACAAAGAGGAAGGAGAGCAGGAGCGGAAGGGGACATGCCCTCTCTTTTCCCCAGCTCGGGAAGGCAGGTGCCAGGCTAAACACAGCAAGTGGAATCTGGCATGGGGGAAATCCTTCCCAGGAGAGGGGGGGAAAAAGCAGGCATTTCTCATTCAGTTGCTCCTGCAGCTGCCTGGGTCTGGCTCCATCCCTGCATCCCTCCAGCCCTCCCCATGCTCGCTGGGGCATGGGGCAGGAGGCAACCCAGCTGCCTTACCCGGTCCGACTGCAGCTCCTCGCCCTGGCACAAGCGACACAGGAAAGATTTCTGCTCCCGACACAGGGTCTGCCTGGTGGTGAGGAAGACGGTGCCCCCCACATTGAGCCTCACCCACTTGGCCTGGGTTCCAGCGGGTGGCGGGATGTCCCAGGTGCAGCGGAGCCCCACGGCGCCCTGCATCTCCTCCCTGCCCTCCATCCTCATCCTCACCCCCACCTCCCCCACGGCGTGCAGGGACTGCCGCAGGTGCTGCCTGTCGGAGAATGCCGGGATCTGTAGTTTATCTGCCTCCCCCTCCGCAGCAGCCGTGTTTCCTGGGGGCCAGGATCTTCCCTGTGACCACCAGGGAGGCCTGAGAGGAGGAAGGTTGCTCGGTGCTGGAGGATATCACTGCGTCTATTGGGGTAGGCAAAGCCACAGCTCCACAGCGCTGACACTCCCTGGCTTTTCCCCTGCTCCCGTTTTCACAAACCATGGGCCAGTCAGCACTCCGGAGGTGCAGGGTGTTATGCAAAAATCGTCGGCATTTATTTCCATAGACATCCTCTCTGTCTCATTAAAAGGTTCTGGGAACTGTAGTTTCGCAGTGACATGCACAAAAGGGTGCTGGGAACTGTAGTTTTCCCAGCTCGTTGTTCCTGCAATGAGCACGCTGTAATGGAGGGGGCTGCACTGCACCACATGACCCCAGCCCCGCGGCTGGTACTCTGCCTGCTTCCAGCCCTGGGTCTTGTCTGCAAGCTTCCTCGGAGACAGGAATCACAACCTGCTCCCTGGCAGGCAGCAGATTAAGCCTTCAGCACTGTACTTCACCGCATTCCCTTCAGGACATCCATTACCCCAGGCTCACAGCTCAGTGCCGCATCAGTTGCCATACTTTCTTGCAGCAAAATATGCAGACAGTTGCCTTCTTGCTAACATATGTAGGGACGCTTCTAGAAACTGTATTCTGGATCTGCATGAAGTGCTGGCAGGGGGCAGGAATAATTTTTCTTCCAGCTCAGCGGAGTTGCTAACTCAGCAAATTCCCCCCATGCTACTCTACCAGCACAAACCCCCGTGTCCTTCCCCTGAGCTCCTGCCATCCCTGTTTGTGTCTGGGCAACAGAGAGCTCAGACTGTAACTCAGCTCTGTGTGGAGTTTTACCACTGCCCCTAGCACATACCACCCGCTGAGGCTAATGTGCCAATCCCGTGTTATGGAATCCAGCCCTGTCTCTGTCACTTGTTCCTGCCAGGGCGAGCCTGGTGCTCAGCAGTTCATGCCCCAGGGGACTCTCTTCAAACACACTTCTTGGCACGGACACAACCCGAACAAGCTCTCTGTCCAGCAGCTCTGCCTTTCCCACTCCCACCTAAGCACGGTTGTGCTTGCCAGCAGCTCCAGCACATTAAGAACAGAAGGGAAATGTTGGTGTTTCACCCCATTGTGGCTCAAAACCTTCCTCCACCTAAGCAACTTCCTGGCCCTTCCTTGACAGGGCAATGCAGCACTGCAGAGACACACAAACACTTTCTTTTTCTTGCATCTAGATCTTAGTGCCTTTTGAGATGAGGGGTTATTGAGTGAAGAGGCTGGGTAAAGAGAAACATTGTGTTTTACTCTTACGTCCCATTTCTACTTGTCCTTCCTTCTTTTACTTGCAAATCACTCCCTTTTATCATTACAGGAGAAGGCAGCATCACCCTTCCCCCAAATCACCCAGGATTCCTTCACAAAGATGGCATGTGTACTTTGCTCCTTCTGTGGAGGAATGCCAAGAGGAGAAGAGGAAGAGAGGGTGGTTTCAAGATTGCTGACCTTCAGCTAATTCAAGCACAGGAACAATTCAGCTGCTTCAGGGTGTAAATCCAAACAATTACGAACCAGCACTAGAGTGACCATTAACAGAGAGAGAATGAAGAAGTATTTTTGCCTACCTATAACAGAGCAGGCTCTGGACAAAATTACTGCCCAGCCCTTGGACCAGTCTCCATGGACAGTAATGTGCATCCAAGCTGCTCAGACTAACACTGACCCGAGCTGAAGTGCAACACACACAGTGCAACACAGCTCTGGGCTGTCAGACTGCTGTCCTCCTACTTCTGGCTCTGAGCCAAACCACAGCAAACTGGAGACCTCTGCCCTGCACTGGTGTGTGAGGACTGCAGGACCCTGTCTGTACTGGCTGCAGCTCCAGCACAGAAGTGGGATGAGGACTGTGGCTCTCCGATAGCAATGCAGCAGTTGGGTGGCAGCCTACAGCCCCTTATCTCCCCCTCCAAGAAATCTTCCCTGCCTTCATTTTTTAACCTTTTTTTACAAAGGGTTCACCCTCTCCTTTTCCTCCTTTTTAGGTCCATCTCCTGTTCCCAGCACCTTCTTTTCCAACCTCTCCCATGACAATGCTGCTCATGAGTCCAGGATGGTCTGTATTCAAGGCACACTTTCTTCTATCAATACTGGTCTCCACCAGTGGCTGGAACCTGAAGTCTCACTCACCCTAGGGCCATGGGGTGGAAAGTTAATTGCTAAATCTAAATAGGTATATTGTAAGGAAAGATGTCAAGGAACACCACTTCCAACAGCAGAGCCTTTTTTTCTGCAATGTACAGCAAAAAAATCATTGAAAATTAACCCGGCCAGGGCTACACATGCATCTGATTGCACACTATCACCAGATGTAGTTCTGAGATGCAATTACTGTGCACCTGTTAAGGTCCCTTAAAATCAAGCAACATAACACCAGAGAGGTAAGTTTAAATAATCAGTGGTGTTGGGTCAAAGGTTGGACTTAATGATGTCGGATGTCTTTCCCAACCTTAATGTTTTATGATTCTATGACTTGTTCCTCCTGCTTCTATGATAACTGTATATAAAACACATGTACAGAAATACAGACAAGAGCTTTCAATCTTTCTCCAGCTCCTTGTGCTGCATGAGGTCTGTGAGCAATGTACCTGCATTGAAAGCAGTGTGTGAAGTCTGTGTGTACGTGCATCACTCAGCACCTTTGCTGGAAGGCTGCTGGGAGAAGGAGATGAAATGGTTGTGTAGCACCCACCTGCAAGCTGGGACCAGGAGAGATGGGGGAACACCAAACATCCATGCAGGTAACAGCAATTACTATGGCTCATGCAGTGCTTGGGCCAGTGGTGCTGGTAGAAGAAGGGCTGCTTTAGAATTTGGAGAAGTTTGCAAAGGAACAAGAAGTTTGCTGGGAAATGAAGTGTGAAATGTGCAACCTGCCTGCTAGGGAGCAGTATGGAAGAAGAAGGCAGGTGACAAAGAAGACAAGTGAAGAAGATGGGACCATGGGATTACTTTTGACTAGACCAGACTGTTTTCACAGAATCCAAATCTCCCTTTAGGACAAAAGTATTGCAGATACTAAAATACACCAATAAACCAATGGAGAGTTTACATGCTGGCCTGGGATTCTCAAATTTATATAGACAGCTGTAAAAACTCTAGTCTCAAGTTAGCCACTGGTCAATGTGACCTTCTTCCTACATCAGGGGTGTTGTTTAGTCTACTTTTTGGCTACCATGAGCTCTATTCCACCAAAGATATGCTATTCCCATTTCCCTGTGGCAAATTTTCCACAGGAAAGTCATGAACATTAGTGATTTGCATTATATCCACTTCTCCACAGCTCTCAGTTCCTATAGGAAACCCACCCACTGAGTCAGGGACATAAAGATCTGCAGAACATTTATAGTCCTGGTGTAAGTCCCCTCAGCTGTTCCATATGTCCAGTAGCATCTGTTATAGCTCAAAATAGGTTTTTGCAGTCTCCAGGCTTTGAAAACATTGTCTTGGTCTTCACAACCTTCTCAGTGCTTTGCCTGCTCATGAGAGCAGATCTCAACTTAAAGGAGGGAGAACATCAGAAGACACTCTTCGATAGATTTTTGATACATGATATAAGAGGGCATACCCCAGAAAAACAAACTATCTTGCTGTGGGAAAGAAGTTCTCAGTTTCTCCTCTGTGGAGAAATCAAGGCAAAGCTAAGCATGTGGTAAAAGACTTGCGAAAAGCTGGGAAGAATCACAGAGATTTTGTAGCGGAAAATTTAGCCTGGAGAAAGGCAGTTGAGTACTGCCAAGCTTGGCATAAATACCAGAGAGGGGGAAGGGCCCTGGTAGATGTCATCAAGCCACAGGGGCAAAATGTAGAGAGCAAGGGAAGAAGGAAAATTTGCACTTAGTTTGCAATCTGCAGGTGGATGTCTGGGCTCTGCCATGCACCTCCCTGCAACACCCAGGTCAGAGAAAAGCAGCTCAGTCTCAATAGGATGCAGAGAGGTTCCCACTGACCCCAAGGACTGCTGCGTCTGTGGCAAAAAAGGAACCACAGTGCTTAAGCTGCATGGCCAAACATCCTGGAAGGACAAGCAAAAGCCAGCTCCCTGCATCTATTGCAAATAAGTCAATTTTCTCTAGTAACTAAAATTTCCTGGAGAAACAGAGCAGGCAAAGCACCCATCTGGCCATATAACCATAAAATCAGCCTCACTGCATACTAAAGGGTCACTTGTTTCAGACCCTTGTGCATTCTGTATCCTCAGCACTTGCTGCAATGCCAGCCCCAAGTCCTCAAAGAGCTGGGTTGTCAGTCTGGATGCAAGCAGGGAAATTGCAGGCCGAATGTGTGAGTGAAGAGGACAGAGGAAGAAATAAACTGGAGTGAAACTCCAGCTCCCCAGGAAGTGAGCAGAAATAGAGCTTGCATGCATGCAAGCCAAGGCCAAGAAGAAGCAGCCCCGAGAGGCCAAAGGAAATGCAAAGAATAAATGCTCAGCAACAGGGAAGAATTCAGTCCTTGAAGCCAACCTGTGACAATAAGCATCTACGGCATTCCCTAGAAAGGGCAACCCCATCATCCACAGATGTCTACAGGTACCTGTTGCTGCAAGCCCAAGAGCAGAACCCGTCTCATTAACTCCTAAGTTACCATTAGGCCACAGGAAATGCAAGCTTTTTTGTGGGAGGGTTCTGTGGTTTTTTTGTTTAGTTTTGGGCACTTTTTGTAGAGGAGAAAATCCTAGAGAGAACAAATTCTTGAACATGATCGGGGATACCTGGTGTGCTTTCTCAACTTTTAGATATAAAAGAAAAAGGTCTTGGGGAAAAACAGGTGCCACTGCGGGCTATTCCTCTGTAGGTCTCAGTTCTGCTAAGTTTTTAGGGGAAGGTTACACGGTAAGTCTCATGGGAAGAATGAAAATACCCATGCAGTCCATTTCACACCATGTGAGCTGATATCCAGTGTTTCAAGAACAGGGTTGTGACAAACTAATGTGGACTTCTAGGCCAAAAAGCAAATGGACAAGGACCAAAAGGAGAAGATGGTGCAGAGACTGAAGAGAGAGGCATGCCACTGTCTTTCCAGGGTGAAAGAGCTTGTTGAGGATAAGAGGTTGGTTCTACTCATGGAAAGAAGGAAATACCTCATTTGAAGATCACTGTGGACAAAGTGATTCCTTAAAAACAGAATTCCTGAGAAGGATTCACCCAAACAACATTCACGTAAATTCCATTCAGCAGAAAGGCCTTGAAACGTTTATTTACATTCTTTAAATCCCAGAATCTTTTCTTTTTCTCAAGGGGGATTTTGGACCATGGGGCTACAAGGCTGGCTAAGTACACACTGCAATTAGAGCCCAAATACAAGAAGAAATACAAATCAAGTCTCTAGCCTAAGTGCCAACCTGGAAGCCATATTTGCTCCTTTAACAGCCACATCTTTCCACAAAGTTTTGCACTCAGAATGGCCATAAAGTGCATGGACGGGATAGAGGCAGAGACCGGGATTATGAGGCACAGTTATATAAGTATGACAATCCTGTGAAGGAACAGGATTGAATGTTTTGAATCAGGAGCTTGGCTTAACTCAATTAATTCTCCATGCTGGCAGCAGCACTCTCTGCCATCCATTCGATATGGTGAAACGGTCACAGAATCACAGAATGGCTGAAGTTGGAAGTGACCTTGGAAGGACATCTGTTCCACCCTATCTGCTCAAGCAGGGTCACCTAGAGCTGGCTGCCCAGATCTGCTGTCATCTTTACCCTCCTAAGCAGCAGCAGCAGGGTAAGGAGAAAGTGCCAAAGCACCATGTGCACATAATTGTTATCCAATGCCTTCACCTCAAGACACTTAACCAGGAATGCTAAACCCATCTTTTCCAAATCCTGTTTCAAGGCAAACTACCTGTACAGCTGGGAGACAATGCAGCTTATTACACTGTTTTCCCCTTTCCCTCAGAAATAATATTTTCAGGCTGTGCCCGCATGTACCATTCCACCCAGGCGCCGTCGTACACTGCGACGTCTGGCTTGCCACAGAGATAGGCCCCCAGAGCCACATGGCAGGCAGTGACCCCAGAGCCACAAGTGGCTACCACTGGCTTTAAGAGGTCCACCTTCTTCTCCTGAAACAGAGTGCGGATCTGCTCAGGGGTCTTCTCTAAGCCAGACTCTGTGAGGAAATCGGTGAAGGGGATGCTCGTTGACCCAGGGACATGACCAGGCTCAATTCCTGAAGGAAAAACAATACAGATAGGAATTAACCTCTATTGTCTGGGACAAGTCTATTGCAAAAGCTCTTCTCTGGGAGGAATATTTATTGCTTAGTGTATTTTGTTAAAACAAATACATTTATTTTTGCTACACTTTGCTTTACTAGATTACCGATTACTCAGGAAGGATAGCTCTCTGTGCAACCTCCATGTTACCACATGGACACAATCCGGTCAAGTACCATTCTTTCTTCCAGCTCCCTCCACAGCCTGTTCTGAGGGGAAGAGTAGCACCAATACTTGAAGAGTATCTCCGGAGTGTATCAAAACCTATGTTCCTCACCCCAGCCCCTCCTAAGGAAAAAAAGATACACAGCTTCCCCACCACTGAATTTTCAAAGAGTAGCACTCACTAGTCAAAAGGAGAGGAGGACAGGTGGACACACTGCCTCAAGTCACATCCCATAAAAGGCAGCCATTATTTCCCATCATTACCTCTACAGGAGTCAAAGTGATGGGCACTTTAAATTAAGCCCCTCTTTATAAGGCCAATGTCTCAGAAGGCACATTACCATCTCTGGGCTCTGGCTCTACTCCCCGGAACCGTCCTGCAGCACGGGCATCCACTAGTTGGAAGCGACGGGAATCCAAGTTTTCTAAGACATCCTCATATGTTTTCACCAGGGACTTGTCCAAGGAGGCATGGAACTCAGATGGAGCTACCTGGGTTTTCCCAGAGCTCAGCGCATTCCCCTCTCGCTGCCAGTTCTTCAGGCCGCCATCCAGAAGGGAGACAGCTTCATGTCCAAAGACCCGGAACATCCACCATACTCGGGGTGCAGAGAAGAGACCTTGGTCGCTGCCATCATACACCACAACATGGGAATCATTCCCCACACCCAGCTTCCCCACATACTCGGCAAAGTCATTAGCCTTGGGCAGCATATGATCGTAAGGCGAGGTTCGGTCGCTGCACTGGTCAATGTCAAAGAAAACTGCACCAGGGATGTGGCGCTCCTCAAACTCTCGCTTCGGATCACGCTTCATCTTCGGCAAATACCAGGATGCATCCACGATTCTCAAGGCCAGGCCAGCTTGCTGGGACTTGATGGCTTCTGAAAGCCATTTCGCAGACACCAGAGCTCGGTAGAGGAGTTGCTGCGACATTGCTCCCGAATCCTGGCTGATATTAGCCGATTTCTGGATTCTGCCTGAGTCCACCTGACTGCAGAAGGTAGAAAATCGCAAATTAGAGGCTTTTTTAAAAAAAGACCTTCCCAGCCTTTCAAAAAGCGACTGACAAAGACGCATTTTCAGACCCGTGCCTGCATTTAGGTGTTGGCTAAGCCTGCAGTGAGGGGCTTGAAATGGTCCAGCCCTGAAAGCAGTTTCCCAGAGCTCATCCCAAACACTGTCCCGAAGGGGACAACCACGGCAGTCCCGGCCTGCGCCCAGCCCCACGCAGCCCACCTGGCCGCTTGACCTCCAGGGACCCCAGCCAGCGCGGACAGCAGCCCGAGGGGAGCAGGGCACCCCAGGGACCAAGTGCCCAGGGTGAGGCGCGGCCCCACGGCTCTGTCCGCCCCGGAGCACACCTGCACCCCAGGGACCAAGTGCCCAGGGTGAGGCGCGGCCCCACGGCTCTGTCCGCCCCGGAGCACACCTCAGCCGGGGCCTCACCGGGCCCCGCCGCCTCCCGCTGCGAGCCCCCCCGGCCCGG
>VZTX01020839.1:0-11513 GCA_013400915.1 Pardalotus punctatus | reverse complement strand
AGTTGTTTTCTGAAAGCGTCGTGGGTTTCCTGTCCCCGCTGCCTCTTGCGGAGGCTGTTAGTGTGAATGGCTCTTGTTGTTCAATGTGAATAAAAAACCTTTTAGTTACCTACTGTTCGGTCACCTGGTCCCTTTCATTTTACTTTATTTTAATTTGTTTTAACACAAGACCATGAGAGCTGCTGGCCGGGCTCCCCCACTGCCCCCCAGCCCTGCGTGGGGTCTGGGGGAGCAGCCCTCGCCCCTCCCCTGGGTGAGTGATGTTCACCTGCCCAAGGTGATGCTGCTGCATCGCCCACCCGGTGCCCCAGTCCTCCCCATTTCCCCCATTCCCACAACTCTCTGGCACTGGGAAAGGGCACATTGCCCCGCTCAGCGCCTTTCCCCACAGCAGACAGCCCAATGCAAAATTTCTTTCTCCTGGGGGGCACCCAAGACCCTCCCAGGGCACCCTTGGGGGCCAGCTAGAAGGGGACACGGAGGGGACACCCCAAGTGCAGGTTCATCAATGCCACCAGCAGCTTTTGCCTCTTTTTCCCTGGGGTCTCCTCCCCAGCACCCCGGCTCACTCCCCTCCTCTCTCCTGTTTTGTGTCCCTTGCTCTCTGAGACACAAAAACAAAAAGTCCCAGGCAGGCTGCAGCTCTGAACTAATATTTAAAATGCAAAATCATGGCAGAGCTTTTCACCCCCCCCCCCACCCGCTCCTTGTCTTGCAGTGAAACGATATAAACAGAATAAATTACCTTCCCTTGCTGGCTTACGAGAGTCCCTCTCTCCTGACCTGAATTTTAAGTCCTGGCTCGGTTGTAGCACGGAGCACCGATGATTTATGGAAAGCCAGCCACTTCTCTGCATATTTTCTCTGTTCAGCCAAGTGGTGGAATTTATCCTTCCTATACCATTACTGGCATTAATAACGGGATGGCCAACGAGCCAGGCCGAGCCCCGAGGGAGCCCTCAGCCGGGAGCTGGGGCCAGCACGGACACTGCTCTCCCCTCACCCACCAAAAAATGCACCTTTGCCCCTTTTCACAGGTGGGGAAACTGAGGCAGGGGCACAGCTGGCTGCTCCCCTGGCTCCAGCACTTCCAGGCTGTCGGTGGCAGCAGGTAACAGGGACTTTTCATAAGGACAGGGCGATGGGTTGGTAAATAACCTCCTCCCGGCGTCATTTTGAGGGGTATAAAATGGAACACAAAGTCAATCACCGGGTGATACTATCATTATTATTGTCATTATTATTTAAAAATTCAAGGTGTAGACCTCAGGGTTGCTTTTAGGCTGCGGGGGCGCCCCATCTCTGGGATCTGGAGGGAACAGGCTGCAGAAGGGGCTGCGGATGATGCCCCAAGCTGCACCTTCCAGGCTGGAGGCTTGCAGGAGGATGGAGCTCCCTGGGAACAGGGATGATCCCCTGGCACACAGGAGCTTTAGAGGCTGGGCCCTCCAGCTCCAAGCTGGGTACAGGAGCCAAACCTGGGGACCCTGTCCCCCCCGAGGTCCCAGGAAAGCACCAGCACCCAGGATTCCTGCCTGTCTCCAGCTGCAGGGTGCCCATGGGTGATCCTCCACCAGCCACCCCCATAGGGGGGCCCCAGACAATCTGCACTTCCACATGCCTGCCAGGGACACCCAGAGCCCAAGTGCTCCCTCATCGAGGCAAGGAGTGGGAAAAGCTCCCTGTTGGGGTGCTCCAGGAGTCACCCCAAACCCCACAGTCACCGCCCCAAACCCCACAGTCACCGCCAGCAATGACCCTTCCGTGGGACAGTGCTGAGAAAACACCACCATGACCTCCTGACTCCCCTGGCCTTCCCAGAGGAGAATCCCAGGAATAAATTCCATTTTAAAAGCTGTTGGGCAAACACCTATGCTATTCCTTTTTTTCCTGACCTTTTTGCCTTTTTTTTTTTTTTTTTTTTTGGAAGGGGAAGGTCTGCAGAAGGTGGAAAGTAATCAGGTTTTGGACCTGGGATAAAAAATAGCTGGAGTAGGTTGGGCTGACTCCTTATAATTAATAGTGTGCCTCGTAATAGGATTCTCCAGCCTTCGGTGCTCCCTGGAAACACCTTTTTACATAAGATATTGCTCACGATGGAGCGGCAGAGTTTTGATTTATGGGGGTTTGGCCTCCAAGAAGCACCTGGGGAGGTGGCCTGGCCGGTGGGAGGTATAGGGCCAAGGGGCTGAGGGCAGGGAGGGTGTTTCTGTGGGCTTGGCAGCCAGGTCAGGGGAAAGGGCTTTGTGGGGGAAGTTGGTGAGCTGCTCCTGGGGCTTTGCTCCAAAAGGGAGGAGAAGGAGAGAGTTTTTAGGGCAGAAAAACGCTTCTCTCCCTGCCCTGCCCAACATCGCAGGGTGGTGGGCTCAGCAGGGGAACCAGGTGGGGCTGGGAAGCACCAGCAGGAGCGAGAACCCGGGAATGGGAAGAAGGAAGAGGGAGAAATGTTGGGAGGACACGAAAAACCCCAGGAGGCGCCACAGCAAAGGGCTAAAAACAAACACAGCGCTACAGCTGGGAATGGGGGAGAGCAGGAAAGGCCGGAGGAAAGGAGAATGGGAAAAAGAGTGGGATGGGGGGAAAGAAGGATCTTAGGTGTCCAGAGACCCCTCACAAGTCTTGGAGCACCTCGGAACCCACAGGCGTTTAACCCGGCTGGGATCTCCGTGGATAAATCACCGTAACAGGCGCGTTGTTCTCGTCTGGCCGCAGCCAGCGTGGCAGGAACGGGAGAGGATTGTAATAATTAATAATCGTTAGAATAATAATGCATAAAGACAGTAGCAAAGTAATTAGTCGGAGAGGGAGCGCTCGCTAATTGAGGTGGGGAGCTGCAGCCCAAACGGGCCGGGGAGGTGCAGGGGGAGGGCGCGAAGGATTGAGGGATGCAGAGGAGGATGCCCGGCATGTCCCGGGGGAAAAGTGGGATGCGGGGACCCCAGTCCCGCCCTCAGCACAGGCAGCACCCTGGCTCCATCCCCGCCTGCGGTGGGAGCCCCGTGCCTCAGTTTCCCCATCCCCGCACGGGTGCCGTGAGCTGGAAAAGGCAGCGCGAGGAGCCCCGCGTCGCCCAGGCTTTATTTTGGTTATTTCAGAAGCAAAACGAGCAGAGGGTGCCAGCCGGGCTCTGTCGCACCCCCTGCCTCGGGGTGGGGGTCACTCCATCCCCAGCTGGCTCTTCAGGGCCCGCAGCTGGGCCGTGTGGATGTTGCTGCCGCCGCACACCACGACCACCACGGAGGCCAGCGGGGCCCGCAGCCGCCCCTCGCTCTGCAGCCGCTGCAGCCGCCCCGAGTAGAGCACGGCCAGCGCGGCCCCGCACGCCGGCTGCACCAGCATCCGCTCGTCATCTGCGGGGACCAGAGCAGGGGGACGCTGGGGCACCCTCAGAGCCGCAGCTCCCCCGGCACCAGCCACCCCCAGGACGCTGCGGTGTCCCCGGCAGCCCCGCTCACCCAGGAACTGCTCCACGGCCCGCACCGCCTCCGTGTCCTCCACCACCTGCGAGATCACCCGGCACTCCCGGGCACACTCCAGCGCCCGCGCCGCCACCGTCTTGGCTCCCAGGCACTTGGCCACGCTGCGACAGCAGGGGACAAGGCGGTCAAGGGAGGACACCGCGGCCAGCCCTGCCAGCTCGCCGCACGCGTGGCTGCTCACCTGGTGATGTCGGGCAGGGTGACGAGCCGGCCGGCTTTGAGCGCCTCGTGGAAGCTGTGAGCTCCATGGGTCTCGGCAGCGATGATGGGCACGTCCTGCCAGCCCACCTGGTGCAGGCCGGCCACCACACCGGCCAGCAGCCCCCCGCCCCCCACCGACACCACCATGGCGTCTGGTTTGGCCTCCAGGGAGTCCTTCAGCTCCCGGACCAGGCTGGCGTGACCCTCCCTGCGGGGTGAGGGGGCGGGAGGATGCGGTCTGGGGGCACCCCGAGGGACCAGAGCAGCCAGGGGCGGGGACCGGGGGCGGGAGCTGAGTCCTGGCAGCACTCACCACACCAAGGGGTGGTCGAAGGGGTGGATGCTGACCCAGCCCTCTGTCTTAACCAGCTCCTGGGCTCTCCTGTTGGCGTCATCCCACACCTGGAAGGGAGCAATGGGGGCTCAGGGGGGACAGTCCTCACAACCCAGGGATGGGTCCCCTGTCACTGCGGGGCTGGGGACACCAGAAGGGGTGAGGATTCCCAGGGTGACCCTGCTGTGATGCCGGGGGAGCAGGATGAGGACATTTTGGGATGTTGCCTGGTGTTTGCCAAGCATCACGGAGCAGGCTGAGGTCAGCCTCAGCCCCCTCTGGGCCCCCCAGACCTCGGGTTTGGGGGTACCTTGCCGTAGACCTCGACTTTCGCCCCCAGTTCCTCCAGTTTGCGCACGGGTGTGGGGCCGCTGCTGCTGGGGACCACCACGGTGATTGGCAGCCCCAGCTTCTTGGCCGCATATGCCGCTGCCAGCCCCGCGTTCCCCCCTGTGGAAAGGGGGGGCTCAGAGTCCGCTCGACCCCCTGTACATCCCCAGATTCCTCAGGAGCATCCCCGCAGCTCAGGATGGGAGTCACCTGAGGAGCAGACGAAGTGGCGGCAGCCCTTCCTGGCAGCCTGAAAGGCAGGAGAGAAAGAGGGAAGGACGTGGCTTTGTCCGCTCGCTGTGCCCCCCACGAGGGCAGGAGCAGCCCCCTGCACACACCGTGCCAGCACTCACATCCTGGCAGAGGTGTCCGATGCCTCGGATCTTGAAGGAGCCCGAGGGCTGGACGTTCTCCAGCTTCATGAAGATCTTGGTGCCCACGGCCTTGGAGAGGGGCAGGCTCTCCAAGACGGGTGACACGACGTGGAAGGGCTTCTGGCCCCCGGCTGGCTGGGCTGCCATGGCCTGACAACGGATGCTCTGCCAGGGAGAGGTGATGGGGTCCCCAACTGCTCCCCCCCGCAGCCCCGATGCCCACCCCGGCTCGGTGTGGAGCACAGGAGCTCCTGGGGAGGGACAGCGCTGTCCCCAGAATTCCCTCCCGTCTCCAGGATGCAGCAGCACCGCTGGGCTCTCCCTGGCAGAGCCCCAGGACAGGCTGTGCCACCTCCCCCCACCCGGTGTCCCCAGGGGTCACACCCCGTCCTGTGACCCGGGGTGGCGATTACCTGGTGTCCCTCGGGACCTCGCTGCGTGTCCTCACCTGCGGGACAGAGCGGGGACAGCTGAGGCCGGAGGGGCCGTGCCGCTGTCCCCGGGTCCCCTGCGCAGGTCCCCGGGCTCAGCCACTCAGCAGGGCAAGGGGCAGGGGTCAGACATTGCCCCGGCCCGGCTCTTTGCTCCTCGCGGGGAGGGTTTTACAGCCACGGCGCTGGAGCTCTGCCGGAGGCACCCAACCATGGCCGGGGACGCTGCTCCCGGGTGACCCGGTGGGGACAAACACGTGCGGCCCGCCTAGCCAGGTCCCAGCAGCTTTCACATGCCCGGGAGATGAGATGTGGGCTCCCGGGAGATGGGGGAAGAGGAGAGGCAGCTCCCGACTGATTTTGGGGGCCCTCAAGGGTTTGCACTGCGTGTTATCAGGTCCAGCCAAAACCGTGTACCAGCAGATTTTAGGATTTTGCCCCCAGAGTAGCCAGGGCAGCCTGCACACCCCAAATCCCCAGCCAAGACACCCCTTATCCTCCAAAGGAGCCATCACACCCCTCTGCTCACCCTTCCAAGCCCCCACCCCCACGGCAGCCCCAGAATCCTCTCCAAGCTGCACATCCCTGGGGAATTCAGCCCCTCCGGCTGGGGCAGCCCCCCGAGATGAGCCCCTCCAGCTCCAGCTGGCCATGCTGGGCACTCCTTGGAGAGGGGCTGCCCCAAGTGACCCAGCCAGAGCCTGGTCCAGCAGCCCCCAGGAAAAGCAGGCAGAGCCCCCTTTCTTTCCTCTGGGACCCCTTCTTGTCACCCAGCCCCGGTGACACCACCAGGGTCAAAGTCCTACCTCTGCTCAGAGGGGCTGGTTCTGTCCACAGCAGGCAAGGAGCAGGAAGTCGGGATCTGGAGGAAGGTCCAGCCCTGGCTCCCAGCCCCGCAGCCGCAGAGGGTTCCTCTGTTCCTCTGGCCAAGCTGGAGCAGCCTGGAAGGAGAGGGCACATGGAGTCCCAAGGAGGGGACACTGCACTGGAACTGCCACACGCCAAACAGGGAACCCCACATTGTGCCCAGCTCTGCCCCACTGCCAGCAGTGAAACCAGAACATGGGATTTCAATCCCCTGCCCCAAAATGCGCTGCAAAACCCCCAGAGTACCACTGCTGGCAGGCACCAAGCAGGGTGAGAGCTCCGGGACAGCCCTGCTCCCGATGGGGCTGCTCTTTGGTAGCAACAAAACATCCCCAAAACTTCCCACACAATCATTAGGCTTGGGAGGGAGCAGCCCAGGCAGGGTCAGCCAGAGCCACGCTGCTCTTGGCACACGGGGGACTGGAAAGGTGCAGGGTTTCTTGAATGGGGGCATCGGGGGGGCACAGCTCCAGTCCCTCTGGGGCCCTTGGAGCGACCCCCCCACCTCACAATGGGCACAGAGGCTGCAGCCACTTCCCTGGGGACGGGAGAGTGGCAAGAGCTGGGGAAGGGCTGCAAGGAGCCCCCCCCAGGTCACAGGAATGAGGCTGGAGACCCCCTTGGGGAGGATAACACATTTCAGCTGAGCCCTGGGGTGCCCTAGGGTAACCCTAATCCTAACGCTTTTCCACCCCACACCCACCTTTTGCTTCCCTTTAGCTCCATGCCTGCCCTGGGGAAGGCAGTGCCAGGCTGTCACCTGGTCACTTCCCTTGGCCAGGGTCCCTGGGTGACACTGGTGGCAGCCAGGGTGATATTTAACAACTTTTTGTTTGTTTTAGCACTTTTAAGGGAATTAAAAAATGGGAATCGGCAACACTGCAGCATTTCCAGCGAGTCCTGTTCCTCCTTGCTGCTCCCTCACTCAGTGATGGTGATCTCTTTGGGGAAATCGAGGCACAGGGACCCCAAAAGCAGCCCCCCATCAAGGGGACACAGGCTCTGCCACACCCACCTTCCCCAGGGCACCAATCCCAATGGGGTATGGACACCCCACCTTCCCCAGGGCACCCATCCCAGTGGGGTACGGACACCCCACCTTCCCCAGGGTACCCATCCCAGTTTTCAGGGTACCAACACCCCAAAAGCCCAGACCTGCTGCCTCCCCCCACCCCCTGAAGCCCCAGGGGCCCCCAGCCCCGGTGGGAACCTGGCGCCTTCAAAGCGGTGCCGAGCCGCAGCTCATTAATCCCCCAGTAATGACCTCGTTATTCCTAACGAGGCACAGCGGATCAAGGGAGCTGCCTAAGAGGATTTTGCACCGCGGGTTTTGGGGATGGGGCACACAGGTGCCGGAGAAAGGAAGACAAAAGGGATGAGGATGGTCTCCCACTCCTGGGGGGTGAGCAGTGGGGCTTTCCCGTTCCAGCAGCAGAGAACCCTTCACAGCCTGCACCCCAAAAGACCCTCCCACCAGCAGAGCAGCGGGATCACCCTGTTAATGGGGAGGGGGCAAGACCCCTGCGTGAGCCCAACCCTAAAACCAGCCACCAGAGAACCTCAGCAGAGAGACAAGCACAGCCACCAGCACAGAGCACTTTATTTGCCACAGCCAAACCAGCTCACTCCCCTCCTCTCTGCCCCACGGGCGAGCCCCAGCCTCCCAGGACTCCTCTTTTTCTGGGAAGAGCCCCCCCAAACCAGGCACCAGCACCCAGGGGAAGGTCCTGGGATTGGATAGCCCTGTGGCAGGGAGGGGGCAAGGGGGGCTCAGCGCCTCGTGCAGCACAGCCAGGACCCTTAGAGGCAGAAAGAGCAGGGGGGGCTACTGCATTACGGAGCTGAGACCCCCCACACCCAGAGGGGACAGATGCCCACGGATGGACGGACGGACGGGACCAGCCTGCTCAGTCCCAGTGGACCTTGACTGGGGGGAAGGTCCAGAGGTCGGGGTGGCCCATGTGGAGCAGGGAGCTGCAGGGGGACGCGCTCCAGCGGAACGGGGGGACATCATCCCAGGCGGGGCCGCTGACCGCCACCAGCCCGAAGGTGGGGACCATGCCCGAGGAGGTGACCTGGAGATGGGAACACAAAACAGGGCGGAGTCAGCACCGGAAATGGGCTGCACAGCCTGGGGGAGCTGCTGGGGGGTGCACCCCCAAAGAGGAGCCCCCCCAGGGCTGCCTGGCTCCCACACCTTCATGTCGATGCCGCCGTGGCAGCGCTGGCGCAGGGCAGGGAAGGGGTAGGTGCCGTTGGAAGGGTTGAGGTCGGAGCGGGCGGAGATGGCGTTCTCGGCATTCTGGGGCGGGTCACAGCCCCTGCACCGCGACAGGGGGTCCTGCAGGTAGTTGTTGGACCTGCAGAAGGGCCAGGAGAGAGCCACGGTGAAGACACAGGGAAAAAAAAAATAAAAATCCGTGGATCACGGAAAATTCCGTGGTGGAACACCCCGGTTTGGGGGGCCCCCGGCACACACCGCATCAGGCGGATCATGGAGTCCAGGTCGTGGACCAGAGTCTGGTTGCGGCGGAAGATCTGGGCACGAGGGTTCTTGTCATAGGTGAACCAGTCGCCGTATTTCCTCACCAGCTCCAGGTTCCCGCTGGCGTTGAAGATCTCCTCAAAGTACCTGGGGTGGGGGGACCCAGTGATGGGGTGGGGGACAAGGCCAGCAGTGGCACTTTACGGGGCAGGGGTGGCACTCACGGCACGTTGTAGCTGGCCCAGTAGCCCTGCTGGTACAGCAGCTCTGTCTGATCGGCCACCATCACCAGGCCCCTGCGCTGGGAGGAAGAGCATCGGTCAGAGCAGGGGGAAAAGGCCACTGGGGACAGCAGGGGACAGAGTGGGCTGGGGGCAACACATCCTGGGGGTCCTCACTTGCCAGGGGCACCCATCACCTCTGTACCAGCATCCCCAGAGCCTTTAGCCACAGCCACACCCCATTGCCCTGTGAGCACCCAGTGGGGCAGGCAGGATCCTCCAGGCTTTCCCCAAGCCACAGGGATGGGAGAGGAGACGGCAGAGAAACGGGGCCACTCACGGGATCTGCTCCAGCACTGTCAGCACGGCCGGTGCCGGGCTCGCTCTGCCCGGAGTGAAGGCGTTGTAGTCCACCACCATCCACTGGTTGTTGTACCTGGCACAGAGAACAGGGAATGCATCCCCCTGGGCACCCTCCAGCCAATCCCACCCCTCCAGGACCAATTCCCAGGCCCCATCCCCCCGCACTCACGTGCCGCTGTTGAACTGTCGGAAGACGGCGGCCCACTCGGGCCCGCTGCGGGCCAGCCGGTTGGCCACGATGTTCCTCAGCCACTCCAGGACGCTGCCATGCGGGTCCAGGTACTTCCACAGGGCCGGGTTGTTGTTCCCAATGGTGGTTTCCAGTGCTACCTGCAGGGAAGGGAGCGATAGGGGAGACAGCTCCTGGGGATGGGAGCTCCAAGGACCAAGCCCACTCACCAAGCCACTGCTGAGGATGTAGAAGTCATCCACGGAGAAGATGGTGCCAGGGTAGGAGGAGAACACCTGGATGCTCCCAGGGATCTGAGATTTGCCTGGAGGGGGATGCAGAGGTGTCAGAAGGGGGATGTGAGGCGCGGTCCCCCCAGCCCAGCCCACGCACCGCCGGCCGAGGCGCGGAAGGGCAGCGTGTACTTCTTGATGATGCGCAGCATGGCCTGGTAGGAGGTCCAGGTGTCGTGGGCCACCAGCAGGTCCCGGTGGCCTGGCAGCAGCTTCACAAGGGCAGAGCAGGACCCTGAGCCCAGGACACGCTGCGGGGAGGAGCGGTTCAGGGCAGACTCCAGGTCCTCCAGGTCACCCCCCAGCTGCAGCAGCCTGGGGGAAGCAAGATAGGAGGGGTCAGGTGAGGGACACCCCAGCCCTCAGAGCTGTCTGTCCATCTCCACCACACCCCAGTGCAGGCACTGGTGCTGGGAGCACCCTGGTAGCACGAGCAGGGAGGAAAGGTGGGGCACAGCAGTGGGGAAAGTAGGGCAGGGGCTGTGGGGGGAACCCACCAGCCAGCCCATGGTGTGTAGAGAACCTGCCTTGTCTCCACCCTGCCCCAGCAGCAGAGCACAAGCACCCAGAACAGGTGGACAAGGAGGACTGGGAGCAGAACCGGCTGTTCCTGGACGTGCAGGAATTGTCCCCACAGCAAACCCTGGGACAACCACCCCTCAGCCCCCAGCACCTCTGAGAAGGAGCTTACAGGAAGCCGAAGGGTGCCAGGGTGATCCTGCCCCGGGGGAAGTCCAGGCGCCCGTTGTAGCTGTCCTCCAGCCCCTTCAGCTGCAGCAGGGCCAGGCGCACCTGGGGACAGGGGACAGAGCTGGCACCCGGCTCCTGCGAGGAGGCGAGCTGAGGGGTTTTGGGGGGACTCGTGCTCCCAGAGGACAGAGCAGATCAGCTGGGTCTCATTGCCACTGCAGAGGCACAGGGGGGAAGTGTCACTGTCACCAAGGTCATGACTCAGCACCCATGGCCAACAGTGACAAAGTCACTCTCTGTGCACCCCAACTGCAGCACGTGAGGCTCTGGAGGGGAGAAAGTCACGAATAACCTCACCAGGAAGGAGGATGACCACATCCCTGTCATCCTACCTGGAGCCTGGCCAGAACACCTCACTGTCCTGTCCCCTCCTCCGGATTAAAGCCCCGGCTATCCCGGCAGGATACAAGGGGGTTCCCCTGGGTGGGGGGACCCCATCCTCACCTGGTGCCAGTACTCGGGGTCCTGCCCCTTCGCCATCTGCTCCTCCATCCAGGCCAGGTTTGCCTCCAGGTAGTTGCGGAGCTTCTGGCAGTACTCGCTCTCGTACTTGAAGGGGCCACAGTAGCCCACCATGGTGTTCATCCAGTGCATGTACATCAGCTGGGGGACACGACCGCGGTGTCACCGGCGGGGGACAGCCGGGGAGGGACCACGTCATGCCCCCTGGGACCCCATTTCTGGAGGGGTCCCCCCTTACCTGCTCGGTGACGGCAGCCTCGGCCAGCCCGGCAGCGTAGGCCTGCAGGCTGTCATTGTACGAGGCGTTGGTGGCCACCTCCAGGAAGGCCCAGCTGTGGGGACACCGTCACGGGGGGTCACGGGCACGGGTGGGACGAGGCGCCGTCCCGGCTGGGGCAGCCCCCGGCACCCCATCCCCGCCCGGCTCCATGCGACCCCCGCCCCGTCCCACCCCGGGGAGCCCGTCCCGCCCCGCCCCGTCCCTACCCGACGTGGGGGATGCGGTCATCGAGGCTGGCCCAGGCGACAGCGGCGGGGTGGTGGCCGGGGAGGACGCGCAGCCGCTCGGAGCCCGGCTCCAGCAGCACGGAGACATTGCGGGGCACCGGGGACGGGGCTGAGCCGGCCGGGACGGCGGAGAGGAGCGGGGACAGGAGAGGGGACAGGAGAGAGGACAGGAGAGGGGACAGGAGCGAGGCCACCAGCAGCGCCCCGGGGGCCGCCATGGCGGGGACACCGAGGGGCGGGGCCAGGG
>VZTX01020835.1:0-23876 GCA_013400915.1 Pardalotus punctatus | reverse complement strand
TTTCTTGTTGTCGTGAGTATTTCTAAGGCACTTGGTTTACTTTGCAGATGCTTCTTCCTATTAATTTCATATTTCTGCTGTTGCCTAGACAGGGGACTGGACATGGCTGAAAGAGTTTTATCAAAGGCTGATTGATCAGAAGTGGCAAAGGAAAAAGAAGAGTAAAGAGCATTGGTACCAGAAGGCAATACTTTCTAAATTTTTATATTACAGGTAACCTTTTGTCTGCATGAAACTTGAATTCTGCACCACTTACTTCTGCCTTATTTTTGGTCTTGAATTAAATGTTGAAATTCCATTACAGTCTATCTTATTAACCGATTTCTCCTTATACAGAGGAAATTGAGGAATGAGGTCAGGAAATAAAATATAAATATTTTCATAGGAATTGAAGTATTTTGCATTAAAATTAAAATATTAAAGAATAAAATAAACAACACAACTTAATTAACTGCTTATCAGCCAATTAATTTGTTGACAACAAACATAACTCTAAAATGGATCCGTTTGCATCTCATCAACCGAACTTGTGAATGTTTCCTTGTCAGCATCAATGGCGATGGAGCTGCTCAGCCCGTTCCTTCCACGTCCAAGCAGCACCAGGAGGGTCCTGTTGCAGGTGAGAGCGATGAAGCAGGAAGGGCCTCCTGGCCAGCTCCTTTTGAAATGCCCTCCTCGCTATCTGAAGATCCAGGTGCCTCTAACCAGGTTGGTGTGGAGAATGTTTTAATGGCACCACAGGGTTTGTAGGACAGAGGTGTTGAGAGGTTCTAGGAGGAGCTGTCACAGCTCTTTGCTGAAAGAACTGAGCTGAAGTGTGAAGGGAGCGTGGCAGGAGGTGCAGTGCCAGCTTTTGCCACTGCTTCAGAGCTCCAAATTTCACATTTGTTCCATCACTGTATGTTAAATATTTATTTATCCCAGCTTTTTTGAGAAACAAAGCCTTTGGCTAAGTGTAGCCATCAATGACTTTACCTAAAAGTAGGAAAATCCTGATATTCAGAAGATACATTTGGAAGCTTAAGGTTCTGGCCTTTTTTTTTTTTTAAATCTGCCATTAAAATCCATCTTTTGATGGCCCTGAAGTGGAAAATTAAAATTTCCAAAAAGGGAAAACAGTTAAGCAATACTTAAAAATACTTGCTATGAGATTACACAAGGGAAAGGGGAGATGTTTACAGCAGTTATGCAACAAATTATGATTAGTATCAGGCCCTAATTCAGGGTTTCTATTGTGGCTAAACTTATTTATGAAAACTGTTAATTCCTGTGGGTTTTTTTGAGCAACATAAACCGGGAATTGATTAAATTTTGGAGAGGTTGAAAGATCTGTTGTCTTCAGTCTGCATTAATATAATAATACTGCTACAGTTGTGCTTGCTGAGCATTACCAACTATCTGCCAAATGTAGGGAGTGTCTAACCTACGTTATCCATGAAATTGTAACAGCATGGGTTGTGGTGTAGTAATATTCTGAAGTGGAGAAATACTTCACTGCCTGAAAGCTTTTAGAGAAAGGTCTGCTCCTCTCTTTCACCCTCTTGAGGAGCTATTGCCCAATTCAGCAGACTCTTTATGAAAAGAAGCTGTTGTTCATTTGTTTCAGTGTTTTCAGTTTATAAATAAAGCAGCAGGATAGAGGTTTTGCTTCTGGACACTGATAATCTGGTGCTGACCCTGGGTTAATAAGGAGCTCCTATAAATACTTCCTGGTTTCTTCCCAGAGCCTCTGAGAATGCTACAAAGTACAACATTTTGGCACTGACTATAGAAAAGAAGTGTTCTAGTCACTGGCTGGAGGCTTTTTGTAGTTTAATGCATATTTATTTGAAGATGTTGGAGGTAAAGGTTTTTCCCTTACATGCTTTTGTTGTTCATATCTTTTTTAATGGCCTGACTTGACCTCAGCAGCAGAATCACTCCTTATCCTTGTGCTTTCCACAGGGAAATGTGCCTCTTGAACCCTCATATCTAGTGGGGCACGTGGCCTCAGCCCCCAAAGAACAAAACCTGACTCCTTTGTTCAATGACGGGGAGAGCAGTCAGGTATGCTTTATGTGAGAGCTGAACCCCCAGGTTAAAGCAGCACCTCCAAACTGGGCCTGGATCGGATCAGGGAGAACCTCAGTCCCCTGTAGCAGTAGCTGTTGTGGCGTCTGTGATTTTGAGTCCCGTGAGCGCGGCCGGGCTCCTCACGTGCTGCCTTTTATTTGCTGCTTTGGCTTCTTGCTGTCTCGTAACTCCTCAGAATGTCGCAGGGAGCAAGCGTTATGCCACTGATTTACGGGCCAATTCTGTTTTCTCTTAATGAAGGGACTTAAAAATGACTTTGTTCGTAATATCCTGTGGACCTTTGAAGATATCCACATGTTGGTGGGATCAAATATGCCAATATTTGGAGGGGGGAGATACCCTGCTGTGAGCTTGCGTCTCAGGTGAGCTGGGAAGCTCATGGGGTATTGTCTGTGCCAGCCTTGACTGATTTGTCACTCTGCTTCCTATTTAGCTATCTGCATTTTCTGCTATTTTTGTAAAAGTGGGTGGTAATATTTCTGCTCCTGGCATTCTGGATTTCAGTAACTCCTTGTTGGGCATAAACACTTAAAATGTTATTGAGCAGTAAGACCTATTCTTGGGATTATTCCTAGCAGCAGGACCCTATTCCAGTCCCAATTTAATGTTAATCCCTTCATTACCAGTCCTGTTCCTGCCTCTGCATAGGCAAAGAATGAGCAAAAACTTGAAGATCGCTTGGTGTATTTGTAATCTTTTTAAGACACATCTAGGAATTAACAGTACCTTGCTCTGCAAGGAATTTTGGAAGGTCTGGGAGAAAGTTTGGGCTATAAGTAGTTGCAGCTAAAAGTGCTATTTCTTTAGAACTTCTGAAGTACTTATTATCTTGGTAATAGTGTGACATCTGAAGCCTGTTAAATGTCGGCAAAAATTCTAAATTGCTGATGGAATGTGAGTGTATTCCATTGGAGAAGTCAGCACATCTGTTTTGATATAAGAATTCACAAATGATTGTTTTAGTATTCATCCACTCTCAGGTGACTTAAACCTAAATCCCATTAGTAAACATCCCTAATATTTCCTGTAGGGTAAATAAAGACTTAATTAACACTGGAAATATTTTGGTTTAGGGATAACAACAAGCCAATAAATGTGCTAACAGGAATTGACTATTGGTTGGACAACTTAATATGCAATGTACCAGAGCTTGTGATGTGCTTTCATGTCAATGGAATTGTTCAGGTAAGTCTGACTCTTCGCATTATGCCTTAAAATAATCATCCATTCTTTGCTTTCTGAAGTTGCCTCAGGTATAACAGATCCTTCATACTGTTCTGAGAAAATGGTGACATAAATCCTGTGTTGCAGAATGAGGAGCGTCCTGACAGCTTGCAGCAGTCATCTAAAAATAATGTGTTCTTTCTTCCTCTCCCTTTCATGCGTGCAAGATTGCTTCTTCCCCTGATGTTTGAGTGAAGGCAAAAATAAAAATTGCAACAGCAGAAATCAGTTTCTTACATCTTAAAATCTGTAGAGTTCCCTTGCCAAGACAGATGCAAGCTTTTGAATGTTTATGCTGTTTTACTGTAGACAATCTGTGTTTCTGTTCTACCTGGTAGACTGTAGTTGTTTCCTAGGCTGACTAGGCTTCATTGAAATAATAGATGTTGTACCTTCTCTCCCTTTTTTCCCCCTCATCTTTTGTTCTCCATTCATCATGTTTGTGACAGAAATGGATCCTTCTTAAAGCTTTGATTGAGTAGTGTAGTCAAGATGTGCTTGCTTAAAGCAAATCATAGAAATGAACTGAATTTATCATAATAGCAGCCTTTGTTTCTTTCAATACAGGCATTTATATATTCATTTTAGGGGGTGTAGGTGTCACAGAACCCTCCTAACCTTGAGTTTTCATTTCTGTTCTTTGCAGAAATATGAAATGATCAAGACTGAAGATATTCCCAATTTGGAAAACTCTAACTTTTCTACCAAAGTGATAAAAGATATTGCTCAAAATATCTTATCTTTTCTGAAATCAAATTGCACCAAAGAAGGACATACCTATTGGCTGTTTAAAGGTAAGAAGGTTTAGATCAATTTGAAAAGATTGATGGTAATGTGATGCTGATTAATGAAAGATTTTCCTTTTCAGCAAGTGGGAGTGATATAGTAAAGCTCTATGACCTCACCACGCTTTGTGAAGAGACTGAAGACAAATACCAAAATCCTTTTACAATGCCAGTGGCAATTCTGCTGTACAAGTGAGTTTTTATCATTTTTGTTGCAATACTCAGTCCCACTAGATCAAAACAAATGTTCCTCCTTTTCACCATTTCTCCATGTCAGCTTTTTTGCTGATAAAGTCTTGTAGACTCCTCATGAAGTTTGGAAGATTTACAGTTGTAGAATATTGTTTAAAGCTTCTTTTTCTTCTAGCACAAAGATACTATCCAGGGATTTCACTGTTTTGTTCACCTTTCCTTTAGAGTTGCTTGCAATATGATGCTGAAGAAAAACCAGAACAAGAAACACTATGGCACAATCAGGACATTGCTCCTGAATTGTCTGAAGTTGTTGGACAATGGCAGACATCCTCAAGTAAGAAGTCAATGTTTTCTTGCACTTTTGTGTAAATAAAATACAAATGCTGTCATCATAATACACCTGGTAACAAATACTGTGCTCCTTTTTCCTCCTAAGGGAGAGAATTTAAATTTATTTGTAAACTCAAACATTGTTTTTTACTTTTTTTAAAGAATTAATATTTTTTGCTGACTCTCATTGCTGCACAAGTCTTTTGTCCTGCTCTAAAAAGGAATTTGTCATTACAATCACTCTTTTGTTCTGAGAGCCCCCTGGGAGCAGATCCTGGATAAAAAGTGTAAAATGATGGTGTGAAAATATGAACATTTTTACTCTGAAAGTGGCTGACAATTGGAACAGGCCAACCAGAGAAATTACAGTCTCCATCCTTTTGGGCTGCTCAAAGCCCAGCTGGACAGAGTTCTGAGCAACCTGCCTGGATTAAGTGGGTTGTGTAAGAGAGTCTCTAAACGATGTAGATTTGAGCTGTTTTCAACTGAAAATTAATCCCAAAAACTGGATGTGACAAATCTGAATTATATTTAGAATGGATTACAAGAGGAGACATGGCACATAGTAACTAAACTAATAAGAATGTTGTCGATTCCTTCTAAAGTTGTGAAAGGTTTCCAAAATCCCAGTAGAATCTCTTCAATTTTTTTTTTTGCTTGCATAAGATCCTTGTGTTTTCTCTTGTGATCTGCAAGCTGTTAGAACAGGCAGTACATGTTCTTTACCAGTAGGTTTTTATTCTCTTCTAAACTTGATCAGGCTTGGATCCTTTTCCCTTCTAGTGAACTTCCTCAGGCTGTATTTAAAGGTTATCAAACACCTCTTTGCATGTACTCTGTACTCCTTATTCTAAGAAAATTTATTTTGTTCTTGCCTCTCAAAAGAAAAATTTAACTTGAAAGTGAATCACTGATTTTTTTTTTTTTAATTTTTTTTTTCTCTTCTTTGCAAAGATTATTGCTTCAGCAAACTACATGTTATCAGAGCTTTTTCAGTTGGATGAGCCTAAAAAAGAAGACACTGCAGACTTCCCTATAAATGGAAATTCTGATGAAAGTTACAGTGAGGAAGAGGAAGAGATGCCAGACAGTGATGAGAATGGTTCTTACAGCAACAGTTCTGATCCCCCAGATGACAATAAAGCAGTGGCAATAATCAAATCTGTTGGGGAGCTGTCGGTACCAGAGAAGTACAAGTCTGTGCATCGAATACGTGTAAGTGACACAGGGGATTTTTTTAAGGGCCTTCTTGGATGATTGAGTTCATGGGACAGAATTGGGTGTGAAATGCAGTTCCCTGTTAACTTTTTCTCCAGGTTAACTGAAGAGGGCTAAGAAACTTTTCATGTGCTGCTCATAAAATCTGAGGTGTTTAAGTTTTATGGTAGAGCAGACTTCATGTCGATTCCCCCCCCCTCACCGTATTCCACTTTGTCTTGATGTTATCTCCCATTTGCATCTTCTGGCCAGTCATTTTTATTATTTCCTGTGGTGAAATAATAATTTCCTTTCTTCTCTTCCCTCCCTGGTGCCCCAATGAAGCCCAGCTGTGCATTCCCTGTCTGCCATGGCACCGAGGAGCGCTGCAGGCTGGTGCTCAACCACGTCCTGGAGGTGAGTTCCTGCCAGCTTCCTAAAGACACTTCACCTCCCACCCACTTCTTCATCCACTCTGTATTTGCTAAATATCGCTCTCAAGGTGAAGGGAATGATTTCTTCCTTTTGCAGGGTTTGAAGTCTGTTGACAGCAGTGTTAAAAAAGAGGGTGACCTTCCTGCAGCTGACCCCAGCACTCCGATCCCTTTGAAATACGAAGATGAATCCACCGGTGCTGGTCCTGAGTCTCTGGAAAAACAGATGGCCTTATTTCTAGACAAAAGTAAGTTGTATTGTTGTGCAAATAAGACCTTTCCAGTGCCAGCACAAACTGCTGCTACTTTATTTTGATTGTCAAAACAATGTGTTTAAATCACTAATTACACTGTTGCCTAAGGAAAAGTAGTGCACTGAAAATTGCAGAACAGTCTGTTCCTTTTTAAATATGAAAAGAGAAACTCATTTGAGTTATTTTGCATAGCAAAGAGTCTTATATTACTCAACACATGATTTTACCGGACCCTATTTAGATGTGGCTTTCAGATGACTTCTGTAAGGGCTTGGTATTTTGAGCTTTGGTATGCGGAGCACCGTAAGTTTTGTGGGTTGTTTTAAAAATAGTCTTAATTTCTGTGTGTATGTGTGTGTGTGACACCAGGATGTTCTCTGGAAGAATTTCTCCCTTCTGGCAAGTTTTGCTCCTCCATTATGCTTGGTGCTTGAATTGCATATAAAATGTTAACTAGGATTTTGTTTCCTTTCTTGGACCTCTACAATTGTGAAAGGAAGCAATAAATAAAAGATGTTTTGTTTGCTTAAATGCTCAAACTCCAGAAGTTTCAGACTACAGTCTCTCATTTTATTTCACTCTGGAGTGACATAAAAAGTTCAGGAAAGACTTTTCCTTTGAAAGTAGTAGAGTTCTCTGCAGGGCAAGGAGCCTTGTAAGCATAGGTCAGAAAAAAATTTGTCTTTCCTACTTTTACAGTTCTTTATTCTTTCCTTTCTCTTCCCTTCTCCCTTTGAAAAATCTCTGAGTGAGAAGCTGGTTCAGTTTTGAGTTGTTCACACTCACACAGATTCCTGGATCTGTGCTTGAGTCCATCCCTGAAGCAGCAGCAGTGTTACTTGTTCACTTTTGTTTTCCAGTCCATGGGTTTGTTTTCTGTGATGTAAATTATGTATTTTCTCTGCCACATGTGCATATTTACATACACATGGAAAGGATAAGAGCTCTAAATTCTGGAATTTCTAACTTCAAGAGAACTACTAATAGTGTATACATTAGAAATACGAATAGTGGATACAGTGTATGTGCTGTGCAGTGTGTGTGTCTTTAGCCATGTGGGGCGTTAGTGGATTAGATATGCTTTTGTCCTAATAGAATTTTGTAGTGCTTAAGAATTTATTTACTGGATTTCCTTATTTTATACTTGTATACCCACTATCTTGTAATAATATATGTCAAGCCTTGTAGGTCACCTTACACAAGAGACTCATTTCTGTGTGCTAATGCTGTCAGGGCAAAATTCTGTCCTTTGGTAGGAACAGGCCTTAGACCAGCAACAGTGACCTGTTTCTTCTGGTTCCATAACCACTGCAGCATCAGAGAAAAGCTTCATAATGTTATGCAGAGGATATTTTGAAATGAATGTGAGAAAGTCCTTGGTTTTTCTTGTGGGAAGGACCACATTATCCAGGGTCTTGTGTGCTGGAGGCTAAACCCACAAATGGAGGCTTTCTCACTGAGACTGTTCATGCAGAAACGGAGTATTTCTCTAAAGGATGTGGTGAACATGACGAATTCTGCCTGTGGCATTCTTGTTCTTTTCTACTGCTGCCACAGGGAGTAGTGCTGGCCTCTGCCCCCGTGTTTCACAAGCTGGCTGAGGTCAGAGAGGTCACCTGTGTTTGTCCCTGTCCCACTGGGTCCCAGCATCCTGCTGTCAGGTGCAGTGCATGGAGAAGTGCCACATTGGGTCTGTTTTGCCCATGAGGAATGGAGTGGCAGAAGTGTGCTTGTGCAGGGCTGCAGTCAGGCAATTCCCGCTGTGGCTGTGCTGAGGGAGCCATGTCCAGCCTCTGGCATGTGTTAGAGGGGAGATTCACTGATGAGGTTCTGTTCCTCTTGCAGTGGGCTCCTTCCAGAAGGGGAAGCACTCCAGCCAGTCAGGAATGATTCCTGGATCGTGGCAATATAAAATGAAACTCCAGCTCATTCTGAAATCATCAAGAGCTTATTACGTCCTATCAGATGCTGCTATGATCCTGCAGAAATATGGGCGAGCACTGCGATACATCAAGCTGGCTTTGCAGTGCCACGGTAAGTTCTGGGAATGGATTTGTCACCTGTGCCACTGCCTGGAGATCCCTGTCACCCTATCAGACACTGCTGTGCCCGATTTATCCCAGTGCAGGGCAGTGACAGCTCTGACAAGCGTGTGTTTAACTAAACGAAGTGTTCAGCTCATTATTCAGGACAAGTCTGTAGTGAGGAGAACTTTTGTCACTGATCGATGGAAAATGATCCCATTTTGACAGATTGGGAATTCAGGGCACATTTGGAGCTTCAGAGCAGTTGAATTTGGGGAGAGTTTTCCCTGGTGCCAAGGCAGTGATACTGCTCCAAGTGATGCTGCTGCAAGCTGGTGTTTTTCCCCTGGTGGCTCCCATGTTATATAAATGTATTGTTGACTCTGAGAAATACCAGACTTGTTCATCAGCTGAATTGGATGCTCCTCTCAAATAGAATACATCTTGAAGTATTACTGTGGAGACAGAAAGGAGTAAAATCAGGCTGTTCAGACTAATGCTGCCATAATGAGAGTAACTAATTGGGAAATGCCAGTATCTTGGTGCTAAAGTGCTGCTATTTCCCTGCCATAAGGAAAGACTCCTGTCCTAGGGCAGGGGGATGCTTATAAAGCAAACCCACTTGATCTTAGCACAAAGCATCAATATACTTGTCAATAACTCAGAGCGCTCTGCACTTTTCAGTCTATAGAAGACTGGAGAATCAACTTTAAACTCCACCTTCTGGAAGTTAACTTTTCCACTGTGTCTCATTTGAATTAATCTGCAGAAAGTCAGTTTTCCTTTAGTCAAATCTGAGATTAGTATTTGTAATTACCAGAGTGACTGCTCAGCTTGGACAACACAGGGGCTCTTGTTAAACCCTCAGCTGTGCAGAGAACAACTCTGACTTCAAAATAGGTTATTTCTTCTGAGGAGAACATGTATTGTCACACTTATTCCCTGTCTGCAGACAGGTAACATAAAACCCAATTATCTTGTCAGTCTGTGACATGCCTTTGGAGGTGTAATTCTTTTCTTTTGTTTCCCCCTCCCTCATGCACTTTTTTTCCCCACCAGATACCTACTGCTGCCTGTGTGGCAGCATGCTGCCCGAGGTGCTGGTGTTCCTGTGTCAGTGCTTAACCCTGTGTGGAGATATCCAGTTGATGCTGGCTCAGAATGCGAACAACAGAGCAGCTTACCTTGAAGAATATAATTACCAGACTAAAGAGGATCAGGAAATATTACACAGCCTTCACAGAGAATCCAGGTGCCAAGGTATGACCCTGACACAGGAGAGCTGCCAGACTTTGGATACATGACAGGCATAAATCATTTCATAGGGTTTCCTCAGAACCACGCATGAGGAGAACTTGTGGCAGGGGGTTTATTGCACTTCACCTCTGTTTTCTTCAGAGAAAGCTCATCCTCCCTGTCACAAAACAGAAGGGGATTGTCAAGGTATTGTGTGACATGGCCTGGAGCAGTTGAACAACTGCAGGCAGTAACTGTTTCAGTAATAAATAAAATCTGCCTGTCTATGGGATCGTTCTGACATGTACTTGGTCATCTCTCTGGGCATCTACCACAGATTTAAATAGAGAAATACTGTTTGACATGAAGGCTTTGCATTTTGTTTTCCAGTGTTTGCCTGGGCCACAGATTTATCCACAGACCTGGAATACCAGCTCTCTGTCAGCTGTAAGTGCTATGAGGCAGCTTATGAAATCCTACTCTTCAGCAATTTAAAAAGCCAAAACCCAGAGCAGCACATCCAGGTGCTCAAGAGGATGGGCAATATCAGGAATGAGATTGGAGTGTTCTACATGAACCAGGCGGCTGCAGTGCAGACAGAGAGAGTGGGTAAGTATCCTTTTTCCATCCCTGACTATTTCATGGAGCTGCAGCAGTGATCAAGCTCACTAATTGTATGAAAAATCGATTTCTGATTATAAAGAGGACATTTAAATGACTTTGTAGTTTTTTAATGTCCATTGTAATTATTTGTTTACAGTAGATTACTGTGGCTTGTGTGCTGTAGTTAATTGAGCCTAGACTGAATAATGGCATATAATTTGGAAAAATTCCTTTAAAATGTGTAGAATGCTTTCAAAAAACCATAGGGAAACTTTGAACTCTCGTGAAAGGGAGGGCATGTTGCATTCTTGATGTGTTTGATTTAGCCTAGCATGAGCAAGCAGAAACCTAATTTAAACAGAATAGCTTCAGTAAAGTCAGTTTGTGAATTTCCTGGTTAGTAAATCCTTGGAAGCTTTCCTTCTGCTTGATTTTTGCTGAGGCTTTTTGAGGAAAAGCTTCTCTGTAGGGTGAGGTGTTCAGTGGGATTTTGTTTTTGAAGACAAACCCAATAATGTCTAGGTTTAAGAGTTCCATAAACTAGAACAAGTGAGATGCTGGTAGTTTGGTGTAAACACAGCACCAGTTTCCCAAATACCACCTGCTTCCTGTGACTTTTGTCCAAGTAATATTTGAAGAATTTTGGCTTGGATTTCCAATTTTGTGATTTGTCATCATCTCTGGGTTTTTGCAGAAGTTATTTAGTTGAAATCAAAGCTTAAAATACTGAATTTTACCTGTCTGTAAAAGTCCCATTTTATTTGCTTCATACTGAAAATTTATAGAAGTACCTCCAATGCCCTGAATTATTACTGTGGAAACAAATCTGGTTTATCCTGTTAATTTCCTGGTGTTCTGTGTGTCATACCATTGGAATTCTCTTGGAAGTGTAGTATGTGTAATAGCACACCTCAGGTATTAAACCCTCAGACATATGGAAATCTTAAAGAGTATTTTCCATGAATGGGGTCTTCAGAATCATTTCCCACTCTAAAACTCTAAAAGATGGTTTATAAGGGACACATCATGGAAGTGTTTGTTCAGAACCTCGGAGGGATCTGAGCGAGTCTCTAAGCCTTGTGCTTCACCCTAGTGAGTAAAAACGTCTCCACGACGGAGCAGCAGCTCTGGAAGAAAAGTTTCTCCTGCTTTGAAGAAGGAATTCAGAATTTTGAGTCCATTGATGATGCCACCAACGCTGCCCTTCTCCTGTGCAACACGGGGAGGCTGATGAGGATCTGTGCCCAGGCCCACTGTGCAGCTGAAGGGGACTTCAAAAGGGAGTTTTCCCCAGAAGAGGCCCTTTATTACAATAAGGTAACATCTCCCTGGTTTCAGCAGGGCCCAGACCCCAAAATGCCTTTCACTGTGAGGCATTTGTGACTGCTTTGGTAAATATATTTAATTTTGGGTGGAATAACCTGGGATAGCTCTCCTACTTCCATACTCTCCTAATCCTTGCTGTGTAGGCTTTGGTGGCATTGTTGAGGTTTGATTGCTGTGACATTCGAATGCTGATATTTAACATAATGGAATGCCACACACAAGGGAGAGAATTGCATGGTCAGGATTAAGGTGATTTTCAAATGGGAGATCCTGAAGAAGGCTCAGAGAGAGATTTTGAGTAAAGGGAAATTAATTTCTAGTTGTTATGAGGGCAGGCAGTAACTATGCATGTGCATGATTCTGTCATTTCTAGGCTATTGATTACTACCTGAAGGCATTGAGGTCGCTGGGTAACAGGGATGTGCATCCAGCTGTTTGGGATTCTGTGAACTGGGAATTGTCTACTACATATTTCACTATGGCAACTCTGCAGCAGGACTATGCTCCCTTGTCAAGAAAGGCTCAGGAACAGGTAACAGGAAGCATTCATTGTATCTGAAAAAAGTATCCTATTGTTGTCCTGAAAACCTGAAGAGCGAGCAAAATTGGTATTGGAATTGTAGAATCACACAATCATTTGGTTGGGAAAGACCTTAAAACCCATCTTGTCCCTGCCATGGCAGGGGTGGAACACCTTCCACTATCCCAAGCTGCTCCAAGCCCTGTCCAGCCTGGCCTTGGGCACTGCCAGGGATCCAGGGGCAGCCCCAGCTGCTCTGGGCACCCTGTGCCAGGGCCTGCCCACCCTCCCAGGGAACAATTCCTGCCCAAAATCCCATCTCAATCTTTGGGCAGCTTCAGGCTGGTTCCTCCTTGTCCTACAGCTACATGCCCTCGTGAGAAGCCCCTCTCCAGGGTTTGTTTGTTTGTTTTTTCATTTGGGGTATATTTATGTATTTATGCTGTAGATAGAGAAGGAAGTCAGTGAAGCCATGATGAAGTCCCTGAAGCACTGTGATGTTGATACAGTGTCAGAACGACAGCCCCTGTGCCAGTACCGGGCTGCCACCATCCACCACAGGCTGGCTTCAATGTACCACAGCTGCCTCAGGAACCAGGTACTGCTCCACACTGCTTTGCTTTCCTGCAGAAATTCCATCCTGATCATGTTCAGTATGTGGGGAGCTTGGTATTTATCCTTCTACCTGTAGCTGGGATTTATATGCTTATATTATGTAACCAAAGAGATGAGTGCTCTTTCACAACAGTCTCCAAGTGAACTTTTCCAGTGGCTCCTCATGAACATGCAAAGGGTGTGGGGTTGACTCTGTGCCTCCTCCGAGTGCAGGTTGGTGATGAGCACCTGAGGAAGCAGCACCGTGTCCTTGCTGACCTGCACTACAGCAAAGCAGTGCGACTCTTCCAGCTCCTGAAGGATGCCCCCTGTGAGTTCCTGCGTGTGCAGCTGGAAAGAGTGGCCTTTGCAGAATTCCAGATGGCCAGTAAGTGTAGCTCTGCCTTACAGCAGCTTTCCAAACCACCACTACCTACTTTGTTTCATTTTTAGATAACTAAATCTCTATGAGAACAGGAGCAATCTGCTGCTCACAATAGAATTTGCCTCAAGAGAGGAGACAAGGCACTTTTATCTTGCTGGTTTTCAGCTGACTAGAGCAGGACGTGCTTTCTCCTAACTCTTAAAATCTTTGGATGGAAGAAAAATACAGTCTGTAACATAAGTAATTTGTTCATTTTTATGGTTTTTAGGTCAGAACAGCAGTGCTGGGAAATTGAAGACTCTGTCTGGGGCCCTTGATATAATGACCAAAACCAAGGGTGCATTTCAGCTCATCAGGAAGGAGCTTGTGGCAGAAAGTGAACAGGTACAGAACTTGAAGTGGTGTGACACCTGCTCCCTTCTGGCTTGTGCCCTCACAAAACATGGTCATTTGGCAGTTAAAATATTCCTTCATTACTTTTCCATGGAGCTAGGGGCATAAAAAGTATGGACAGAGTTAGAATGTTTGCAGTTCTCCCTAGCCTGGAAGTGGATAAAAAAATTCCTTTATAACATGATCTGGGGATGGATTAAAGCATTTTTGTACAGATCTGGATTGCCTGACTGTGACAATGGGATTCTTCCTGTGCAACTCTGCTATTCCTTAAAAAGGCCCTTATAATCCCATAAAAGTCCTCTCTAAGATCATCAGAATCTGTGTGTAATAAAAAAAGGAGTTCTCTCTCTGGTGTATTTAATATTCAAATATTAAGATGTGGAGGGTTATCTGTAGCCAGTGTGAATAATGTTCCTGATGCCTCCATCAAGAATTTCTTGCAGTATGTGCTGATTGTTCCTTGCTGGCAGTTTGGGTAACATATAAAAGTCAGCTCGCCTGCAAGTGCTGTTTTCTGACCCATTGCCAGTGTTTAAAAGGTGGAATTCAGTGAAATTATTTTTGGTTGTTTTTCCCCTGTAGATAAACAAGGATAAAAGTCCTGCTGAGAGCGTGTCAGTGAACGATTCCTCTGCAGGCCTTAACAAGGAGGAAGTCTTGAAACTGCTCGGGATTTTTGAGTCCAGAATGTCTTTCCTTCTCCTCCAATCCATTAAATTGTTAACTTCAACCAAAAAAAAGATTGGGTGAGTTGAAGCTTGGTGTCCTTTGTCTTGGCTGACACTGGGATTGGTGTGTGACTGAGCACTCCAGAGTTCCTGGGGAAGAAGCTGCCGGGTGCTGCTGATCTCTTGATACATTTTACTGATAAAATGTCAGTGGACTTTGGCAAGCAGAGCACTTGAGAAGAAATTCAGGCACATCAGTAACGCTGCAAATAGGGAGGGATGGATATGGGGAAGATGTGCACTGGTGTCAGAGAATTTACTAATTCCTAATGGAGTCTTCTCTCCTGCTGCTGAATCCAGGGATTCAGGACAAATCTGATTTTTTTTTTTTTTTTTAAAGATGTTGAGATTTGGTGTGGCAGGAAATTCCTTACCCCATTCCTTCTGTTGGTTTCATTTGAATGTGTGTGGTGTTCCTTTTGGGACCCAGAAAATACTTTTTTACTCCCTCAGCAGCAAGTGTGTGATTGCAGGAGCTGTTCCTGTTATGTTACATAAAGGGAAGTTATGAAAATGTAGTGTTAGAGGATTTTTTTTTTAGGCTTGGAAGTTGGGTTAATAGTTTTGGGGATTGAAGCACTGCTGATGCAAGAGGTGTTTTGCTAAAAGTAAACTGTGAAATGAGTTCATTGTGCCCAGGAAATTGTCTGCTGATAGCGGGAGACTGGTAAATAAAAAAACACAAGAAGAAACACAGCCTGGGTGTGGCTTTAGCTGTGGTTCAGGCCAATGGCAGGAGCTTTCCTCTCCTAAAAAGCTTCCACAAGGTGGCAATCTGAATATGTGAAACACTGAGGATTATCATAGGGTAATTTTTATGTTACTGAGCAGATGTCACAGCTAACTGAGTAAATGGGTTTAGTTCTGCTGCCTCATAACATGGGCAACTCGTCCTTTTTTGTTTTGGAGGGTTTTTACCTCCACATTTACCTTGGCATTATTGCCTTGGGGTTTTGCCCCGAAGATTCCACACAGGGAACCTGTTCCAGTTGGAATGCTGTGAACTGGGACTCTAAAAATCTGTTACACTTCTTAAAACTTGGAGGCCAAGCTTAAAACTACCTTTGATTTAACGTCTCCTGTGCCTCCTGTAGAGCCTGTGTGCATTTCCTCCCTTCTGCAGAGGGCAGGTTCTGCCCTCTGCTTTAATCATGGGCTGAAAAGGGAGGAAATTGGAGCTCACAAATGCAGCTTCAGGGTCTCAGGTGCACTTTGGCATAGAATGGGGGAACGTGTGGGAAAATTAATATTTGATAGCAGAACTTGCAGCCTGGCAGTAAAAATGGGTGAAATGAGAGTTTTACCCTCCCAAAGTGGAATCATGAGCAGAACAGAACTTGGCTGTGCAAATCGGAGGGGAAAAGTAATTGAAAGTAATACTTTGTTCTGGGAATACTTGTAACTTATCCCAGAAATACTTTGCATTTCAGTGGCNAATCATGAGCAGAACAGAACTTGGCTGTGCAAATCGAAGGGGAAAAGTAATTGAAAGTAATACTTTGTTCTGGGAATACTTGTAACTTATCCCAGAAATACTTTGCATTTCAGTGGCTTTTTATTGACTACCTGTTCTGTTTAATAAATGAACCTGTCTGATTCCTGCCAAATGCATGATGAATTTAATTTGCTTTGACATTTCTCAGTCATTCCTGAAGCACTTGCAATTAACCTGACTGCTGCTTGTACATTTTATATCATGTTTATTTATATTTTATGCTCCTTCCTGCAGTATGAACAGAATGATTTGAGTGCAGTGGGGTGAAATAGCAGGGAATGGGGGGACTGAGGGATACTCATCAATATTATTTAATAACGCTCTTGCTAATTCGCAGAACGAAGAGTTGTGCTCACGTTAAGAGCTGGGATTCTCTGCTCTCTTTGTAGGGGCAGCAATGAAGAAGAAGCAGTTCTGAAGACAAACAAGCAGGTTTATTCCCTGCTGCTTCGTGCCACTGCCAACAAGGGGCTGTCCCTGCTGGAACGCACAGAGCTCATCCTCACTCTGCTGGAGCAGCTGGCTCCGAGGAATGAGGGCAGCCCTGGGATGCAGTGAGGGCAGCCCTGGAATGCAGTGAGGGCAGCCCTGGGATGCAGTGAGGGCAGCAGCAGCACCAGTGCCTTGCCCGGGAGCACGGGGTGTTCCCATACTCGTGTTTATTGAGGGGCAGTTATCACCGCTGTTCCACTGTACAGCTGCGAAAGCACAGGGATTCCTTTCTATCCCCACAAAGCTCTCCGTGTTTGGCTCCCAGCATTTCTTTGTTTGAAATGCCAGCTTGGAGTTGTGGAGATGAAAACGGAACTTTTTCTCCATGGGGAAATTCCTGGTTTTTCTCTTGCAGTGGTATCTATGTTTTGCATAGAGATGTAACCTCCCAGCTGCTCTGGTTTGGTATTTAATGAAATGGGTTTTGTAAGCAGGGCTGGACTGGAACACTCCCACTGCTAAGGGCAGCCCACGTTGTACCCAGAGATTTCTGTGGAATATGTACATGCACTTCTTAATCCCAGGGAGGATCCTGCACAAAAACCTGTGCCTTTCTAGCTTTGATGTGACTCTTGCAGTTTTTGTTTCGGAAATTGAATGGTTTCAGCTGTGTTGGAATTGATCAAGAATAGTATTATCTTTTTCAGACTTGAAACTGTGAATAAATGAGAGGATATTTTTGAATAAAAATTTATTTATTAAATATAAACTCCTAAAAACTTGTTTTTCTTGGTGATGACCCTCCTCAGAGCAGCAAATTGCTCAATAGAATTAAAACTATTTGAAAGACAGAAGAAAATCTGTAAATTCCAACCTAACACTGAGTGAGGTCTTACCTCAGACATATGAGGACTGTTTTTTGCAAATATGTATTACTTGAAGATAAGATTTTCCAGAATGTAACATCTGATGTCCTGATGTTCTTCTACAAATAAATGTGGTTCATTAATGCATATAACAGCATAACCCACTTTATGTAAAGGTAGAAATGGTTTTACATGCATTCATATGGAACAAGATCGGCTTTTTAAGGTCCATCCTGGGATTCTGTGATCTTCCAGCGATTTCCATCCTTCTGCCATTCTTTTCAGCCTGAGCCAGGGGAGTGTTTTCTAAGCCCAACGCTTGTCCTGCAGTGCCCAGGGTGACCGATGAACCCACCCCCCCTCTGGAATTATTCCGTTTATAGGAGCAGAACTGTGCTCAGGTTCCCTCTTGCTGCAGGTGTGGGGCCTCTCCCCTGGCTGGAAATTCACGTCCCATCCTCAGGATTTAACGGAGCTGTGCAGCAAATGAGTTTCTCTGTTATTCCAGGCACCTCAGCACTGTGCTAACAACACAAATGACTTTCAGGAGGATTATAAATGAGGATATTATGATTCAAATCTCCTGGGGAGGCCCTGGCATTAGCTGGAGGGAGCGTTAGTGCTAAATAGGATTATTTTTCCCCTTTCAGAGATAAACAATTAAAGCATAAACCACATCCAAACCAGACAACTCTAACACCATTATTAACTCTGATAAGCCAGTTTATTTCCCTGTTAAGAAATCCTCCTTCTTTACAGGAACAGAAACCAAAACCTAATTTTTAAGAGCCTGTACTGTAAGGGTAGCAAGGGACAACAGCTGACCTGAATTAGCCCCACACAGTGCAACTTCACTGCAAAGAATTTTATTCCACTAGGAATCTACAATTACCATTTTTATACAAATATTTGAAAAGCAGAACAACAAACAAGTTTACAAAAGAAAATACTTCATTGCAATATGGGGTTTTTTCCTACAAAAGAAGATGTGCAAGTAACACTGATCATCCAGAGCAATTCAAACCCGCCCTGTGTGCTGGGGGAGAGCGGAGGTGAGGTGTGGGACTGATCTCAGTGTCTGAGTGTTCACAGCTGCTTTTCAAGGACAAAATGCAGTGTATACACAAGCAAAGGGGAATAGTTGGATGCTTAAGAGATGCTGAACAGATTCCAGACTTCTTAGATGCAGCTTTCTCCCCCATCCCTGACAAGAACAGTGCTGCACATTCCCGAGAAACCACTCTCTTGCAGGACACCAGGTCTGCAAACTGGAACTCCCCTCCTGGCGCAGCGTGCTGGGCAGGCTGGGCTCTCCCTAGGGCAGAGCGCGGTTCTGGGGCTGCAGGGCTCTGTGGATGGCAGCTGCCAGCTCCTGGGGCGTGGGGCTCCCTGCAGTGCAGCTCACGGCGACCCCGGCGGCTTCCGCGGCCTCTGCCGTGCTGGGCCCGATGGCAGCGAACTGCAGGGACAACAGCGACACTTGAAATGCTCAGGCACAGCGTCATCCCTCAGCTCTGGGTCCTCCCAGCCATCAACTCCCCCAGCTCAGCTTCCTGGACAGCACTGACCACCTCAGGCTGAAGATGTGCAGTATTAAAAGCCACCCATCAATGGAGCTACTTAGGAATTACTTAGGGGAGATTAATATTTATCTCGCCATTACAAACACTGAAAGCTCTGAGTCCCACAGAACAGGGAAAGTGAGAGGAATTTTAATCAGCTGCAGCCTGGTGCAAGCAAGAACTACTCACACCTTCACATCACTAAGAAAAAATAAAGTCTATCCCAGTGGAGATGGGGTAAATTGGTTGGGGAAAACATTCCAGGTGAAAACAATTTCTTTTTTTTAAATCAGGCTCTCAGCCAAATCCAACCGAGGCCAGGCTGGGGAGAAACCCGGTCTAGTAGAAGGTGTCCCTGTGCATGGCAGTGGGGTGGAACCAGATGGATTTTAAGGTCCCTTCCCAAACCATTCTGGGATTCTATAATTCTATACAATAACATTTGTATTTACTATAACATGGCAGGTTTTTTTCAGAGAAATAAACACAAAAGAGAAAATCAAAGTTTGCAGTGGTTGTCATAGCCTTCCTATCTCATTTACCCACCCCACATTTACTCCCTACTGGATTTCACCACTTTCAAGAGAAGATACCTTCACTTGGTTGATCAAATCCCCTGAAAGCTTCTGAATGTGCTGGAGGCAGAATTTGACACCGGATGGGCTGAAGAACACAACGCTTGCAGGGATTCCCTGCGGGAAAGCAAGCAGAGGTTGGCCCAGCTCAGTCCCCCAGCAGCGCCAGTGCCTGGGCACGTGGTGCCAGGACTCAGGGAACGGCTCCCAGTGCCAGAGAGCAGGGTGAGGTGGGATCCTGGGAAGGAATTGTTCTCTGGGAGGGCAGGGAGGCCCTGGCACAGGGTGCCCAGAGCAGCTGGGGCTGCCCCTGGATCCTGGAAGTGTCCAAGGCCAGGCTGGAGGGGGCTTGGAGCCACCTGGGATGGCAGAAGGTGCCCCTTCTGTGGCAGGGGTGGGATGGAATGAGCTTTAAAAGGTCCCTTCCAGCCCAAACCGTTCCATAGTTCTATAATTCTATGATGGAGGCTCCTAAATGGAAAATTCAGAATGCTCATCTTGAAAAAATTAAAAGCAATTCTTATTTTTTGACAGAAAACTACATAGGGAGACTACTGGGCTCTGATTTGTGATACACAGCAAGGATGCCCAGTGATATTTCGGTTACACTACTTCAAAAAAAAGGAACATTCTGAGAGGCATTGTCATCTGCCTCAGAAAAATCTCAAAGCACATCAGTGTCCAGTACCTGTTGGGAGAAGTAACTGCTCAAAGATTCCTGCAGATCAGGGTGTTGGGTTGTTTGATAAACAGTGAGGCTTTCCAGGGATATGCCTGCAATCAGGATATGCACTCAATTAATGAATTCATTCATTTCTATTATTCCAATTCAGCACTCACAACATCCTAATTGCACTTAAGTGTAACTATTTTAGGCTAAAAAGACATAAAAGCTCTGTGAAGGATTTGCACATCCCAGAGCCGTGGGCAGCCATCCAAGCTCCCAGTGTTTACTCCCAGTCTCTCACTTGCAGCCAACTTCACAGCAAGTTCCACTTTCACTTATTCCAGTTTGGTTCACGAGCTTTAGATACAACTTTTCTCATCACTGCCTAATTAAAACGGGTCCCCAGGGGAAGTTCAACCTTTTTCTCTAAGCACTGTAGGAAGTACTTCTCTTCTCAGGGCTCCACAAGGAAATAGGAGAGCTGAGGAATTGGGTTTCTCTCCTGTAAACACACAAACAAGAACTTTAATTAACTCAGGCCTTTAATAAAGAGTAAATGTGATTTAATACATTTTAAAGGTATCAAATGCTGATTTATCAAATGCCTTGCTACAGACACAGCTTTAAGGTAGCTGAAAATATCTGCAGTGCAGCTGCAGCCCCAATTCCAAGGACACAGGTTACTTAGGGAGAACATTAAAAAATATTCCATAACTAGAATATGAACATTGGCTAGAAAGATCTCCCCAAAGATAAACTGAATTTCCATTCCCCTTGCCCTTCTACAAAGGAAGTTATCTCCTCCTCAACACAATCTGCCTCCATTTTGTGTTTAAAAATCTCTGTCCCACTCAATAAAGGACAGAGCTCTCTCTCTGTAAAATATTCAGGCAGACAAAGAAAAGGACAATACTGTGCTGAAAAGTTTCAGTCTACCTGCAATTCCATTTTCTTACTTCCCCAAGGGAAAAGGATCCTGGTTCCACTGCTGGGGTGGCAGTGGATATCCCCACTGGCTTTTGTCAAATTAGGAATTTAACGGCAGACTTTCTTTGCAGAGCTTTTGCCTTTTCTATAAATAACAGATACAGAGAAAATTTCAAGATGAAATTCCACACAACACCTACAGCTTTGCATTCAGCTTTCAAAAGAAATGAAATTATTTTATTCCTAATTCAGATTTGTTAATGCATTTTTAAGAGACAATTACTAGAGAAAAATGCTTTTAAGTACTGGAAGGAGATTCTTGGCTTATGGAAGTGGCAGAGATTCCTCAGGGATAAATAAAAAAGGGCAGCAGAGTGAAAATCAAATGGAAAGACCGTTGTAGGAGTCAACCCAGACACACCTGAGTGTCCTGACTGCACACTATAGTTTTATTAGAAACCTCAGATATGCTTAAATTAAAATTAAAAATTAGATGAAGAGTGAACTTGGGTTAGTTCATTCTCGAGGAAGAATGTAAAAAAGATTTTAAAATGAAACAAAAGCGGAATATTTCAGCATCAATCCTCCTGTAACTCATGTCAGTTATCTGAAATGTCAGTGTGATCCCTGTAAGCAAACACCAATTCTTTTGGCACAGAAAAATTCCTCAGTAGGCCTGAATAACACAAGGATTGGCATCTCCTGCTTCTGTAGCCAAATATTTGCCTTGAGAAGAGTAAAGCCAGCCAGTTATGGAGTAAATTCCTTTATTTCCCAATCCCTTACATTGAAGTGAGTACCGAAGCACAAAAGGCGACAACAAAAAAATCTCATTACTTCAGCTTTTATTTTCATTCTGACAATAACCTCTCATGATATAAAAAAATTCAGAGCTATTCTTTTCATTTACTTATTTTACGCACAAAAGTGAATTTATACATGGGGGAACATGAGACAATTTAATTTGTATTTCCAAGGTTGTTATAAACCACTTGATCAGCTGAGAGCCCATAAATATTCACAGCCCAATAAATCCTTGTGGATGTTTCTGTGCATCAACAACAAACAGGCTCCAATGACTGAAATTCACTGCTTGGTTAATTTTTTTCACCTTCATACAACAGAATAAACAGGTATTTCTCTCGTCTTTCTTCTTAAAAAAAAAAATCCCTCCATCTGCAAACTGTCAACTATGAATTCACTGCCACAAGAAGAATTTCCAGCACTAAAAAATCAGCCAAAACCTTTCTTTGCTTTAATACATCTGTTGAAGAGGGGAGATGGGTTATTCTTCACTTAGGACATATTTTTGTTGTAAGTATTTTTAATTTTCAGAATTTATTATTTGATCTTGTCTTGGCAACTATCATTTTTATCATTAAATATTCCCTATGGCTGAAGGCAGTGAATCAGAGAGCCCAGGAAAAACAATCCTTGCCAGCACCAATCCCATTTTTCTCTCCCCTCTAAATCTCTGCTCTGTGCACACTTTGCTCATCAGCCCCCTCACATCTGTACAAAAGCACAGCCTCTTTTTTCACAGCTTCTACTGACCCATGCACTCAAAAAATAAACACTCTCTAAATCTAAAAATCTTTCTTATTGCTACTGGAAATCTTAACAAATTACAGTAAAAACAATAGAGGAAGTAAACTAACAGACTGAAAAAAATTCCCCAATAATCTGATAACAGGCTGAGAAGGATTACAGGTTTGACCATAACAAAATGGTTAAACAAACCTTAAAGTATCACTTTAATTTCTTCAAAACCACTTTCTTTTGGTGCTGAAAACCAGAGCCCCCTGAAACCACAAGGTAATTTTGGGGAAAGACACCAGCACTGAAATCTTCTGATTTAGCAGCAATTTCTAATCATTACAGCTCCGATCTTCCAGTAAAAATAAACTTTTTCCTGCTGGCTTTATTAATCAACTAGAGAGTCTATGATTTCATGTAAATTAGTATATTGTATATGTATTTGGAAGTATTTTTGCCTCACTGCACACTTGATTTTACCTCTAGGAAATTCTTAAATGACGGAAGGGACATTACCTTAATTTAACTACAATATTTTAGCTACTTACTTGAACAAATATATTCAGCTAATTTCTCGGCATTTCCAGACTTTTCTCCTTGTGGAATAAGACCAATTTCTTCCACTAGAACCAGAAGCAGCAAAGAAAAAAAACACAGAAAACAATGAGAACAATTCAGATTTCCTGTCACAGAAACCCGGGATGGAAAGGGAGGCACAGCTTGATGACACAAATATTTTGTGTCCAATCTTAGAATCCCTTCCATCCAACTCAATTTCCAAAGGGAATGGAAAAACCGTGTCCAAATTAAGAACAAAGGGTTTTTTTCCTGGTTTGACCCGATTTTTCAAGCAGTGACCATCCCATTAGAAGAAAAGGAGCAGAAATCCAGGGGCTGGATTATATCCATGGATATCCTTGGCTGGAGCATGGATAATTCCAATGTGTATCCAATTCCCTAAATATTTCACTGAGCACCCTGCACCAGCAGCTCATCCTCCAAAAATTGTACTTACAAGCCAAAATAAGCCAAGATTTCTCTTTTTAAACCCCAGCTTACCTAAAGAAGCTGTAGCTTTTCCTACCACATATGTTGGTTTGATATTCCACATTTGTTTAAGAGATTTTGACCAGGCTGAAAAACATTAAATTATACTGAATTAAATGAAATTTAAGCACATGGCAACAGAAAGCGAATGCTAAGTGACTATTTGGACTTTGGTTTAATCCTCAAATACAGCCAAATGGTAATAACTAAAACTCCACTACATAATCAGCAAATCTGCATGTACAAATCCTAATGGATCAAAAACAGATACACTAAATATTTTACTGTCTTAACAAGAGCACCACAGGACACTGAATTTCTTTCTGGTACCCCTGAAGAGGGAGAAAAAAATACAAACTACAACAGTAAAAAGAAAAATCAGAAGGAAAAAAACAAGGATTTATTGCCTTTGAAAGGAAACCTAAATGGGAACAACAGACTCACTGTTTTGTAATTTTATATATA
>VZTX01020833.1:65259-163288 GCA_013400915.1 Pardalotus punctatus | reverse complement strand
CAGGGGGGATGCCCCACCACAGTATAAAATTAACTTGAATTTAAAATGAGCTGAGAAATGGCTTTGATGGCAAGAATGTGGTCGAGTTTGAAATGAGGCTGCTTTTCCAAGAGCAGGAAGATGCTGAGATCAGATGAAGCTGTGGTTTTCTGAATGGTGCCTGTCACTGCTCAGAGGTGGCTAAAGGCTGTTTGTCCCAAGGCTGGCCTGAAAACGGCTCAGGTATGCCCAGGTTGGTGCTTGGGGACTGTCAGTGTCCACCAGGACCATGTGATGGTCAGCTCAAAGCCATTACCAGATGGGTGACCTGTCACCTGGCAGTCTGTCATCCAAGTTCCTGTAGCATTTATAATAAAGGAGCTTTCAATTTAATTTAGAGCAGGATGTGTAAGCATTTTACAGCTGCAGGAGTTATGCTTGGAAAAGTTGCAAGCCATTAAAAGAGCTGTTGTTTTTTTGTGTCCCCGTGTTCCTCGTGTGTGTCTCCAGCTCTACGAGTATCCCATTGACCTCCAAGGGAATGAGCTGCCCTTCCTACGCAATCCTGACATCCTGGTGGGGCAGAATGACCTGACAGCCCTGAGCTACCTGCACGAGCCTGCGGTGCTGCACAACCTCAAAGTCAGGTTCCTCGAGTCCAACCACATCTACACCTACTGTGGTGAGTGTCCAGACCACACCTTCAGCTCCTGGAAGGTTGTGGGGCCACGGAGAAGCCCCTTGAGACCATAAACCAGAGGCTGCAGTGTGGGGAAAGTGGCTGTGGGTTTGGGGGGGGTGGGAGGCACGAGGGTTTGTCAGCAGGATGTAAAACCAGAGCTGGTTCTTGAGGGCTGGTGCACTGTGAGCTTGCTGGGCTCATGGTCCATCTACTCTTAGTGGGAGCATCTTGTCGGATGAGTTTGAGGCCAGCTTTGCATGTGCTTGGCAGCCCCCACGGGGAAAAAGTAGGACCTGGGAAACCAGTGGAGAACAGCAGCGTGCCAGAAAGAATGATCCTGCCGAGGAATGTCCACAGTGGCTTTTCCTCTGGAAAAAATGTGAAAAACCTTCTGGAGCTGCTATTTTCTTCCTTTTCCCCGTGGCTTTGGGAATCATCTAGCTGCTGAATTTAGGGCAGGAGGAGGGCAAGTGTGAACTTGGCTTTTTGCGGGGGGTGCCTTGCCAAAGCTCCTCAGGACAGCAGTTACCTGGGAATGGACAGCAACAAGTTGCAACTTTAAAAAATCAGGAAGAAAGGAAAGAAGGCAATTCATAGCATCCCAGACTTGTTTGGGTTGGAAGGGGTTTTAAGGATCATCTTTTTCCAACCTCCTGCTGTGGGCAGGGACAGCTTCCACTGTCCCAGGGTGTTTCAAGCCCCGTCCAGCCTGGCCTTGGACACTGCCAGGGATCCAGGGGCAGCCACAGCTGCTCTGGGCACCCTGTGCCAGCGCCTCATCACCCTCACAACCAGGAATTCCTCCCCAGTCTCCCATCTATCCGCTGCCCCTTGTCCTGTTAAAGCTGGTGTGTACTGCTGTGATTTAGTGTCACAGTTTAGGGCTGTTGGGGAAATGCTTGGCAGGAGGAGGTGACTTTTTAAAACAGCGCCCTGGAAATAACGTAGCCTCTGTGCCTCTTAGTAATGTTAACTTTCGGTGTTTAATGATGTGTAGTGTTGGACTGCTGGCAGTAATTGCAGCCTTTTGCAGCTGCACGTGTGCCTTCAGTCACCCGCTCTCACCCAAAAGCAGTGAGGTTTCATGGCTGCAGCTTCTCGTGAAGGTTCACGATCACCTTGAGCAGTGTCATGTGAATGAAAACACAGGGTTTGGGGTTTAGCTACAGAGCTCTGCCTGGCTGCAGCATGCCTTGTGCTTTGGTTACAGAGTGGTTCAGAAGGGCAGGAAAGGGCTTATCTGAAGTTGGGACAGCCCTCCAGCTTGGTTTGCACTGTAGTTTGGGTGAGCAAGGGAAAGCTGGTGGATGACCTGAGCAGAACCGGGCAGCAAACAGGCAGGAGCAGGGCTCGGCGAGGTGAAGCAGCTGGGTCAGTGTCCTGCAGGGGCAGGTGATGGGACGGTCACTGACCTTTGCTTTTCGTGGCGGGCTAAGTCACACTCTGGGTGTTTGCCACAAGCTGAGAGTTCTGTGCTCCTGTAAGGGGAGCGTGCCCAAGCCCTGAACCGGCCGGGCTGGGAGCACAGCCCAGGGCTGCTCCTGGAGCTCCTGGCAGGGACAGCCGAGACCTGCCCGACCCAAATCTCCTGCGGAGGGGAGCTCTGTCAGCAGCTGGGTGCAGAGCAGCTCCCGGAGCACGCAGCGAGCACCACGCGTGGCTTGGGCTCTCATTAGCCCCCAGCCCAGCCTCCTCCGGCGTGCCCAGGGCTGGAGAGGACACAGATGTAAAAGCTTCAGAGCAAGCTCTGGCATTCCTTTCCTGTGATTTATATATTTCAGTTTGATTTGGTATGTTCTTTGTTAGGAGATTTTGCTTGTAACTCAAGCCAGGGGAAAACCCGGGATGTTTGTTTGGGTCTAGTGGAGCTTTGGTTGCGCAGGAATTGCTTTCCTGAAGTGATGGCTCAGGCTGTGTTGATCCCTCCTCACCCCTCCTGCAAAGGCTGTCTTCACACAATGGAGATTATGATATATTTTTGTTCTTCTCACCAGTTTTGTGTGTCTCCTCTGTAGTTGTAGGGGGCTTACTGCCTTGCTATCAAAGCTTTATCCCTTTGAAGGAGATGCCGAGATGAGACTGCGTGCCCTTCCCCATTCACTGCTCGCCTTTTTTGTTACCTTTCAACCATTGTATTTTAAAAATCTTGCTGAAACAACTAACACAAGCCCTGAAAACCCTGAAATATCAACCCCCTGCTTGGTGTGTGACGTACCTGCCTGTCTGTGTGTCCTCAGGTATTGTGCTGGTGGCCATCAACCCCTATGAGCAGCTGCCAATCTACGAGCAGGATGTCATCTACGCCTACAGCGGCCAGAACATGGGGGACATGGACCCCCACATCTTCGCCGTGGCCGAGGAAGCCTACAAGCAGATGGCCAGGTCAGTGGGGGCCCTGCCACGTGGTTTGGGTCAAAAGTGGGCAAAGATGCCGTTAAATACTCCAGATACTCTATGAAAGCAAAGTCATGAAAGAGAGTGTGCTGGAGATCAGGTATTTCTAATTAAATCTGCTTAACGACTTCACCCCATTATTGCGCACACGCTGCTGGGCTGATGGGGATCGCTGTGGTCCTCAGGAGCTCAGGGATTTGGTGGGAGATCCCTCTCTTATTGCTGCGTGGATGAGTTTCCTGTAAGAAATTCAAACCACTCTGCAAATGTCATGTTTAATAGTTTAGAGGAAACCACATTTCAGATAATTTGGTGAGATAATAAAACTAAACCCAGCAGCTAATGTTAGTTGTTGTTTTATGAAGACATTGTGATTTTGAGTGAGGAGGTGACTGGCAGATACTTGGAAATATTTATGGATCTTTCAAAGCAGTGTCTTCACCGGATGGATATGGTGAGAGTTTATTTATTTCTGTGCTTGTTGTGTTGCTGGGGATAGATGTAGGATTTTGTTCTTAACACATAAGTCATGATCCAAAAGAGAATTTGAGAGGAAACTGAAAACTGTTGTACCAGGGATGATTTTATTGTAGTTGTCTGGACTCACACAGTGTGTTTATGTTTGCTTGTGGATTAGTGGAGATTTTTGTACAGCCCTGGCTTTTAATAACAAGAGTAAGCACTGAACCATTTTCCAAGGGTTGCAACCTGCTTTCTGCTGTGTCTGGGTTTTAGTGGTGAGTTAGGATGCATTTCTAATCAGAAATGAACCAGAGTTCAATCCAGGAATGCATCTGGAGGAGCACTGCCACGGGCAGAGATCAGATGGATTGTACCCAAACTGAGTTCAGCCTGCAATTCACCCCTGCAAGCACTGTGCTTTGGGCAAAACCACTTGGAGAAGAGTTCAGAGATTTGGGGAGCTGCCTGTAGAGAGAGGAAGGCTTGGGAAGTTGTCCTTGTGTGATTCCAGGCTGAGCAGCAAGCTGTGTGTTTCTTTTTAGAAGATATTGGGGTTTTGCTGAGCAGCGTGGACAGAACCCATGGGTTTTCCTGGGCAAGCGTCTGAAATACAAGGCAACAGCTTGCTTTTCTGCTGAAGTTTGTGCCGGGGAAGACACACTGTTTTCATGCATCCCTGAATGATTTTGCAGGCAGTGGGCTAACAGACAGCTCTAGCCAGCAGTGCTTGTCTCTGCTTTCCTCCTTATCAGAATAAAGCTCCCTTTTTTCAGCAGCTCATAATTGATAAGTGCTGTCTCTGGGCGGTTCAGACTGCTCTGTTTCAAGGGGACAGGAAAATAACCACCTTTAGAGCTCTTCAGCAAGGTGCTCACTGCTCAGTGCTCCTCTGGCACTCTCTGTTTTGGGCTGTTATTATGGTAATTGCAGGCTTGGGTACAAAAGAGGGTTTCAGACGGGGCTGAGAGGAGACTGGGACATGGATTTTAGGAATCCGCCTGGTTATTTGAAATGTGCCTTAAAATGTAGCACACTGAGTTTTAAATCTGAGAGCTCCTGGGTGGTTGTTGTGTTCTCTGCAGTTTGCTCCCAGCTTTTCCCTCCGTGGTGCTCCAAGGAGAGTGGTGGAGCTGCTGGAGCAGGGTGTGTGGATGGCACAGCTCCTAGGTGATGGATAAAGGGCATTGAACAGGACTTCTTTCTGCCCTTTTTTCAGCTGAAATGCTGACTCTGGGGGATGCCTCGTGGCTGCAGCTCAGCTTTACTCGGTTGGGGTGAGGTGGGATGTGGCTCGTTAAACCTAAACCCATGCAAAAACATCACTTGTTTTGCCATTCAGCAGTCTAAACAATTGGATTATGTCTGGTGCATCCTCACGATCAGGAGTAAAACTCGAGCCTGCAGTCTCAGAAGGTCAAACTTGTAAGGTGACTGAGAACAGGGAAACAGTCTCTGGCCAATCTTCTGGGTTTTTGAATATTTTATCTCCATTAGTGGCCCAGAGCACACAGGGAAAGTGCAGTGGAGGTGATTGAATGGAATTGAGTGGAAGGGCAAGGGAAAAGGGCACAAAATCTAAGACCCTGTTAAATGAGAAAAATTGGAGGTAATTAGATTTTTATTTCTCTGAGCTTCTAGGATGCCATGGCTGTGTAGAGACAGGGTGCCAGGGCAGCATGTAAGGCAGTAGGCATCTGCAAGTGTTAGTGACGTGCTCCTGTGCTCTCTTGCTGCCTCATCTCGGTGTCCAAGAGATGGGACAGGAGGCACCTTCACAGGTGACTCTGTGGGATCCTGTGTTTGCTTTTGTCCTGTCATCAAAAAATGCCAATTTAAAAGAAAAAAAAAAGGAAAAAAAAACTGTGGGTGAGCTGTACAAGGGGACTGCAGAGCGTGTGTAATAACACCTGATCCCTTTTCTGAGTCAAAATTGTTCACAAAGCACCTGAACACCTACAGTGGGTTCAGCGTGTGATAAAACTCCTCTTTGAATATGAGCTTTTCCCAAAGAGGATGTTTTGCCGACAGTTGCTTTGCAGCACTTGCATGTAAAACAGCTTAAAAAGAAAAAAAAAGGCAAGTGATTAAAATTCATATGTGACATCTCTAATTTTTCCAGTGACCAGCTCTTTAGAAACTCCCCACATACCCACTGTGAGACTAAACACACTCGGTTCACTGAATCAGGGTTGTTTTAAACAAAATGAACATCATGGAGTCAATTTTCTCCAAGTGCTGCTGCTGGAGGCGGTGGAGTCAGGTGTTGGGATGGTGGAAGGATGGATCATTTAGTGATTGTTAATGGTGTGGGGTTGGAAGCAATGAGTGCCTTGGGACAGGGATTGTCTGCAGGGCAGTGCTGGCACCTCCTCTGGTCACGGTCCTGTCCTGGTGAGGTGCAGTGGGGGCTGCAGAAGGTGTTTGCCCTCCTGGGAGCTGTCTGAAAGCTGTGCCACGATCACAGGGAGAGCCAGCACAGCCGCTGGTGCCCTGGCTCGTTCTTGCTTTTCTCACAGAGGAACAAAAGATCCCTTGTGTGTCCCCATCCCGGCTCTGATTTCCGTGTGTGTCATCGCTCTGGGCAGGAGCCTGGAGGCTGGCAAAAATGCCCTCTTGAAAAGCGGCATTTGTGCTGCAGTCAGGCTGACCTGAGCACATGCTTCACACTGCTCTGTGCTGGGCACTGCCGAGGCCACACGTCCAGTCCTGTGTCCAGTTCTGGGCCCCCCTGGACAAGAAGGACATGGAAGAGCTGGAGGTGTCCAGGGAAGGGAACGGAGCTGGGGAAGGGGCTGGAGCCCCAGGAGTGGCTGAGGGAGCTGGGAAAGGGCTCAGCCTGGAGCAAAGGAGGCTCAGGGGGGACCTTGTGGCTCTGCACAGCTCCTGACAGGAGGGGACAGCCGGGGGGGTCGGGCTCTGCTCCCAGGGAACAGGGACAGGAGGAGAGGGAGCAGCCCCAGGTGGGCCAGGGGAGGCTCAGGGTGGATTTTGGGGAGAATTCCTTCCTGGAAAGGACTGTCCAGCCCTGGCACAGCTGCCCAGGGAGGTTTGGAGTCCCCATCCCTGGAGGTGTCCAAGAAAGGACTGGATGTGGCATTCGATGGTCTGGACTGGGGTCAAGGTGGGGATTGGTCGCGGCTTGGACTCTGGGGTCTTGGGAGTGCTTTTCCAGCCTTAAAGATTCCATGATTTGTGCCCTGACCCTGGTCCCTCTCTATGAATGTCACCCATTAGCTGTTGCCAGCACTGTGGAGGAAGTTTGGATGGTGGCAGTGCACCACCAGCATCTTCCTCCCAGACTCGGACCTTTAGTTATATTTTTAGGTAGACATTCCTCTTCTTGTCTGCAGCTCCGTTTGAATTCTTCCCAGCTTGACTTGTCACTGTGGTCACCATGTTTTGGGTGATGCTGGGCTGAGTCCATCAGGAAAATCACTGCAGTGGATATATTTGTGTGACTTTTCTGCCTTTGGCCCCTGTCTCTTCCTTTTGTACCAGCTGGGTTCATTCTGGGCACAGGCCAGGAGTTGCTAGTCCAAGTAAGGTTTCTTAATGCTTTTAGGTTTGGTGAAGTCTTTCTGTGGTGGTTTTTGTTTTTGTTTGGTTTTGTTGCTGTTGTTTTGTGGGATCTTTTTTGTGGGCTTTAATTAATTAATTAATTAAAATAAAAGTCATGCATTATACTTAATAATATATAGAATTGAACAGCACTAGATGAGAGAAGCATATGCTGTTGGCAGTGGAGCAGAAGAATGGGCCCTCCAAAGGCTGTCACACATGTCTCAAAAGCAGGGAGGAGGTAGTAGAGGTGATCTTTGCTCAAATCATTAATATTTAAGGTATTGTCAACCCCTTCTGTGTGTTTTCCTTGTAGCATCTCTGTGTCTCTCTGTGGTGGGAGCATCATCTCACCTGTGAGGGCCTCTGACCCGGAGTGACATGACAGCAGCCCATGTCAGATAGTGAGCCCAGAGAAGTCCAGTGTTCAGCTCCTACTGCAGCAAAGATCTCGGGTGATAGAGGATTTGTGAAAGCCTCCTGAGAAGGGCATGGGCTGGGTCCAGTGCCATGGGCTTTATTCCCTGTGCATCCTTCAGGATGATGCTTTCACAGATTCATCCTTGCAAAGCTGTTCCGTGTGGCCAGGCAAAAAATGTCTTGGGTCTGCTTCACCTGCAACTCTGCTAAACTCAAATTGCAGAACATTTTGATGTTCTGGCAGGAACAGGGAAAGGCTCCATGTCAGTGGGACGGCAGTTGTTGTGGTGTTCTGTTGTTAGGCTGGTGTTTCTGCCTTCCCAGCATGAGGATCTCCTCACAATGTGGTTGGCAGTTCTTGCAGAACTAAAATGAGGAATGCCGGAGTGGTTTGATGGAGGAGTTCAACTTCTTGTCTGAACTGCAGCTCAGTGGGTGCCAGATAACCCCTGGTGTCTGCAGTTCAAACCAGGCTCTGCATCTGCTGTGTAATTCCTGAATTATAAATTGTATGGAAATAGGGTGTCTCCTCCCTTCAGCCCCACTGCCCACTTTCTGCTCAAGCACTTGGGCTGCAGACAGGTCACTCTGTTTAGCAGTAACTTTCTATTTTTATTGGAAGTTAGTGCACCCAAGCTTTGCACTGCTCTGTCAAAATCACTGCTGCCTGCAGCCACAGGGGAAATGCCTGTGTCCTGCAGAGACACAGGTGCCACTGGGGCTGCCTGAGGTGACCACTGGTCTCTTTTCTGCTGTGGGGGGCAATGCTGGAGCTGGAAAAGAGCAGAGATTTCAGCAACAATGCTGCACACAGGCAAATAGACTCAGGGAGGGGTATGGGCACGGTGGGGGATGTCCTTTCACAGCACTTCAAATTTCAAGCTTTTACAGGAGGATTTAAAGCCGTTCAAAGAGAGAGCAGACAGGAGTTAAAAGAGAGATTAACCCCCGACAGAGATGCAAGAGGAATCAGACTGGCACAGTAAATAAGGCTGAATCCTGCATTATATTAAAAGCAGGGAAGGGTTTAGTCTCCAGGGGAATGAGGCTGGGTCGGGGGCTTGCAGGGAGCTGTGGGGCTGAGCTGTGCTGCAGCTCACCAGGGCTGTGCAGCAGGGACTGTCCCAAAAATAAAGCTCTGGTCTAAAAAAGGGACCAGAAGAAAAAACACTCAAGAGCCTTGAATTTAGGAAGGTGCAAAACTGAGGGGATTCTCTTCTGCTTAGAGTTAAAATTGAGGTAGGATCAAGGGAGCAGGTTTTGGAAGAATTACCCCATAAATGTGCTGGTGCTGGTGTTAGGCCTCAGGGATTGCTTTTCTTCTCCAGAAGTGATATACTGGGAAAAGAAAAAAATGGGAGACACTCCAGGAAATGTTTCCCAAGGACTGGAAGAGAGACCCTCTGGTCTTACTTGCTGTGGGAGAAGACAGAGGTGCTCTGGGGATAAGTGGCCGACTGATGAACTTTTTTTTAAAGTATTTTTTTTTCTTTTTGGCAGTTTAGAATAAGGACTGTGCTATTTGCTAGCAGATTGAATAATAAATGAGACACCCCTTATAGAAAAATCATAAATACTCATAAATGGGACAGAACTGGCATGGGAAAGCTTAAGGCAGAGAAAGGCCAGTGCCTGACTGAGAGCAGTGAGTGTGTGTGTATGAAATATCACTGACTGGGAAGGAGGGATAGTAGCCTACATCAAACGTGTAATTACTGCTGGGATGCAGGAGAGCTGTTGGAGCTGTGAGGGGAGAATGCTGTAAACATTCAAAACAGTATTTGTGAGCAGCATAATTATATCAGAGCCCAAAGACTTGTGGTTGGCTTTGCCCACCTCCCAGTCACTGCTTGCCACCCCACATCCTCGGTGAATTTCTGGAGGTCTTGGGATAGAGAACCCAGGGCGTGGTTTCTGAAAATCTCCTTCTGGGGTTTTCCTAATGTTCTTCAACTGTAATTAGTCAGATGGTAGGGTGGGAGTTTTCCAAGCAGCACTGACTTGGGATGGTGGAGGTGATAAAGTCTGTCAGAAGGACCTTCTTTCTGGGACTGGCACGGGCTGGACTTGTCCCTCTGGTGCTCCAAAGCTATCTCTTGTCACAGCATCCCACCATTCTTTCCTGTATGTGATGTTTTTGGGAGGACGCAGTCCCGAGCCTCCTCCCTCTGCAAGTTCTCCAGCAACTTGCAGGTGGCCTGGGCCGGAGCCAGGGATACTCTGTGGTGTGATCCAGGCACAGAAAAGAGCATCAGGGTGCCAGAGAGCTAAGGAAACTGGCCGGGTGCGTGTTTTACTCTCGTTAGGAACAACACACAAAAGAATTGCTGACCTCGTTTCCGTGAGGCTGAGGAGTTTGTGTTCCTCCCCAACGGGGTGCGCAAAGCATCAATCCTGGGAGAAGGTCACCCTGCCTGCCCGGGGGAGCGGGGGGAAGGACTGGAGACAGCTCAGCATTTCGCAGAACCTTGGAGCTCTGAGTATTTTCTGTGCTGTTGGAGGGGCATTTCCAGGTGGCTGCACAGAGCATTTGGGGGAGAAGGGGCATTAATGGGCTGGGGCTTGCGGGGGGAGCGCCTGGAGTGCTGGAGCACGGCATGGAGGCGCTCAGACCTCTGCAGAGACACCGTAATCTGCTCTGTGGGGTTTTCTGGGTGTTGTGAACGTGGGATTGAGGTTTGTTAGAGAGTGGGGTGCAGGGGGAGCAGCCCTGATGGCCGCGCAGGGGAAGGTGAGCGCTGCACCTCGCTGCTCACCAGGCACCGTGCTGTGCGCTCATCTGTGCCCGTCCCAGGGCAAACTGCTGTTTTTAAGCTTTTTCTCAGCCACTGAGACACTCAAGGCCACGTTTCCTCTCTGGCTGCTTGCTGAAACCCTGGGGTGTGTGAGCAATTTGGCTCCAAAGCCGCGCAGGACAGTCCCTGCGGAAAGCATCACCCCCGGTGCATCTCAGAATCACAGAATACGCTGAGCTGGAAGGGACCCACCAGGATCATCCAGTTCAACTCCTGCCACTCCACCTCTTTGGAATCCAGCCCTTTGGTTGTGGCCAAATATGTTTTGAAGCTCTGATGTGGGTGTAGATTGTTGGTGAAAACAATATTATGTTCCCCTGCTGGTATGTGCCACTACATCAAAAGTTATCTCTATAAAAAAGATGTTACCTATATTAAATATTGTTATCTGTGTTAAAAAAAGGACCAAAAAAAGGTTGTATAGGGTAATCCATGCCATTTTTGAAAGACACGGTGTAAAAAAACCACCCAGATGAACATGTAGCATGTGAAAATCTGTCCTTATAGTGCTGCTGGCTTCAGCAGCTGCAGCATAAAATGTGCATTTGCAGCGGATGTTTGAAAACGCAAACAGAAAACAAGTCCTTGAACACTCTTGTTTGACTGGATGCAAAATATCTTCTTGGATTTCTCTCAGGGAAAATTGTAACTACCCCTAAGTTGTGTGTTTCTGTTTGACTTGACTGACAATGCCAGGGATTCTAAAAACCTAAATAAGAGCCAGCAAATAAAAGAAGCTGCAGTCACTCTCAACAGTGATGCTGCTCCAAGACTCCAGTTATCCCACTGAAATGGGAGCAACTCCTGGCTTCAGAAACCATTTCAGAGATGGCTTTTCTTTGTGTTACAACACTGCAGCAGTCTGATTTTCACCTCCAGAGTGCAACTTCTGTTTATTAATTTGAAAGTGGAGTTGGACCATCTCAGTTTGTCATTGCTGTCATTAGCAGTTGAAGAATGCGATCCAATGGTAATTAAATTATTGCGTTTTTAATTTATTTATTGCATTTCTAACAACACAGTGCAGTAACTATGCTCATTCTTGGCCTTTGCAGCACTGTCAATAGAGAAATGCATTGGGGCTTTTGTGGGTGTTCTCATTGTGGTCATGCTCCGTTCAAACTGCAGTACTTAAAGGGTTTTTAATCTTCAGATTGCTTTATGAACACTAATCCTCCAAGCAACCTGAAAGAAGTAGGTTAAATATGATTTCCATGGTGGAGAGACTTATTGACTCGTCCCACGACGTGGAGAATTAGTGTCAGATGTGGGATTAAAGCTGGAGTGACCCCTGACAATTATTCACAGGGTCTGGCTCTGCCTTCAATTGTTCCAGATCCTTTTCCCTCTTGGAGAAGCTGTGCTTTTAGTGCAACTGGTTTTGCTCCTGCTGCAGAGACCAGGATGAAGTTGTGCAGTTAAGCTGCTTGTGCCAGTGGTGATTTTCTGAAGGGATGGCTATGAAAACAAATCCTAGATTTTCCAGGTCCCTTCTCATGGGTTTAGATTATTGCTTTACAGAAAGCCAACTTCAGAAAAATTCTGACTGGTGATATATGTCTGGAGAATATTTGGGGTGTATTTGTCTTCAGATACTGTTTTCAGGCAGTGCTGCTGAAGGCTGAGGGTATTGGCTGTAAATATCTGTGCTGAGGTGTCCCCTGTCTCTTCTGTCTCACGCAGATGGGTGGTGAGAACCATCCCTGGATTTATTGCCGTGGCTTGACCGTCCCCATTTCTGAAGTGAGGATTTTCCAGGGGTGTTCTGCCCTGAATTAATTAGATAAATTGATGGTAAATTGTGTTTGACAGTGACTATTGACATTCCCAGGCTGAGAACTGCATATGGAAACGCTGAGCAGTGGCACACCTCTGGTCGCTCTGACGCGGCTGGACAGCTGTGTCCAGTGGGGTGGCTTGGGGTGTGGATGCTTCTCCACACCTGTCCTAGGCTGTTTGGAGGCTCCTCTGAGGGCAGCAGTGTTGCAGGTGAAGGACTGACTGCTTAAAGGCAGGGAAATACATTCCCTTGATGTAAAGCCTGGTAATTAGCAGCCAGTGCTAATCAGCAAAGGAATCTGAGGTGCCCTTTCTCTTCATAGACAACTGTGTTTTTTTTTGCCTTGGGCAGCACCTTTAGATATTGCCTTTAAAAAATGGTATCTATTAGACTTTGAGAGCAGATGTAAGGAAGGAATTTTTACAGGTTGCCCGGAGAAGCTGTGGCTGCCTCATTCTTGGAAGTGTCCGAGGCTGAGCTGGATGGGGCTTGGAGCAACCTGGGATGATGGGAGGTGTCTCTGTTCATGCCCTTTACAAGATGGCCTTTAAATGTCCTTCCCAACCCTGGCAGTTCTGTGGTTCCATGATATTTTTCATGTGTTGTAAAAGCACCAGTGACTCCCTTCTTGGTTTTGCTGGGCTGGGCACATCACCCATCTCTTGCTGTGTGTGTGGCCAGGGGTGAGGGTCTTGATGGGTACTGCGAGAAGAGGGGTGTGTTACTCACCTCCAAAGCGCCTCTGGAGCTGCTGTTGCCTCTTGCATTGAAAAAAACAGCTCTGGGTTTTGTTCTGGTTGACCTTCTGCTCCTTGATGGTTTTGTTTGCCTCTGGTGGGTGGGTGCTGTGGTCAGATTGTGGTGTTGGTTTTCCAGGCTGAGCGTTGTGTGAGCTGTGTGTCACGGGGAGAGGAGCCCCTGACGCACTTTGTAGCAGCAGTGCAAGCTGTGGTGGCAGCTCTGAGGGGCACAGGAGCCCCACCATCCCCTGGAGGAGATGGGGCAGCACTGCCGTGTTGCAGCAGAGGCAGTATTCACCAATAACATTTCATTTTATCCAGGTTTTCTTCCATAATAATTTTCTTCTGTCCTGGCGCTGCCAAAATTGGATGTATTTTAAGCAGCTGTGTTGCACAGTGTGCCTGCACAGTGGCCAAACATTTCAGTATCTTTTATTCCACGCTGAACACAAACACCTCCTGCCTGGCTTTAACCATTTCTGCTGCCTGAGCATCCTGTTTGCTGCCAGCTGCTCTGTGGGGTTCATTGATCTTCCCCTGCTGGCACCAGCAGTTGGTGAACTTGTACACTGAAGAAGGGAAAGGCTCTGCAGCCTTTATTCCTGAAGGCTTTTATTCCCGAAGTTGGAAGATAAATATCCGAAGATGCATTGTCCACCAAAAAAACCCAGAAGAGACGCATTACTGCAAATCCAGGAGGTTGAGTGGCCTGCTAAAGAGCAGCTTTCTTTCTCTTTTGTTATTAATATAATCTAAAAGTTTTTGTGCCATGGAGAGCCCACCTGGCCATTTCACATTGCAGCACATGCACTGTTAGGGCAAATTCCTGAGAAATGCTGGACAAATGGGACCTGGCAGAGTGGCTGCAATAGCAATAATTTGTGTTGGCCACGGTTTTATCACCAGGCTCAGTGTCTTTTGGCAAATATCTGTTTTAAAAAGAGACAAGCCAGAGGGAGGCCAGCACTCAGAACACCACTTGAAGGCATTTTTGTGGTGGGATCTGAAGCCCAGGGGAGCTGTGGCTCTGGTTCGGTGCCTGGCTGGGCAGCCAGGTGGGTTGGTCTCTGCCTTCTCCAGCCAGGCACACCCCAATAGCTGATAAGGAGAAGCTGTGAAAGAGGTCAAAATTGGTAACAAGAAGTTATAATAGTGAATCTTAAATGGATAAAAATGGATTACCAAATATTACCTCACAGCAGTGCTGTCTGGATGCCAGGTAATGCATCTTTGTGAGATTTTGGCCTCTTAACTGAAGACAAATTCCCAGTCTGGTGGGGCTTTTATCTTCCAACTTTGAGAGAAAAGTGGCAGGGAAATATTATCTGAAATGTGCCACTTGGGCTGTACCTGTCATGCAGAGAAGGGTGGAAAACAATAATTCTGAAGTAACTTTTAGGCAAGTGTAGCTCTAAGCCACGCCAGCTTTGCATTTGCAGAGCTCCTTTTGCAGGGATTTTGGTTGTCACCTCTTTCTTCTGCTTCTCCCACCCCTCTGCCCAAGGACAGTCTGTTCATCCACGCTTGCAGCCCATGCCAAGCCCTCTGTCTGCCCTTGCCTTGGCTGCTGACTGGAATTTTGTCTGTTGGATCCTACTGATGGCCAGCGTGGGATTTCACTGATGGACCTCAGCAAGAGGCTGCCCATGAGTCACTGAACCATGGGTCCCTTAAGGCTGGAAAGGGCCTCTTAGATCAAGTCCGATGTCAGCCAGCACCACCACCACGTTCACCATTAAACCGTGTCCTTAAGTGCCATAGCCACACTTTTTTGGAACACTTCCAGCAATGGGGAGTCCATCACTTCCCAGCAGCCTGTGCTGGGGCTTGACAGCCTTTCCATGAAGAAATTTTTCCAAATGTCCAATTTAAGCCTTCCCTGGCACTGCTTGAGGCCATTTCCTCTCGCCCTTTCACTTGTTACCTGGAAGGAGAGACTGACAACCCACCTCACTGAAGATGATCAAAGCAGGGGGGAAACTTCAATCACAGTTCAGTCAGAGGTAAACCGTGACAGCCATCAGCTGTCCCAGGAACTGCTGATGGGTTCATCCAGCTCCCTTCTGGGCCTGGTGCTCAGTTTCCCTTCCTCTTTGGAGCCTGGCACTGTTTTTCCTCTGCTGGGTGCCTGTGCCTGGTGCCTCGTGCTGCCAGGAGGGGTTTGTTGCACACCTGTGGAAGTCCAAAGGTGTGAGACCGGCACACTGGCAGCCCCGTGCCTGGATCCTGCCAGCTGGCTGTGGGAGAGCCTCAGTAGCTTTGCCAAGCCCTGCTGAGGGCACGGCGCTGTGACTTAGCAAGACCAGGCTGTCCCCACCGGGATGAGTCACCAGGAGCACGGGCTCTGGGATGCTGGCTGCCTGGCTGAGGGTGTGTGCCACTCACAGCCCGTGTTTCTGCATTGCTGCCTGGTAGCTGGTGTGGTTGGAGGCTCCTCTTGCCTCCCTGTTGCTTGGTACCCCAGAGAACTAGCTGGCCAGGGATGGATTAAGATACACTTTGTGAATTGGTGCCTGAAAAATAGAGAGAGCTGGAGATTATCTTGTCAGTCCTCTGCTGCTGAAAGCCTCTCAGCCGTGGTTTGCACCAAAATGTTACATGTGACTTGGCTAAGGTTTTTTTCTCAAAACAATTACCTTGAGCCTAGAAGGAATTAAGATGTTCCTGCCTGACAGTGGAGGGAAGTAATGGTGTGGTGTGTAAAAGTGGTGTATGGCAATCATTTCGCCTCTGTCCTCATCTGTTGCTGGTATAAACTTGAATGGAGTATCTTAAATGGAAATGTGTTCTGATGTGTTTCCTGATGTCAAGAGAACAGCAAGGTATACATTTATTGTTATACGTGTGTGTGGGATTTTCTGTGCCTGCTTTCAGCTGTGATTCATGAAAGCCAGGGCAGAGTCTGGGAAGCTTAAGTTGATCTTACTTAAAAACACACTCAATTATGTCCTTTACAGCTTACCCAAGAGCTCGGGTATTTTGGGAGCTTATAGCAAATCCTACGGTGAAAACTCTGCCCTTCTCGAAGTCTGCAGCCAAATTGCAGAGGTGCCGGATTTGCCATGTGCTGATGATGCCCTGGGGAGCAAATCCCACTGCAGCAGAGGCGCTTGGTCCTGGAGCCAGCAAATCTTTTCCTGGAGGAATGTAGTTCTGAAAATGAGCTCCTCTTACTGCCTTGGCCCTTTCTTTGCCTTGCAGCTCAAGCACATTAAACAGATTAATTATTGGGATGTATCTAGCAGGTACCATGCTGGGAAGGACTGGGTATTTCATGGTGACTTGTGCAAGGGGCTTTGTGTGAATGGTTAATTTGGCAGGCAGAAAAAGGAATTTGGCTGAGTTTGTGCTCTGTGCAAGGCTCGAGAGAGGCGTGAGATGGTGCACCCTCAGCTTCTCCATGCAAGGTCCTGTGCCCTGGAGGTGTCTGGTTCTGTTGGTTTTGCTTGGCCCAGTTTTTGTTAGTGGGGCGACCAAAAGGATGGCTCCTATGAGAAGCTTCTGGTAGCTTCCACCCTGTCCAGCAGAGCCAATCTCCGATGGCTCTGAAGGTGATGGACATGCCGCTGGCCAAGGCTGGGCCAATTAGAGATGTTGGTTACGCCTCTGTGAGAACATATTTGAAGCAATGGGCGCGGGCACTTCTTTCAGAGAAGAAGGAGGAGGAGGTGAGAACATGTGAAGGGAAAACAACGTGGAGACACCAAGGTCAGTGGAGAAGGTGGGGGAGGAGGTGCTCCAGGCGCCAGAGCCCATGAATCTCAGCCAGCTGTGGTGAGGGACCCCACACGGCAGCAGTTTGGGAGGACTGCCTGCCCGTGGGGGGACTCAGGCTGGAGGAGTTTGCAGAGAACTGTGTCCCGTGGGAGGAACCCCATGGCGAAGCAGGGGAAGGGCTCCTCTCCCTGAGCAGCAGAAGATCCTGGTGATGGACTGACCAAAGCCCCGTATCCTGTCCTGCCCTGCGCTGTTGGTGGGAAGGAGGGAAGAGGGTGAACAGAGAAGCGGTGTCTTAAGGGCTTATTTTACTTGTTATCCTCCTCTGACTCTGTTAGCAATAAATCTCACTTTGTTACTTTAAGATCAGCTTGTTTTGTCCTTGGATCACTTTTTCTCCCGGCTCCTTATCTCAACTCATGAACCCTTTATGTGTTAACTTTTTTTCCCCCTCTCCTCTGCCCAGCTGTGGCAAGGGAGAGCAGAACGAGCAGATGTCATGGGTGCCTGGCGTTTGGCCAGTGTGCTAAACCACGACATTCNTGCCTGGTAGCTGGTGTGGTTGGAGGCTCCTCTTGCCTCCCTGTTGCTTGGTACCCCAGAGAACTAGCTGGCCAGGGATGGATTAAGATACACTTTGTGAATTGGTGCCTGAAAAATAGAGAGAGCTGGAGATTATCTTGTCAGTCCTCTGCTGCTGAAAGCCTCTCAGCCGTGGTTTGCACCAAAATGTTACATGTGACTTGGCTAAGGTTTTTTTCTCAAAACAATTACCTTGAGCCTAGAAGGAATTAAGATGTTCCTGCCTGACAGTGGAGGGAAGTAATGGTGTGGTGTGTAAAAGTGGTGTATGGCAATCATTTCGCCTCTGTCCTCATCTGTTGCTGGTATAAACTTGAATGGAGTATCTTAAATGGAAATGTGTTCTGATGTGTTTCCTGATGTCAAGAGAACAGCAAGGTATACATTTATTGTTATACGTGTGTGTGGGATTTTCTGTGCCTGCTTTCAGCTGTGATTCATGAAAGCCAGGGCAGAGTCTGGGAAGCTTAAGTTGATCTTACTTAAAAACACACTCAATTATGTCCTTTACAGCTTACCCAAGAGCTCGGGTATTTTGGGAGCTTATAGCAAATCCTACGGTGAAAACTCTGCCCTTCTCGAAGTCTGCAGCCAAATTGCAGAGGTGCCGGATTTGCCATGTGCTGATGATGCCCTGGGGAGCAAATCCCACTGCAGCAGAGGCGCTTGGTCCTGGAGCCAGCAAATCTTTTCCTGGAGGAATGTAGTTCTGAAAATGAGCTCCTCTTACTGCCTTGGCCCTTTCTTTGCCTTGCAGCTCAAGCACATTAAACAGATTAATTATTGGGATGTATCTAGCAGGTACCATGCTGGGAAGGACTGGGTATTTCATGGTGACTTGTGCAAGGGGCTTTGTGTGAATGGTTAATTTGGCAGGCAGAAAAAGGAATTTGGCTGAGTTTGTGCTCTGTGCAAGGCTCGAGAGAGGCGTGAGATGGTGCACCCTCAGCTTCTCCATGCAAGGTCCTGTGCCCTGGAGGTGTCTGGTTCTGTTGGTTTTGCTTGGCCCAGTTTTTGTTAGTGGGGCGACCAAAAGGATGGCTCCTATGAGAAGCTTCTGGTAGCTTCCACCCTGTCCAGCAGAGCCAATCTCCGATGGCTCTGAAGGTGATGGACATGCCGCTGGCCAAGGCTGGGCCAATTAGAGATGTTGGTTACGCCTCTGTGAGAACATATTTGAAGCAATGGGCGCGGGCACTTCTTTCAGAGAAGAAGGAGGAGGAGGTGAGAACATGTGAAGGGAAAACAACGTGGAGACACCAAGGTCAGTGGAGAAGGTGGGGGAGGAGGTGCTCCAGGCGCCAGAGCCCATGAATCTCAGCCAGCTGTGGTGAGGGACCCCACACGGCAGCAGTTTGGGAGGACTGCCTGCCCGTGGGGGGACTCAGGCTGGAGGAGTTTGCAGAGAACTGTGTCCCGTGGGAGGAACCCCATGGCGAAGCAGGGGAAGGGCTCCTCTCCCTGAGCAGCAGAAGATCCTGGTGATGGACTGACCAAAGCCCCGTATCCTGTCCTGCCCTGCGCTGTTGGTGGGAAGGAGGGAAGAGGGTGAACAGAGAAGCGGTGTCTTAAGGGCTTATTTTACTTGTTATCCTCCTCTGACTCTGTTAGCAATAAATCTCACTTTGTTACTTTAAGATCAGCTTGTTTTGTCCTTGGATCACTTTTTCTCCCGGCTCCTTATCTCAACTCATGAACCCTTTATGTGTTAACTTTTTTTCCCCCTCTCCTCTGCCCAGCTGTGGCAAGGGAGAGCAGAACGAGCAGATGTCATGGGTGCCTGGCGTTTGGCCAGTGTGCTAAACCACGACATTCTTGGTGGAGAATGTGGGCAATCATGAGTACTTTGAGATAAGGGTATTTATTGGGAGAAAATAATGGGCAAAACAAGTATTATGTTTCTAATGCAGAATGATGGTGAAGTACTCGCGTTGTAATGGTTGTGAAAGTTCTAGGGGCAGATTGTGTGTAATTTGTCCTTTTGTGTTGTGTTGGAATATTTAATGTAGGACACTTTCTTTTCTTCTTTTTAGTTAGGTTTTTGTTGCTCTTTGTTAAGATTGTGTGTTGAGTGTTGATTTTAATGGTTCTTCTCAAATATGTGATTCACAGAGGTGAGGGGTGGAATGCGTTGGTTTTGCTTGGCCCAGTTTTTGCTAGTGGGGGGCCACAAAGATGGCTCCTGTGAGAAGCTTCTGGAAGTTTCCACCCTGTCCAGCAGAGCCTATCCCTGATGGCTCTGAAGATGATGGCCATGCTGCTGGCCAAGGCTGGGCCAGTTAGAGATGTTGGTTACGCCTCTGTGAGAACATATTTAAGGTGAAATCAAAACAATGGGCGCGGGCACTTCTTTCAGAGAAGGAGAAGGAGGAGGAGGAGGTAGGAATATGTGAGGGAAAACAACATGGAGACACCAAGGTCAGTGGAGAAGGTGGGGGAGGAGGTGCTCCAGGCGCCGGAGCTGAAAACCCTCTGCAGCCCACGGGGAATGCAGAGATCCTCGCGCAGCCCACGGGGGAGTGCCCACGCCGGAGTGGGTGGATGTCTGGAGAAGGCTGTGATCCAGTGGGAGTCCCAGTGGAGAGAGGGGCCCTGCTCCCAAGATGGAACAGCCTGGCCTCGGACAGCTGCACCCTGTGGACGAGGGATGTGTTAAGAGCTCTCCAGACAAATGTCCAGCAGCGGAGGTTGGGTGCTGTGGTGTGTCAGAAATGGGCGTCCCAGAGTCTCAGGGTGGAGGAGGCAGCAGAGCTTCATGCAGGGGCTCAGCTCCTGCTGCCTCTGCAGGCCTCTGGACATGTTCTGGAGATGCTCAGTGTCATTTATGTTTTCCCTGAGAAGTGTCACAGTTGTGTATTACTCACTTTTACTTTTGTAGTCCAGAAGAAATCCAGTGTCTGTAATGTAGGTGGCGACAAGGCAAGGGACCAATGGCATGGGAAGAGGGTGCAAACAGCTGACAAGAAAATGGATTAACTTACAGAAATTTAACTTCCATTAACTTTGCTGCTCTGGCTCCCCAGGGATGAGAAGAACCAGTCCATCATCGTGAGCGGGGAGTCGGGGGCGGGAAAGACAGTCTCTGCCAAATACGCCATGCGCTTCTTCGCCACCGTCGGGGGCTCCGCCAGCGAGACCAACATCGAAGCCAAAGTCCTGGCCTCCAGCCCCATCATGGAGGTAAAAGCTGCACCATTTCCTTTGTCCTGCTTGCACTGATCACTGTGTCTTTCCGTAGGTCACGAGTGCAGTGTGAACCCCTGGGGGCTTGCAAGCAGGTCTGATTTACAGCATAACAGCATCCTGGAGTGGAACTGAAATGCAGAAATACACTGACAGCCTCCATTTAGACCACCCCAATTGCACCTGTGTTCGATGGTCTTAAAGATAAGCCCAAGTATCCCCAGCACAGCTCCAGGAGCTGGGCTTTGATGGGGCTCCAGAGTGGAGAGCTCAAGCAGTGCAGCAGGCACTGTTAGTGTTTTGTCATCTTCTTCCTCCTTTGTCACTGCATGGTGCCCCCTCATCTCATTCTTTTGTTGTACAAACATGGAATAGAAAAGAAAGGGATGAATCCATTTGAGATATTTCGATGCATTTTTATTTTTGTTTGTTTTCTGTTGCTATCAATCACATATTGGCCTCTTCCCACAGGCAACAGCAACAGGGTGAAAGGACATAGTCTTGAGCTTTGCCAGGAGAGGTTTAGGTTGGACATCAGGAGGAATTTCCCCATGGAAAGGGTGGTCAGGCCTTGGCAAGGGCTGCTCAGGGAGGTGTTGGAATCCCCATCCCTGGAGGTGTCCAGGGAAGGATGTGGCACTCAGTGCTCTGGGCTGGTGACAAGGTGGGGATCGGACACAGATTGGACTCGATCACCTTGGAGGGATTTTCCTACTTAAATGATCTGTGATACGGGAGTAATGAGTCCCATTATAGGAAAATCCCTGTTCCGAAGGAAAAGAATTCTTCTTATAAATACAAAAACAAGGGAAAAAGCAGCTTTGTTTCCTTTCACTGAGGCCAGATGCTGAAAATGAATGTCTGAGTGCCTAAATCCCATTTTCCAAACAGATTTTGGAGTCATGAAGTGCCTTCAGTTGCTTTGGGCTTTTCCAAAGGCATGGAGCATGTCAGACTCCCGTGATTTCCTTTCCAGGGCAGGAGGCAGCAGTGCTGCTTTAATGCAGTGTAGCACTGTCCTGTGCTTAACCTTAGGCTTGGCTCAGCCTTTAGAGAGGCTTCCCATCACGGTGCCTCGTGCCAGACTGTCTGACAGACAGAGATGGAGGCTGATCCAGGCTGGGACCTGACAGGCAGCACTTGTGCTCTGACACCCTGCTGTAGGGAATGAGCTGGGATGTCACAACAACTGATGGTGCAGGTGAGCAGTAGGCAGAGCCACCCAGGTGTGTGGCTGATGGGGAAAACTCACTGATTTCTAGTTTCCTTCTTCCCTCACCCATGTCCTCTGCCTCTGTGAAATGCAGCTGCAGTACCAGGGGACACTTAAAACCGTCCAAGAAAAAAATTCATAGTGCACGCTATTCTTCTATATGACCCCAGAATTTTATTGCTCTAATTTTCCTGCCTGTGTTCAGTTCTGGCTGTAATTTCTAAGTGCTGAGGCCAGGCAACCTGCCTGTCTTTATTGGAAATTGATGGGAACATTGCCTATGCAGAAAAAAACATAAAAGAAAACTGCCTGGTTTGCAGAAAAACCCTGAGTTGAATGGGCTTCGGGGGAAGGAGACCTGTCCAGGGAAGCTGCTGGTGTTGACTCTGAACAAAGAAGGGGCATCCTACAAGGCAGAAGAGGAATGTTGAGGCTGTTGGGATGTAGATGATTTAATTACTGTACAAATACTCATTGCTGTTTATACGTATTTTTCTTCCATAAGACCCTAGAGACACCACATTTTCAGTGAAGAGTCTTCCCCAAGGTCGCATTGTTGCTCTGCCTTCTGCACCTGGGAATGGGTTTTTCTCAAATCCTCCTGTGACTGTTTATATAACACTGATTGCAAATTTCAGTGTTTAAAAAAATTCAAAAATTCAATCAAAATTTAATGTTTAATATTTTTTTGTTTCATGCAGGCTATTGGAAATGCTAAAACAACAAGAAATGACAACAGCAGCCGCTTTGGGAAATACATTCAGATTGGCTTTGATAAAAGATACCACATCATTGGTGCCAACATGAGGACATATCTGCTGGAAAAATCTCGGGTTGTATTTCAGGTGAGGAGTTGTGGGACTTTTTCTTTTTTTTTTTCTTTTGGATGCTATATTCCAGGAATTTGATAGTCTGGGCCATTTCTATGGATTTAAAAAAAATAAAAATCTCTTCACAAGTAGAATCACAGAATCGTTTAGGTTGGAAGTGACCTTTAAGACTACTGTCCAACCGTTCCTCCAGCACTGCCCAGGCCACCACTAAACCCTCATCAAATCATCATCATGGAATGGTTTGGGTTGGAAGGGACCTTAAAGATCACCTCATTCTATCCCCTGCCGTGGGCAGGGACACCTTCCACTATCCCAGGTGGCTCCAAGCCCTGTCCAGACTTACCTTGGACACTGCCAGGGATCCAGGGGCAGCCACACCTGCTCTGGGCACCCTGGGCCAGGGTCTCCCCACCCTCCCAGCCGGGAATCCTTCCCAAAATCCATCTAACCCAATTTGAAACCATNGTCAGAGGGACATCGCTGGTCACAGCCTGCTGGAGTCCAGGAGAGCTGAAGGGCCCCATCGGGAGCGCTGTTTGTAGGGCTGCGAGAGGGCGGGCTTTGGCCATGGCAGTGTTTGATCCCAGCCCCAGTTTGGGTGGACACTGCCTTTGAAAGTGTGAGAACAAGGATGTTTTGCCACGGAGGGGAGAGAAATGTTTTTCAGGGCTGATGCTGAGAAAACGAGAATCTTGTTTGGAGTTGCTGGGAGCAGAGAGTGTTTTTGATAAGCTGAGAAGGAGCTGAGCCCAGGTGGTGTTTTCAAGGCCAAGGCTCCAGAAACATTTCTGAGGTCACTCTGCAGCCTGGAAAGGAGCAGGGGGGATGCCCCACCACAGTGCCACATCCACACGGCTTTTAAACCCCTCCAGGGGTCTTTAGTGGTGGGTTGGCGCCTCCACCACTGCCCTGGGCAGCTGTGCCAGGGCTGGACAGCCCTTTCCATGAAGAAATTGTTCCTAATATCCAACCTAAACCTCCCATGGCACAACTTGAGGCCATTTCCACTTCTCCTGTCGCTTTCCTGGTGGACACAGCTTCAAGATGTGTCTTTCAGACTCAGTCTTGGAGTTCTTTATGATTCCTACCTGATGACCCTCACCCTGGGCTAAGGTGTTCCTGGGAGACTTGTTAGATAAAGAGGTGGGGAGAGCGAATTGCAGGCAACAGTGTTCAGTTTTGAAGACGAAGGAGGGACAGGAGAAGGGCTAAGAAGGCTGATGTCTCTGCCACAGCACATCCCTTGGGTTTCTTGTGCAGGCTCAGGTGATGCTTTCTTGGTTTGTGCTTGGGATGTAGCTCAGAAGCACTTGCAAAAATTCTGTCCTTACACAACAAAAAAGTGCCCCAACTACAAAAATCCTAAAAAAATGACAACTTTGAGAAGCCATGAAGAGTAAACCACACTTTTTTGGTATTATTCCAGGTTTGCAACTCAGTGCTTGCTGTCTCATTTAGCCTGGTTATTCCAGAGAGGGATAAGATGTGGAAGGCAGTATGGAATATATTTACTTCCTTTGTGAGATGGGCGATGTGTGTTGGTCAGGCTTGGCACCTCCTTTCTCCCAGGTGGCAAGGAAAACGTCCTCGTGCTGGTGTCACTGATGGGTCTCGGTGTTGGGAAGCAGGGGATGGGACCAGGGTGGCCCTGGGCTCAGGGGGCACCAGTCTGAGGGTGGGAGCACTGCTGTGACCTCTCTGTGCCTCTGGTAACTCGGCGTTTCCCTGCAGGCAGAGGACGAGCGCAACTACCACATCTTCTATCAGCTCTGTGCCTCCTCAAGCCTTCCGGAATTCAAAGATCTCGGACTCAGTAAGTGCTGGCACATCCCTGTGCGCTGGTGGCTGCTGTCTGGGTCTGGTGGCAGCAGGAGAACGTGGTGGGGTTAGAAACACGGGTCACTGGTGAGACCCTGTGTGCCTGGGCAGGGGCAGGAGGGGAGGGAGGGGAGCTCCAAGGGCTTCTGCTCCTGGGTGGAGCACAGGTTTGCTCACCCCGTCACCAGGGATGTGGCAGCTTGGGTGAGGCTGGGGAGGCGCTGGCACAGGTGCCCAGAGCAGCTGTGGCTGCTCCTGGATCCCTGGGAGTGTCCAGGGTCGTGTTGGATGGGACTTGGAGCACCCTGGGACAGTGGAAGGTGTCCCTTTAGGGTCCCTTCCAACCCAGACTATTCCAGGATTCTGTGATTTTGTAAGAATTGGCAGCAGAGCCGCAGTGAAACTACATGCTGTAGTAGATGCCAGCTGATGCAGGGAGATCATGTGTTAACGTTGTACTTGCATAAGATGTGTATTTTAAATCAAATGTGAGCGTGGGCTGATCCGGCCAGTGTCTTGGCAGGAGCGGTTGTGTCCTTGGAATTCATTGTGGTTTTTTTTCAATGGTTAACTCCTGGGACAGGCTGTGTTTTTTCCCCTGGGATTTTCACCAAAACGTCTGTAGAACACGTGATTCAGAGGCTTTGCACTTGCAGCCGGGGATGGAGTGATGTTTCTTAGTTATTCTTTTACCTTGAATATTTGTTGTTGCTCAGAAAGAAAGGCAAGGCTTAAACCATGCTTTTTACCTATTTTAAACAGTGAGCAAGGCAGGTTCTGATCCCACCGTAGGGTCTTGCAGAAGTTTCCATCCAGACTACAGAGGAATGGCAGATAAAGAGAGGGGCTTTCAGTTTTTGCATAATTCCGAGGTTGTCTTAATGACTTTTTGGGTCACTGTAGGCACATTGCCCACACAGAGCACATCACTTTGACCACTTTCAAGAGTTTCTGCCATAGTTACGTGTTTCATTTTTAAAAACATATGCTGGGTAATGATGGTGTCTGCTGGCATCTTAAAACTCAGACACAAATTATTTCAGCTCAGTCTGGGAGATGAGTTGACGTGTGAGAGCTCCAGCTGTGAAACCACTGCTCTCTTCTTTGGAACATGTGGATCTGGGAAAACACCAGGCTTACTCATCACAGCTCTCTAAAAGCATCATCTGTGTTTGTGGTGACTGGTGGTGGTGGAGGCTGAGAGGTCTTTGCTGTCCTGGTGCATCACCCAGGACACGTCTGTGCTGTTGTGACTGTGACTCAGGGATGAGTGGGTAGTGGCAACAGCTGGCAGTGCAGGAGGCAGTGGGTGCAGGGGCCATTAGCACACAAGGAAGCCTTCTTGGGTCATTTCTGATCACAATCTGGTGTCAGTGCATGTCAGTCTCCAGATGCTCTCTGTGGGACTTTGCATTTGCTCTGCCTTGGCCTGAGGAATTGCTGGTGCTGGGCAGTGCTCTGTGGGTGCAGAGGTGCACAGTTCACTTGTTTTTCTTTTCTTTTGAGTGATGTTTTTAATTTCCGACTTTGCCTTGGATTTACTGGCCGGTATGAAGATGACTAGTGAGAACTCAGATTTATTTCCACGTGTGAGCTGTACTTACCTGTCAACCTTGTCTTCCCAAGGCTTATACAAAACGAGAGGTGTCTTGATGTGAAAATGCACCTTGTATTACATGTGGAGGAGGATGCATATTTTCCCATGTGAAAAACAGGATCTGTTGCTTCTCCTTTGGCTCTTGCACAAACAAAGAATTGTTGTTACTTTCTTTTATTTTGAAAGATGCTAGAAAACAAAGAGAGTCTCTAAGCGTACATGAGCCCAGCAGAGCAAACCAGTATTGGCTTCAGTCAGAGTGAACCTAAAGGCTTAATTTTAAACTAGAAAGTAAATATTTGACTTTAAATGTTCATGTGCAGTGCAAGTGCCTTTTGAAGTGTGGTGTCTGGCTTAATGATGCCTGGGCAGTGGTGCAAGGCAGGAATGTGTTTTATTTGTTTGCAATGAATCAAAGGCTTTATGTGGTTGTTAAAGTAAGTGCCGAGATCTTGAAATATAGAGATTGGAGTCAGTTGTACCAGGGATGACTCGAGGCAGAAACAGACTGTGGTGTGGATGTTTGAAATTGAAAGTTGATGTCCTGGTGCCATTGCTGCCAGCAGCCCTGGTGCATCTTGGGGGGTGATGTGCAGCAGCATCAAGCTGTGAATGGGATGTGCTCCACCATGGGCTGGGTGAGCTCCTGTTCTGCTGGGGGACCACGAGGGACATTGTCTGCCTGACCCCAATCAGCATTTTCTGCCCCTTGTTCCCAATGCTCCAGCAATGAGTGGAATTACTGAAACCTCCGTGTCGCAGGGCTTTGTATGCCAAAAAGAATTAAATGTTTTTCTTTACAGCCTGAAAGTACAGCTAATGCAGAAGCCTGTGGGAGGGCTGGGAAGGCATGGGGAGCTTCTGGTGGCAATTTGAGTCAAAAAACATGCAGATTGCAGTGATTTTAAAGGTTAACACTATACCGGTGTGGAACACACAGTAGGCTTTTTCTCTATATATATGATGCTTGGGAAAAATGTTTGTGTGTGTTAATGAGTGGGTTTTGGCAAATGGCTCCTACTCGGTTCAAAAGAGGCTGAGGCTGGGGCTGAGAACTGATTCTGGGTGGGGTGGGGAGGCTGTGCAGGGGCTGGGCTCCCCCAGCTCTCCCAGGGGACAAGCCCTGGCTCTGGCAGGACTCAGCCAGCAGCCTTGGGCACACATCTCACTGCTTTGGGCCTCAGGTAGAACCGTGTTTCAAGGGGGGGAATTACATGTGCGGCTTTTTTAGGGGGACATAAATCCTGCCATCTTTTCTTGTATTTGAGTTTGAAATGCCTCTCAGTCTCCATGGGATTTATAGGTGTCATCCTGGAGTAACTTTGCTAAAGTGCAGATGTTAAAGTGGTGTAATGCAGCCAACTGCGAGCCATTCTCCGTTCCCTTTGCTCCCAAGGCTTCAGGCTTTATGTGGAAAAGGTGTTACATTATCTGAATCAGTCAAGGGTATGTAAAACAGGATAAGGAGTTACTGAAAGTAGTCACCTCAGTATTTGAAATGGTCTTCCCCTGTGTGGTGGAGCTGCTATTAGAATCCCAAATACCCCACAGCACTGCCCTGACTGAACTTACTTTGCATGGGGAAGAGCTTTCATCCCTGCAGGAAGCAGCTGTGGTCACTTACCAAGGTTCTGCTTCATCCATTTCTGACCAAGCCGTGGTTCAAAGGAGACGGGTGCCCTGCAGGGGTGGGGGACAGGGAGCACCCCAGTGCGTGTTCTGGGGAGCAGCTGCAGGGGCTGAGTGCTGCTTGCTGATCTTTCTCCTCTTTCTTCTCTCCTAGCATGTGCCGAAGACTTTTTCTACACTTCTCAGGGAGGTGACACATCCATCGATGGCGTGGATGACGCTGCTGACTTTGAGAAAACCAGGCATGCCTTCACCCTGCTCGGTAAGGGTTGCTCTGCTTGAGGTCTGCACAGCAGAAGTCTCTTGCAATTGTTTTCATTGTTTCGCCTGAATTACAACATTCCTGTTGACCTAGTTGGCTTTACTTTGTTCTTGAGTGGGAGCTACAGAAATGTTTCTTGCAGCTGTCTGTGAAACAGCAGTGAAATGGAGAAGGACACAGAATTTAAGAGACTTAAGCTGTTCTGGAGTCAAAGCAGGGTTGCAGTATTGACTTGCTATTTTTTACCCTGTTTACAAGCGGGAAAAGAGCTATTACTCTGCAGTTCAATCTGTGTTGTGGTTGAGGGTGATGTCACTTCTTGGATCACAGCATTGTACCGAGTAGCTGATTCCTGGAAATAATGAGCTGAGTACATCCCTGCTGTGCAGAGTCCACATCTACATGGCAGCTGCACGATCTATGGCTGTGACCAGCCCCCGTGCCTGCAGCAGGGGAGCAGAGCTGTACCCTGCCTGCACCAGGGCTCCTAGAAAGGAAAAACCATCTGGAAAGGAAAACTGGCCCTCCCTATTTATATTTATCTGAAACCAAGTTTATAAATCCTGGTTGATCTCGGTGCCTCTTGGTTCCATTTCACAGCTGGCTGTGAAATCCCCTGACCAGCTACGCCTGCAGTGAGTGTGGGGACTCATTGCAAGCTGTAGAACTGCAAGTGTTTCCCCAAAATTCATCCTCCTTGTGTTTGAGATGAGTTCACTCTCTTTCTCTTTGGGGTGACAGTGGACTTTTTTCTTTACTCTCCTCTTGTTTAGCTCGTGTGACTTCTAACTGTTAACTACTCAAAAAATTTAATTCCTGGTTGCTCCAAACTTGCCCACAGGACAGTAATCCCTAGGGAACTCTCTCCCCACCCCCTTGGCATGCGTAGTCTCTCTTTTATCCCCTTTTCTCCCCAAGCAGCCCTTCTCTCTCCTCGCTGGTCCCTGGGAAGCACTGTGAGAGTATCTTGCTCTGGGGCCAGTTTGATGATGTTTTCTGTTCTTCACGTGCTCCTGTGTCTCTGCTTTTCCTCATTTTCCTTCAGTGTTTCCCAGCTCTGCTTCTGTTCAGGGCCTGGTGAGATTGCTACTGGTTTCCAGTCTTGCCTTTATGTGTGTAACAAGACGTCAGATTTATCTGCAAATCCCCAATCCTAGCCAGGCTTAACTCAAATTAAGAGTTCCAAGTAAGAGCAGAGCACTGCTCCTTTTAGTAACCTTGAAACATTTCTCACTGTGCTGATAACAGAAAAGTCCCAAGAGAGAGAAGGGGAAGCTCTGGATAATTCAGAAACCAGCAGGTGATGTCTCAGACCTTGGGTGGATAATTAGGACACCAGCCCTGAGCACAAAAGGGACAGAGAAACCCAGCTGGGATGTAAAAAAAATGCAAGATACGGCAAGAAGGCTGTGTGCAGGCTGCTGCTGAGCAAGGCTCCTGCTGGGAACGCCTGTAAATCCTGCCAGAAAAATAGACAAAGCAATATATAAATAAAATACATAAAGCAATAACATCTTAAACCCCAAGTAAGGACCCACAACATGTAGCTCTTGTGGAGTCACTGGGGATGGTAAGATGGAGCTCCACATCACCTCCCTGGTGGCTTGCTGTGTCCAGCTGTGCCACCTGTGGGGAGGCATTGTGCCTCGCGTGCAGGGCTTTAATTTTCACTTCTGTTGGTGGGGCATTGGCAATAAGTTGTAATTTATGTGCTTTGGGTGTCAGCAGACTGTGATCACAGAGAAGCAGCTCCGTGTCCTGTGAAAGCTGCAGAGCCCCTGTAACTCTGATCCTATTTGGTCACTGTGGAGCAGCATCCTTGCTTTTGTGTACATTAAACCCATCTGTGTTAAAATTGAAAGTTTATGGTGTACTTACTGGAAGAAGCCTCATGATTCTGAAAACCAGTCACCTGGGAAGGAAATCAAACACTGCAAGGGCCTTCAAATAAACTTAAAATCGTGTCTCATTTTCTGTTGTGACAATCAGCTATCAATTGTTCCCATAGGAGTGAAGGAGTCTCATCAGATGACCATTTTTAGGATAATCGCTGCCATTCTGCACCTGGGGAACTTGGAAATCCAAGGGGAACGAGATGGGGAAGCCTGCAGTGTATCGGTAGGTCACCCTCAGGGATGGGCACGTGGGGAGCTTGGTACTCTCAGGAGTCAGGCCACGTTCATGTGTTGAGCTTCATGGCAGTGTCCTTTGGTAGAAACCCTTTTTCCTCGTGGTTTTCTTCACCTTTTTTGAAAACACATAGTAATTTCCTAGTTGCTTTGTTTGTCCTGGGAGATAATGCATTATTCCTCCTCTCTAGCCAGCCTGAAAGCAAGAAAAAAGCAAGAAAAAAATTACTCACATCCCTTCTGTCCCGACCCACACGTAACTCTTCCTGCTTCCTTAGAACCCCTCGTGCAGGGTGCTGGGGTGTGGTGACACTGATGGTGACACCAGCACGAGGCCTGATGCTTCACAACCGCTTTCCTGCTGGCAAAGCCATGGAGCTGGTGCTTGTAACGTGGCCAGAGGAGCACCGCACAGTTAATTAGCAGAAATAAATCACACTAAAGATGCCTCGGAGGCAGTTTTTCTGTTTCTGTGTTTGCTCAGAGGTGGGGAAAAATAAAGCGATTATATGGAAAATACTGTCCTGTAAATTACCATTGCATCCCAGGCTGGGTCGTTTGTTCTTAATTAAAGTATTAGTAGGGTTCTGCACACACTTTAGTGTTACCCTTGAGATAACGTGGTGTTCCCTGAGTTAGATGCTGGGGGTAATTTACTTGGTATTTGGCAGCATGAATATGTGAAAGCCGCCTGTTTCAACAATGTTGAGTTCTGTTAATGAAGTTCATGTTGTTTAATTACCTTCAAATATAATTGCAGGGTATTATATCAATTCTGTTACAGCCTTGACTCTGTGGTCAAAAAGGTATCATGGCAATAAACATCCTAGAATTCTTGTAAAATGCATTTTTTTCTCCATCCCCAAACCCATCCAGCATTTCTAAGTACACTTATCTAACTGGAAAAAATTTACTTCCTCTAGATATGTACTATTACACAGAGGAAGGGGAAATTGTTTTCTCATTGTCCAAAAGGCAGTGCTTGCTATCTTAGCTTAATAGAGACTCAGAACTGCTTTGTCTTAATTTGAGCAGGGGAGAAATACATTGCACCAAAGAAAATGAAGTTCACATTTCATTTTATTAATTGTGCAAAGCCCGAGCCCTTCTGGCAGTGCACGATTTATAACTTTGTTATTCAGGATGGAGTTATTTTGTAAAAGGCATGGTGTCATGGCATACCCTGAGCTGTAATCTGGGTTGCTCGGGGGGACGGCATTGTTGCAGCTCAAGGAGGAGTGAAGTGAGGGATGCTCTTTCCTGTGGAAATCTGCTCTTTGTGCAAATTGAGAGCTCAGGGATAACCAGAGTGGCCCTTGGTGCCACTGTCCAGAGCTCTGTGTGAGCTGTCCCACCCCTGTCCATGAGGACTGGCACAGCGGGATGGGTGTCACAGCTTTCCCATTCCTGTCATCTGCACAGAGACACAGGCTTTCCCCAGATAGTCACAAAATGCTGCTGTATCTTGCACAGATCTGTGAGCTTGAGTGTTAAAACGCCAGTCTGGGGTGTCACCAACCTGCTGACTTTGCTTCTGGTCCCCCCAGAGCGAGGACGAGCACCTGAGGAACTTCTGTGTCCTGCTGGGCGTGGAGCACAGCCAGATGCAGCACTGGCTCTGTCACCGCAAGATCGTCACCACGGCCGAGACCTACGTGAAGAACATGTCCCTGCACCAGGTGGTGAACGCCAGGAACGCCCTGGCCAAGCACATCTATGCCCAGCTCTTCAACTGGATCGTGCAGCACATCAACAAAGCCCTGCACACCACCGTGAAGCAGCACTCCTTCATCGGCGTGCTCGATATCTATGGGTAGGCACGGTTCCTGCTGTCCTTTGTAATTTGTGCTCCCCTTCTTGCGGGGCACACTTGGCCTTGGCTGGTGGCAGGTGGTGGGAATAATAGAAAGGAGCACAAAAAAGTGTGTAGTTTGCAGTTTTGATCGTCCTTCAGACTGTGCAGCCTTCACCCTGAAATGGTGCACACGGGTCTGTGTGAGCTCTGGGTTTTGGGATTTACTTTCCTACCTGGGGTTTCTGTCTCCTGAGCTGTTTAAAACAACATTAAAGGTGAGCTGGGGTAAAGGTGCCTGGTCTTGCTGTGGGGTTTGAGGAAATTACTTTGCTTCTTCAGCTGTGAAGCCGCTGCTGCAGGGCCCTGGTGCAGTGAGAGCTTTCAGAGGACCTTGGCAACCTGGTGGGGACATAAGGTGCAAAAAGCTCTTGCAAGGATTGCAGCCTGCAACCTCAGGGGCAATGAGCTGCTTTAAAATTGTTCAGGGTACCAGTTACTGCCCAGTTTGTTGTCCTGGTAGAAGAGGGATGTGAGACTTGTCTGTGAGTTCACTTTAGCTGAAGTGCTGGAAAGGAGCAGAAGATGGAGGAAAAAGGAAGGGTTCCTGTCACTTGTGGGGTGGAAAATGAAAGAAGTCTTGTGGGTTTGGGTTTTACCCTCCACTTTTTCAACACTTCCATTTAACTGTGCTTGCTCAGTCCCAAATCCCATGTCGTGGCAGACTCCTCTGAAGGTCTGTCAGCTCTAGGGGAACCTCAAGTTCAGAACGAAATCCTGCCAAGACAGTTCTGGATCAGAACAAAAAGGCAAAATGATTTTATGGCTATAACACCTGTGTGGGTGCTGGAACTGGATCTTGTCCATAAACCCTCCCATGAGGTTTCTACAGCTGCTGGTGCTTGGGATGTTGATTTCGACATCTGCTGGACAACCACAGCAGCAGAAATGATGCCAGAAAGTGCTGCAGCACCAGTGCAGCCCCACTGTCTGTTCATCTCCATCAATAACTGCTGCCGTATGGCAAGGTTTGCAGGAACACTGCTGTCAAGTATAACAACAATACAGTTCTGCTTGATTTGGGATGTCAGTGGGATAATTTGTGGTGGTGAGTTTGCTCTCATTTATTTACAAGTTTCTGGGCTCTTTTGGGTAGATAGCACAGGACTCGTAAGATCTTAAATATGGCACAGTCTGGTTCAAAGACTGTATGAGACAGAGAAGCTGTTTCCCATCATTGTCCCCACAAATGGAATTTTTTCTGCGAGCTGGATTATGATAAATAAAGCTTTGAGATGGAGCCCTGTGGGTGATGGTGGGTCCATACAGAAAATTGGATGCCTGAGTTAGAGGATCAGACTTTCAGAAATCTGAATGAAAGGAGACTTGAGGATAAGGCTCATAAAAGATTAAGCTGGGCTTGGAAATCTGTTAGTGTGGAAGAAAAACCTCCTTCAGCCGCAAGTCCGTGTGTCACATCCAGTGCGTGGGCCAGCAGCTGTTTTCACAGCACTGGTGGCACCAGCAGGGCTTTTCCACAAGGACCTGCAGGTCCTATTGAAGAGGCAGATTTGCAGGGCAAGGTGACCATGTTCATGGCTGAAATGCTTGTGAGACTCTGGTGTCCTAAAAAGAACATAAATCCCTTTTGTAAATGGGTATTGCTGTCTAGATGCTGAGTAATTAACAATGCAGTGAATTTGGGTGATGACAACCTGACTCTGCTGTCCTTTAAAGTGGTTTGGTTCTCCTAACTCATGTTTTTATTGAGGTTTTAATGCATTTTGCTAACTATTAGAATTTTTTTTCTCCAAATGGATGTTGTTTTTCCCTTTCCTTTGGGACAGGGATTGAGCTGGAAAGGCAGGGAGCCTGCAGCCAGCTTCACAGCATGTCCCTGACATCCTGGGAGCTTCTTTGTCCTGGTGCTCCTGGGGGAGGACTGCCCCCATGGGTGGGGTTTCTAGGGATGGCATCCAAACAGACGATGCAGAAGCTGTAGGGTTTTTCTTGTAATGTTCTAATGCTCAACTTGATTCCCTGTTAACACTGAGGTGAGAGGGTGCAGAATTGAAAGCCTTTCTGTATTTAATGGAATGGTGTTCCTTGCTGTTGCAGTGACACCGCAGTCTGTCACAGGAGTGGATACACGTGGCACTCCTGGACTTGCTGGGGACAGCTTGTTCCCTCTCTTGTTTGCCATGCAAAGGGAAATGTGAACACCCAGGTGACTAGCTGTGTGCTGGACTTATTCATGAACTTTAAATATTTTAATACAAACCTTGGTGCTGCAGAGGACTTAGGGGATACCAGCCACACAGCCGAATGGGGAGCAGCAGAAAAACCAAAATACAGTGTTGGCCCCTCAAAAAATCTACTCACAAGAGCTGTCCCCAAGCTGGATGTGCCTTCCAGGACGCTACAGTGATGGGCTGGAGTGGTGAATATGCTTATTTTTTTCACCAAGGTAGAGTGCACTGAAATGAATGGAAACCAAACAGGCACTGTTTGGCTTTCCCCATCAGGGTGTTGCCTCAGTGCAGCCGCTCTGAGCAGGTAGAGCCTCCTGGTGAGCAACACGTAGGGCTGGCAACTAATGTGCTTTGTCAATTAGCAGATTGTGCTGGTAGAGTCCCTTAATTAGCAACTTTGCGAGATATCCCTTGGAGCTGGTGCTGTACAGCAGCTCTGCCCCTGGCTGGCACTCGCTGGGAGGGTTCATAAATCACATCTGGTGTCTCTGAAGGGGAGAAAAAGTTTCTACTCCAGTTTGTTTTCCTCATATACTCCTGCCCTCATTGTGCTTTTCCACCTAGCTCACCGTGCCTCTCCATCTGTGTTTTAATTAAGACTTTTCTTCGCCCGGTGCTGTGATCAAGATCCTGCAGGAGCTGGTATTTCCAGAGTCCTGGGGAAGTCACATCCCTTGAGTTGCAAGAGCTTGAGGCACAGATTCGCTCGGTCATGCAACCGAGACGGAGCACAGTGGGAGCTCCTCAAGGACACATTCACCACTGAGGGCCAGGCCACGTGTTTAACGTAAACATTTGTTGACCCAAACACCAGATTCTGTTGCATCAAAAACTGTCAAGCCCAGTTTCTGGGAAGGGAATGGATTAAGCATCCTCTGCTTGGCAAAGGTGGCACCAGCTCCGGGGGCAGTGCCAGCCACAGGGCAGGCAGAAGGAAAGCAGTCCCAGGTTTCCTCAAGAACTGTGGGGTTTATAAAAACACAAAACCAGCTTTTTTCTCCCATTTCCCCTTTCCTTTTGCCGTTTGGTATTTTGTTTCCCTGGGGACTCTGGCATTTTTTGTGGTGATGGCATTGTCACCTGGAATTACATGGGGAATAACGGCATCACCTATGTAACAGCAGGGTGGTCCTCAGAAAGTGGCAGAAGTATTGATTATTTTGGGGAAGAGAGGTTGGAAAGAAATGGCTTCATTTATTCAGTGTTTTAAGACTGTTCTGCCAGCTCCTACAGTGCCGATTACCTGAACAATTATTTAGTCATATTTATCATTACAGCAGCTTACTCATTGAACAACACAGGAAGCCTTCCCACTTCTCCCCGTGGTTTAATCCTTACAGACATGCGTCAAAGACTCTTTTTTCCCCTTCCCCCATCCAACTAGGCCTTAAAAATAGAAATATAAAGCACGTAATTCCCAGTGGTAGCTCAAAAATGCCCTGTTTGAGTTTTGAGAGCAAGCCTGATTCCCTGTGCCTGTCCCTGGGTGTTGCATTCTTCAGCCTCAGGGGCTCAGCTTGGCTCCCTGCTCCTTACCTGTAGTTTGTGCTATTAAAACTGCATATTTTTTCCTTTCTACTTGTGACTAGGAAGCCATCTTTGGGCTCGGTTTGGAGTTGTGTGGAAGGGTAGGATGGTGTTTTGGGGTGAAGAGCTGTAGAAGTCCTGGTGAAGAGGTGAATCACTGAGTCCAGCACCAAGATTCCTCTGAGGTTCCTCTAAGGAATATGGAATTGGGGCTGAAATCACCATTTTTCCCCTTCTGCCTTCCAGAAGTTGCTTACTCACGTGTGTCTAATTTTTGTGCTAACAGGGATGCAGTACAGAAGATATAATTACAAATTTAATACCTTCTTTTTCTGCTCTATTAAATTCCATTAAAAACAGCATGTTGGCTCTTTTAAGACAGCAGCTACTGTTTCTTCATCACCTTTGCGGCAAATGCATTTGAACTTAATATTTAATAATATTTTTCCCCAGGAGAGGCAGTTACATTTCTTGTCTCAGACAGCACTGATGGGCAGGAAGCTGCAGTCATGCCAAATGTCTCATTCGTATGTAGCAGGAGGAACTTCTTGAGTCCCTCGAGTTGTGCCCAGGCAAGAGAGGTGTTTTGAGGGAAAAAAGCATGGATCTGGGATAGGAGGGATGGAAGGAACGGGTTAAAAAATTGATGTTCCCCGTCAGACAGATGATACCGTTGTAGGGAGGAAAAACAAAAAGAGTATTTTGAGACAAAGCAACGCCTAATGCTGATTTATTCATTGCTTTGCAGGTTTGAAACTTTTGAAGTGAATAGCTTTGAACAGTTTTGTATCAACTATGCCAACGAAAAGCTCCAGCAGCAGTTCAACTCGGTAAGGTCAGCTTGGAAACGTTCCATAAAACTGAGCAGAAAATGTAACAAGGCAGGATAGTTGTGTGTCTGGCTTCTGCTTAATGGCATTTACCTGAATATTGAATCCTTGAGGTACCTTTCTCCCAGACCCTTCACTGCATGGCTCTAGATATTCCTATCAAGTTAAAAAATGTTGCTTAGTTGATGTATAAACTTGATCTTGGAAATAGATTTGTATATGGTTTATGCAAAGGCTCGCAGATTGCTCTGAGTAAGTATGTAATTTGCCTTTTTCTTGGTGCTGTTTCGGTCCTAAAACAAAACCTGGGTGGTCTCATGATGATTTCCATTTTCCATGATTTCCATTTTATTTTGAATTAAAATAAATTATGGGTGAGGAAACCTTCCCATTAAGCATGGCTTAAACCTGTGAGATGGAAACTCTGTATTAAATAACAGGATTGGACACACTCCCCACTTTTCACTTGGACATGCCTTACAAAAACCAGAAGTTTTCCTATTTTATTAGAAACAATCTCCTGCACTGGAAATGAAACCAGTAAGGGGTTGTCTTCTGCTTTGGTTGTAAGTAGGGAAAAAATTACTATTAATTTCAGGATACAGGGGAAAACTTGTTAAATTCGAGCAGCTAAGTACTGCAGATGAGTTTGGCCCTTTGAAACCATATCATATGCATGGACATGAACATTTGCAGTCTATCTAATGCATCAGATAGATCACTGCTGCTAAAAATGAAAAGTAAATTATGGATCGTATTTGCACTATTCATATCTTACTTGGTATGTCTAACTATCGCTTCTGAAGCTTATAAATTCGAACTCCAAGATGACATGTTTGAAGAGATTTTAAAAAGCTATCTTTGAAGGAAGAAAAAGTGTATTTGAAAAATCATTTTTTAATATGCTTTAGAGTATCTCAGAAATAGCCAGAGACAATTTATCTGCTTGGGCAGAGGTCTGAGATACGTAAGCCATGCAAAGATTTTTTTATTACTAGTTTTTTTTAAAAATAAGACTTTGCAATAGAAGTGTCTCTGAGTCAGTCAGATGCTGATGCTGATATCCCTCCTAGGATGATGGGTGCTCTTTGTGAAGCCCTGCTCGCAGATGGGGACACGGGCTCTCAGCCCTGGCTGGGCTCCCAGCTTGTGAACCTGCTTCAGGTCACTGCTTTAATCAGCAGAGCAATAAAGCAGAGAAGGATTTTTGTCAGCCCAAGAGATATATGTGTCATTCCCACATCAGTGTATGGCTTCCACCTGCACGCAGTGACAGCTTCAGTCACTTTGTAGTGAAAGTCATTTAAAGCCTTATTTTCCCTTGCCCCGTGGTTTCCCAGTGTAATGCTTTTATTTTCCTTGCCAGGAGCTAGGCTGTGTAAATGGCAGAGCCTGTACAGGCTGTAGGTGAGGGTGCCCAAAGCCTCCATGGCTTCGGGATGTGCTCATGGAATGCTGAGCTCAGCGGGGACAAGGGTGGGGGGCTGTGCTCTGCTGGCTGGGGTCACACCCAGTGACTCTGCTTTCTCCCACTCCCAGCACGTGTTTAAGCTGGAACAAGAAGAGTACATGAGGGAGGGAATCCCTTGGACTCTCATAGACTTCTACGACAACCAGCCCTGCATAGACCTGATAGAGGCCAAGCTTGGGATCCTGGACCTGCTGGATGAAGAGTGCAAGGTAAGGAGGACCTCCCACCTTTTTAAGGGTGTTTTTATTTTTATAGAAGATCAAAGAGTGGCCTTTGATCTGTGGTGTCTTGCAAGTGGGTAGGCACCTCGTTTCATATGTGTTGCACTGTGCTCATGGCAAGAGTAGGCTTGAGCTGGCATTTGCTTTGGTTTGGAACACTTCAGAGCCTCCTTGGCAGGTGTTTGCTCCAAATCTGGGTACCTGCACTCACCACGTGCAGCCAGTGCTCGTGTTTTTGGCCGGGCTGTACTTGGGAATGGCCATTGACTGAGACTTGGTGTTTTTGGCATTGCCCAGGAGCTGGAGCTCCTCTCAAGCCTTTTTTTGTCTCAGGGGAAACCTGAGTCTGCTTGCAACAGCTCTTTAAGGTAAAGCTCATTGCATTTATTGTGCAGACTTCAGAGACTTGCAGTGTTGGAGAGCAGTTTGCTCAGGTTTGTCCTCTCTCTCTCGTACTGGCTGAAATTAAATCCTGTTTGAAAGTGGAGAAGAAAGGCCAGAGTTGCAAACCTTAATGACAGTCCATAAGAAAGGTTGGACTCCTTGTTCACACATTGTTCAGTCACGAATTATGACGTGTACCTAGGAACAGGAAATGTCGGGTGGCAGGTTTCCTTGGGAAGTTGGGATGCCTGTTTTGAAGATCTTTGATGCTGGAGATGTCCTGTTGGAAGGGGGCTGCCTTCCTGCTGGATGTGGCTGCCTTGAGGAACCTCAGCCTGGTGTTGCTGTGGGGTGACCCAACAAGTTGTCCTCAGGAAGGGTTTCCATCGAGACTTGGATATGTTTTGTGCCAGGAAATGTCTTTCTGACTGTGGGAGGGCTTTGACTGTCTTGAACAAGGGCAGGAAGAATGAGGCAAAGTGTTGGGGGAGCTGAAGTAGGTAAGGGGCCTTCACCAGGATAGCCAAGGTGATAGCAAGGAAAAAGGAATTCTTGTTGTACCTGTTGGATCCATGCGTACAGGACAAATCTGGTGGCCCAAGAACACAAGTGTCTTTAATGCATCAGAGGGAAAGGTTTTGGGTCCATTATTTAGACTGTTTTCCCTGGACAACGATGTAGGACCTGTCTTTGTCTGGGAAGGGGTGACCTGTGAGGTGTTTGCTGTCCTCCAGGTGCCAGGGCTGCCTTCCCAAGCATGGTGGGGCTGTCCCAGCCTGCACACCCCTCGAGCTCAGCTCTGGTCTGGGCTACAGACACTGGCTACCTCTTTGTGATGAGCTGGAGTCGGGGCTTTGCCCTTTTCAAATCTGCTCTCAGGAAATCTCGTTAAAAATGAGAACAAATTACACTTAATTTGATGTCCTTAAAAACAGCATCTCAGCCAGTGCTGGCTTGGAAGGAGGTCAGAGTATTTGCTTGATATTCAGCACCATTTCATCTGGTCTCTGTGCTATTAAGCCCATTACATTTTTCAGGCTCCAACTGTTTCCTGGATGCTGTGAGGACCATAAGGGAAGTTTCCCTGGTGTTGGGAGTAACACCCTTGACTACTCTCTGGCTCACCTGTCACTGGTTGCTACTGGTGGCATTGCTGGTGGTGGTGTTGCTGTTCCTGTGCACCACCAGTAGATCTGCCTGGTACTACCTTTTTCATCCATACTTATTTTTTGACACCAAAGAAAAAAAAACAACAACAAACAAACAAAAAAAAACCCCCACAAGATGTATTCCCTCCCCATTCTCATCAAATGCCAATTATCTGGGTGTTTACCTGTCAGTGGGGGATGCTGTCATTAGTCACAGGCCCTTATTACCGGCCCTTTAATTGCCTCTTTTATAACAACCTGCAAGTGTTCTCCAGATTTATGAAAATTTCAGCAAAACCTGTCAGCTGAAAACACCAGTTTATGGATGAAAACCTTCACCCCCATGGCAGTGTTTCACCTCCTGGGGTGGGACCACAACAGGGTAATTACATGCCACCTTGTTAGAACTTACAGCAGTGGATAAAAACACTTTGGGACGTGAAACAGTGTCAGGGGAATATTTAGTACATAATGAAGCATTAGTACAAATGTAGAGGGTTTGTCACTTATGTTCTTGCTTCACAGTATGGGGTTTTTTAATTTAATGTGTGGTTGGGGAGGAGGTGGCTGGGTACGTGCTGAAGCTGTTCAGGAAGTGGAGGTCATAGGAGAGTCTTCTTGCTGTTTAGGGGAAAATTGACATAGGAATTGGCAGTGAAAGAGAGGGCTCTTGAACTGGGATTGGAGTGTTAAGGACTAAACCTGTCTCATGAAAGCTAATGAGAAAGCCCCTAGTTCTTAAAACAGACTTTAGGATATAGAATCACAGAATGGTTTGGTCTGGAAAGGACCTTAAAGATCATCCTGCTCCACCCCCTGCCATGGCAGGGACACCTTCCACTGTCCCAGGCTGCTCTAAGCCCCGTCCAGCCTGGCCTTGGACACTGCCAGGGATCCAGGGGCAGCCACAGCTGCTCTGGGCACCCTGTGCCAGGGCCTGCCCACCCTCACAGGGAAAAATTCCTTCCCAATATCCCACCTAATCCTGCCCTCTGGCAGTGGGAAGCCATTCCCCCTTGTTCTGTCCTTCCTTGTCTTTGTGAAAAATCCGTGTTGAGGAGGGAGTTTATTGTTCACGTTTTTTTAAACAGCTTTGAAATCTTAGGAGTTGGAATCTGTTATAGAGTTATTAAGATTGGAGGCAGCTTCTGGAAGAGGAGCTCATTTGGTCCTATCTCCAGTTACGTCCTTGGTCTGCCCAGGAGCCCTTATAATCTTTCTGGACTGTGACCTGTGTCCTCTGCTAAGGGACCGTGGAGCCCCTGAAGATCCTTTTCCCTGTTTCCTGCACTGGAGTTTCACCTGCCTGCATCTGTAGCTTCTTAGGAGGTGTTGATTTTACTCTGATGCCAGAGGAACAGCGAGAGTTCATGTCCCGTGTTCAGAAAAGGCCTTGGCCAGGAACCAAGGCCACCAGGGTTGGCGGGATGCTGATGTGCTGTGACACAAACTGATGAGCCCAGCAAGGTGGGAAAGGGCAGAAGGGCATGCAGGAGAGCCTCCCCTCTGGTGAGCTGTGAAGGGAGGATGCAGTCACTGTGGGGCCAAGGGGGAAATAATCTGGGAAAAGAGTAGAGCGTATCAAGAAATGAAGGATGGAGGCTGTCTTCTCTAAATCCAGTTGTGGGAAGATTGTTTGGATATATGGAATGGATTTCAGGTATGGTTGCACTTGTGGAGGAAATTACTTTCGTGGAGGGGACGGCACAGTTTGGAAGACTGAACTCTTAGAGTTTTGAGGAAGCATGTGGAGTGACTTTCACTCTCTGCAGAGGAGCAGCCAGTTGGGGTTGGTTTTTCAAGAGGCTTAAGTTATCCTTAGAGGAAACAGAAAACTCAGAAATGCGGTGGAGCCTCTGTCAGAGCTGGGTGGGCTGTCCTGCTTTTCAGGCTGAAACGACATGCTGTGTGGGAGTGCTGCCTCTCTTCCAGATGCTTCTCAAGTGCCTTGGACAATGCTGTCGGGCACAGGCTGGGATTTTTGGGGCTGTCCTGTGCAGGGCCAGGAGTTGGACATTGTTGGTCCTTGTGGGTCCTGTCCAGCTCAGGATATTCAGTGGTTCTGTGGCTCTGTTTGGGCATTCAGAGGTTGCTGCGGATGCCCAGGTTTCTCCATAAAGTAGCTCCTGCTACCTCACTGTTTCCTTGCTTTTGCCTAGGCTGTTGGCATGAGAGTGGGAATGAAAAAACTAATGAAAAAAACAGTGTCCATTTCATGAAGTGCATCCAGAAGGGCTCAATCAAGAACAGGCTGATTGGAAGGGCTCACGTGTCAATCTTGTCATCGTTGTCCAAGATTCCTTAGGGATCTTTCTGCTTGGAGCAGCCTGAGCCTGAGGCTGCCAGCGGGGGATGTGTCTCACCAAACCCACAAACTCCCTCACGTTCTTGAGCTCTTTTGTGGCTCCATTCTGTGTCTCATGGCATGTTGCCACTGTGTTATGCTGCTAATGTGCCAAATGCATTTTCTAACACTGTTCAGAAGATGCTCTTTAACCTTTGCTGTGTCCTTCTGTCAAGTGCCAGGAACGCTGTACTCTGCTTCTGGCCGACTGCTTTTCCATCCCGCTTGTCTCCGTGCATCGCTGTGAACTTGGGGATCTGAGCAAATGTGTTTTCCTTGTCTGGACTCGTTAGTTTTTTGGACATCAGAAATCAGCACATGGCCTTCCTGTCCGGGGGGATTTCTGCTCCATGAGCAGATACACAGAGGTTGGACCCCTGGGCTTTCCTCTCGGGCGGGCTGCCCGATCCACGGGCAGAACAGCCTCCCCTACGTCACGCTGTCAGCTCTGATGGCTTCAAAGTCAGGCACATCACTTGCAGGGGAACGTGTCTCCAGAGAGCAGAAGCAACCCAGGCTCTTTTCAGGCTTCAACTTATATTGGAGTGTTAAGGAGAAAAGAAATAAAGTGTGAATAACTCGTGTTTTCAGAGGGTTGACTTTTAGATCGTTAGGTTTGAACCACAGAATCCCAGGATGGTTTGGGTGGGAAGGGACCTTAAGGATCATCTCATTCCACCCCCTGCCATGGACAGGGACACCTTCCACTATCCCAGGGTGTTTCAAGCCCTGTCCAACCTGGCCTTGGATGCTTCCAGGGATCCAGGGGCAGCCACAGCTGCCCTGGGCAAACTGTGCCACCCTCACAGGGAGGAATTTCTTCCTAATATCTAATTGAAATCTACCCTCCTTCACCTTAAGCCATTGACCTTCATTTCTTTTATCTATTTAATTGTCCTGCTGGAGGTGGTGGAGGAGGGATCTCAGCCTTCAGTCCAGGCAGTTCCAAGCATCTCCTCGTCTGGCTGGTGGGCTCTCGGTGGGTTCTTGGTCCTGGCATGCAGAATGGATCTGTTTGGGCTGGCCCTGGCTGCAGTGGTGGGTGTGATTTTGGTTGCAGTAACCTCGTCAGCTCAGGGGACAGTTCATGGAGAGGGGAGGGGGCCCTGCCCCTGGCAGGCAGAGGCACAGTGGGGATGGACGAGCACAGGCAACAACCTTGTGCAATTCCTGGTGTCAGCTTTGTCCTGTTTAAAGATTCCACACAAAATTTGCAAGACAGTCGCTATTCCTCTTCCCCATCCGCTGAAAAAAAAGATGAGATAGCCTCTAAATAACTTTCTCCGTCACTCTAAGGGCCTCAAACTGCCAAGCTAATACCAAAAGCTGTTATAATAGTGCAGATAATGGCCTTGTTAGTTTTTATCTCTGGAACTTGGTCCCTATCAGGTGCTTCTCAGGCAGCTAAAAATACCCAGGCTGCAAAACGGTGAGCAGGGTATGGAGAACCCACTTTCTGGGAGGGAGGAGTGATGCCTTTGAAGTTCAGCTCTGAGATATGCAGGTTTTTTCAGCAAAGTGGATGGCCTGGAAGAGAGCTGGATAAATCTGGCTCAAGGTGGCTGCAGTGCTCCTGCTCTGCACCTGTGGCTTAGTCCTGAGAGGGAGGCACCCAGTGATATCTCCAGAAAGGCTGTTTTTGCATGTAAATATTAAACATAACCCATGAAACGAAACACATCTACATTTATATAACTCCATAGTTTAAACATGCAAGTCTTAACCTTGCATAAATAAAATATGTGTATAATTGCATAGCTAAGTGCCTTTCAATATTTATGTATAGTCTGTGTTATTTCTGTGTATATCTGTAATTGGCTACACTTAAAAACTTTAAAATATAAATAAATGTAGGATAGCATGGCTTGCATGAGTGGCTGCCGCATTTAATTCACCCTTATTACAGGGATTGGCAGGAGATGCTCATCCCTGTGTCCAGAACCCTTCTGGTGTGTTTTGATTTGCTGTCATGAAGTCAAAGGCTGTTTCAGAACCACATAAAGAAATACTCCTCATCTGTCCCGTGTTTTCCTTCTTACTGTTCTCTGTCCCTCTTTCCTCTGTCATTTTTCATATAAAGGTCTGTATAAAGTCCTGATGGATGATCCAGAGCTCTTCCTGCTGCTGCACAGTCGTTCTGTGTTTTTTAGGCTTTGTCCCATCTAAGTTTAAATATTGCCCGAGACTTTTCTTCTGAACCATTGCTTTTTCTAACCTAAATATCCAATTAGGCATTTTTTTGTTAAAAAAAATACTTGTGTGTGTGTGTATGTGCAGCCATTGCTGTGCTCAGCAGTGATCCATGGGATGGGGATGAACCCTGTCAGTGGTGGCTCTCAGCCCTGAAGAGGAACAACTGCACTCCTCATTTCCTTTGGTTTTTGAGAGTTCTGTTCTGTTATGTTGGACTGGAAAAGGACAAAATAAAAGATATACACAGGCACTTTCCTCCAATGCCCAGATGTTTTTTGGAAAGTGTTTGGGGGTTTTGGCTGGTTAGCAGAGAGGTGCCTAAGCGTATCTAAAAGGATGAGTCGTAAACGTGAAGCGTAGAGATGTATTTAGTATTAGAAGTTGCAGCATGTTGTTATATGCTGTGATACACCTGAATGTGCTTAGAAAATAATAAAACAAAATAACACAAACAAAATTCCCTGATCTTGACTTACTGAGCTGCATTTATTTAATTTTACGTTTGTTTAGTGGGTGAAAGCTGCAGGTGCTGGGGAGGAAGGTAAGCTCAAGCCCTGCTTTAACTGCTTTGTGAAAGTAGCCCATTCCTTTGCTGCACAGGGAGTTCTGTGAGGACTTTTCAAAGTCATTGCCACTCTTTAGGATTTCTCCATTCCCTGCCCCATCCTACCAAGCCAGTTCTTGGGCAACACCTGGTATCTTGGTGTACCACGGCCAAATTATTTCAAAGGCATGTCCACATAGGCCTTTGCACCTTGATTTTGATGTAAGCAGGAGGCAGGAGGAGGTTTTGGCATCAAGACATCCATGGCACAGGAGGTTGGATGAGTGGGAAGGGGACATGGGAATCATTTGCCTGCAATAGGGCAGGTGTGTGGACCTGAAGTCCCAGCCCTATAACTTGGGGTTAAAATGTCCTGGGATTGGGATCTAAGTTATCCCAACCCAAGCCTTCTGAGAGGCAGAGCTTTCTGACAACTTATAATTCTAATATTATTAAATCTAGATATTTTAAAATTACTATTGTATTAGCATTATTATTTTAAATTAAATAAACCAGAGCTTTATGCATGTGGTGTCAGGTGGCAGTTTCTGGAAGCTGTTTGTAATGTTGGTTCCTGAGTAATTAATGTATTTTAAATGTAAAAATACTTCCTTAATATTTCTGGTTTAGTTAGTGGTTTTTTTGTTGCTGGTTTGTTTCCTTTTTTTTTTTTTGTGTGTGTGTGTGTGTGTATGTGTGTGTGTGTATTTGGGGTTTTGGTTTTTTTGGGTTTTCTTGTTTGCTTCTGGATTTGTTTCTGCCTTTATTGTTTGGTTTTTTTGTTTGATTTTTGTTTGTTTGTTTGTTTTGTTGGGGTTTTGGGAGTCTTTTGTTGTTTATTGTTGGTTTTGAGGGGGTTTTGTTTGGTTTTGTTTTGGTGGCTGGTTTTCGGATTTTTGTTTGGTTTTACTGTTNTTTGTTTGGTTGGTTCGTTTGTTTGGTTTGCTTTGCCCTTTTTTTACCTACAAGAGCCATTCAGCCTTCTGAAACAGTACCAGCATTTGGGTGCTTTGTGCTGGAATTGCAGTTCAGTGTTTTTCATGGATGTACGTGCCCACAAAGCCCCACACGACCCTGGCACTGTCCCCTTTGTCCCTGTGCAGGTGCCCAAGGGCACGGACCAGAACTGGGCGCAGAAGCTGTACGACCGCCACGCCGCCAGCCAGCACTTCCAGAAACCTCGCATGTCCAACACCTCCTTCATCGTCCGGCACTTCGCTGACAAGGTACCGAAATGGGAAATACACAGCAGGGACAGGAAAGCCTCCTGCAGGAAAATCAGTTTATAGCCCCCTGAGCTGTTCTGTGGTCACAGCGGTGATCGCTGTTTGGTGAGCGTGGTTTGGGGCTCAAATCTAGATCAGCCCCGAGGGCTTCACCTCCCAGCTGTGGCTCTGAGCTGTCAATTGTCGTGGCTTCTCAAGGACAGAAAAATCCTCTTTCGCAAAGCTGCGGTGAAATGGATTTCTATAAGGGCAGCTTGGCAAAAAATGTGTTGGGAAAGGGAATTGTGTTTGAAGAGCAGGAGTTGTGAGCGTCAGCAAGGCACAATGTGGGGAGGAGGTGAGAGGTGATCCTGGGCAGATCCTGCCTTTCTGAGGGAGAAGTTACCAAGTGTGGCACTAAACTAAACCAAATCCCTGTGCCTGGTCCTCCGAGGTCTTGTCCATGGGTTCCAGGTTCCTTGAAACCTTGGTGTGACAGGTGTCACTCACTGCAAACAGGAATCTCAAAGGCTTGCAGTTACCCAAAACACACATTTGTTAGAAAAAAGGTAAGAAGAGCAACCCAGCGATGTGTCTCAGGAGCCAGACAACATCCAGGTGCTGTGATGCCATGCAGGTGCTTTTCCCAACCAGGTTTGCCCTGGATTCCAGACCCACTCTCCATGGTTGGTACTCAGCTTTCCTTAGGCACGTGGTTTTGCACGTGGCTCCTTCACAAAAAAGACTTCTTAGCAAGTTTTCTGTTTTTTATAATTTGGTGGTCACTTATTTCAGCCAATTTCAAATGTAAAAAAAAAGAAATTTTCTTCTGTTCTCACTAAATGTTAAAAAAATTTTAAAAATTCTAAAAAAAAATTATTTTGCATCCCAGCCCTCTGCGGTTTCAAAACCCAAGAGACCTACAAGAAGCTTAGCCAGGGCATATTTTGAGGTTTATTGATTAACTTACAAGGAGTTGAGGAGTGAACAAAGGAGCGTGTAGAGTTACTGATGATCCTTGCATTTTTTATCCTTGGGTTCCATACAGAGCAATTTAATGACTAAGAAACAATCTGCGTTTGCAGTGAAGGTTTTGCTTTCACTCAGATTGACTTCTTTTGATAAAAAGTGACCTTCAAATTCCAGCTGTTCCTTTCCCCTCTCAGGTTTTTCAGGTGAGCTCCTGACAGCAGGGGAGTCGTGGGAGCGCCTTGACTCTGTGTGTTCAGACTTGACCCTCTGAGCTTTCTCTTTTTTTCCCCTGGTAGGTGGAATACCAGAGTGAGGGGTTTCTGGAGAAGAACAGGGACACGGTGTATGAGGAGCAGATCAACATCCTGAAAGCCAGCAAGGTAAAGGCAGTGAGCCAGGGCAGTTGTCCAGGTTGGGGCTGGACCGTGCCTTCTGTGCCACACCACAGCAAGCTGAGGGTGTGAACAGGCAGCTGCCTCCAACCACTGACAGCAGCCAAAGAGCCAAATCCGTGGGGTGTGGAGCCGGGAGAAAGGCGGGAGAGGGGATGCTCGGGGTTACAGTTGCACCCGTGTGTGGATGTGTGTGGTTGTCTGTGTTCCTTCACCCTGGTGTTCATTGCAAAAATAGTTCCCAAACCTGCTGATTCTCTTCTTTTTTGGTCATCAGGGGCCAAAATAAGGAACAGCTGCTTATTGGGCATTGTAAATCCCACTTAACTCTTGCTTTGAGCTCCCCACCCATCACCTCATCACCCATCACCCATAGAATGCCAGGATGATTTGGGTTGGAAGAGAGCTTAGGGATCATCTCGTTCCAGCCTCCTGCCATGGGACACCTTCCACTAGAGCGGGCTGGTCAAAAGCAAGGGGATGTGGGGTTAAAAGCCACTGTCACCAGTGCAGTTTGTGTATTGGGGGTAGTCGTGCTGGTCCTATGACCCTTCTGTGTGAAAGTAGCTGTTCCCTTTAGCTGTAATCCATCATACTTGTCCTTGTGACTTCTAATTACTTTAATAATTACTATGCAAAATTTAGAGTTAATATAGAATGCTGGAAATGTAACATGAACTCTGAGACACTCCAGCTGCTGTGGAGCTGTTTTACACCACTGCCAATGTGTAATGTTAACAAATTAACAGATATTAAAGATCGCTCTTGATGTCACTTGTGTCTTACAAGATTTTGTGCCGTGTACCTTCCCTCTCCTGAGTGTTGCACAAACAACTTGTCAACATCTCATTGCACCAGGTGCCAACAGGGATTGACTGGCCTTGAATGCCAGGTCAATGCCTTTACCTGGCCTTGAATGCCAGGTAAAGTGGGTTTTGGCTCTTGGTGTTTAAAATCTCCTGTGGGCTGTGGATTTGGTGGGATGTTGGAAGCGTAAGAGCTGTGGGGCTCTGAAGGCTTTGGAGTGGGTTGTGCCTGCAGTAGATGAGCATTTAGCAGTGGGCTCCAAGTGGGAGATTTTAGAGTTCGGTGTATAAATTGAGCAGATTTTACACTGACTTCCAGTACTTGTTCTCCATGAACATTCAGGTAGGTTGGGTTAAAAGTGTCAGCAGCACAGACAACTAAGGAATTTCAGATCTGTGTTGTTTAAAAACCAGACCAAAAGTTCTTCCCTGCAGCCTTGAGTCTTTCATTGTCAATTAATAAGCTGAAACTTTAAACAACCTCATCTCTTCCGGGGAGAGCTTTTATTAAGGAGTTAGTGTGAAAATCCAGCCCTGCAAAGTCCAACTCACCATCCAGCAGCCAAAGTCCAGGCATCACTCTGGGGCACCATTGTTCCTACAAACCTGGTGTGTGGCTTAAAGGAAGGAGTACATCTGATTTCCTCCAAACCATTTCAAAGCTTTCCATAGCATAGGCCAGTATGTTAAATTGGTTTTGGTTTGTTTTTTTTTGCATTACAGATTTTGAACCACCCCCCCTGCATGTTGCAAGCAAATGTGTCTCATATTCAGACTTCTCTTTGTGACACCTTCCCTTGGGTTTGCTGCTGGCTGTGACCTTTGAAGTTCCACCCTAAATAAGGAGTGGGATGAAGGGAGATGGAGGAAACATTATTTTTAGGAGCATTTTAAGCAGGAGTTTGTTCTTGTCAAAGTTAGAAGAGATGAGAATGAGAAATTTTTCAACTGTTGTCAGTGGCTTGGCCTGTTTCACAGCAAGGAATTCATGTGAAGATGGCAAGATGGGCAGTTTTCTCATCCATGGGAATAGTTGTGAAACTAATAACTGTGAAGCTGGGCTTTAATAATGCCCAAATCAAGAGCTCTGCGTGTTCAGGAAGCTTCCTAGGGTAAAAACTGGGCGTGATTAGAGCTCATTAGAAATGCCAGGTAACCTCCAGGAATAATTGATGCTGTATGATTAATTATTTAGCAGTGCTTAACTTGCTGTTGGAGTTAGTGCTGCAGAACTGGCAGTGTCTGGTAAGGATTTCTGTTTGACTTCTTCCTGTCGGTGTAGAGGAGAAATTGTAACTCATTGGAGTAGTGTGTTGTAGAGTGGTGGAGACCGTGGAAACCATTCCCTAAAAACAGAGATATAAAATAAAGGCTCTCTTGTCATATATAGGGACCACTATATAGTATCAGAGCAGGCTGGACTTCAGTTTAATAGCTGAAAATCTCAACAAACCCTGCTCCTTACAACTGGTCTGCTTGACCTAAAAAACCATAAAAAATTAAAGTGTATGTCTTGGGACCAAACATTTGAGTTTACCTGTCCTGTGAACTAAGCTAATGCTCCTTGGGGTCAGGTGTTAGGACCTTGTGACTTATGGTGGTGGCTCTGCAGGTGACACCAACATCTGCTTTTCTGATCACAGAATCCCAGATTGGTTTGGATTGGAATGGACCTTAAAGCTTATCCATTCCACCCCCTGCGATGGTCAGGGACAACTTCCACTGTCCCAGGTTACTCCAAGCCCTGTCCAGCCTTGTCTTGGACACTGCCAGGGATCCAGGGGCAGCCACAGCTTGTTTGACCCAGCACAAAACACTCTCAACTGCTCTTGGGTCTGAGAACCTTTGAGAGATAGTTTGATGAATTTCTGCCTTTAAGCCATTCCCTTAACGACATGGGAGCAGTGGTTTTTATCAGCCTGTGGTGATCCTGTGCTGTTCTGGAAAGAAAAGTAGCAGGATCATCCTCACCTTCCTCCTGCGAATTGTTTAACACCTGATGATCTGCTCTTGCTGCCCCTAACCCCTGTTTGCCAGCAGATTGTTACCCTGATTTTATTGCCTCTCGCCTGCCATGTGCCCTCCAGGGCTATAAATGATTAAAACCAGTTTTGTTTTGCTGTAAAAAGCGACCTGCTCTCTCTGAATCAGAAAGAGCAGCAGTGGTGGTGCTGAGTGTGCTGCTCAGACGTGCAAATTTAACTAAAGCTCAGATTTGTGCTGCAGAGGGCTGTGCTACGAGGACTTTGTCCTGTCCTCGGGATCAAGCTGGCACACAGGATTCCCCACACTTTTCTTTGCGTTCCCACTAACGCAAAAGACAGGGCAAGGGGGAGCACTGAATTTAACACAGCAAGGACCTGAGCACCTCCCTGTCAGCAAGCGCATCGCTGACAAAGCACTCCCACCAAGGCAGAACTGCCTTCTGCTAATTAGAATGCAATTACTGTCATCAACAAGATGGTGAAAGAGACTTTATAAAGCAGTTAATTAGTTCTGTAAGTGCTGGTCAGCTAAAACAGTTGAGAGCTGATGTTCTTTGAGTTAAGGAAAATGAGTTGAATGCTGATAGAAAGCATATGGGCATGCTGTGAAGGTATTACATTCCAGTTCTCTGTAATTACAAATAATGCACCAATGATTTTGACTCTGCCAGTTGGGGAGGACGGATCTATCCTTCCTGCTTATGCTCCAGATCCCATGGAATGGTTCCTGCTAGAGATGATCCCGGTTTTACCAGGTTTGCATTATGGAAGCTGAGAGCTTGGCTCTGAGATCCTTCTCCAGCACTCGTTCAGGAACAAGTGCTTCTGTTACCGATGGCAGGTGGATAGCGGAGTCAGTGGCACTCCCAGCTGTGTAGAGAAGGTATTTTGAAACCCAGAATTGTACCCAGAGGGATGTAAAATGCAGAGCCTGTGTTGGATATCTTCATCAATACATGTGCCAATCCATACATCCTGTATTTGTGAAAGTCAGGGCATCCCAGATGGTGATGTGTCATCCACAACAACTGTTGGGATGTCTTTTTTAGGGATAGAGGGTCAGATGAAGAAGGTGATAGCCTCTGTTTTGGTAGGAGTTGAGTGAGCTGCAGAGATAGCAATGAAAGCTGAGAGCAGGAGCAGATCCTTAGCAGGCGCTGTCGTGGAGCCTGCAAGCAATTTGCTCGTGTAATGCAAACCATTTCCTTCCCACAGTGGTGCTGAGGCTGCTGTACTAACAAGCTGTGAGAACAGCCCACAGGACAGGGCTGGAAGTGTTCCTGTCTCAGCTCAGGGATGTGGCAGAGAGCCCGGCAGCCCCTCACGGCATGGGGCTGTCCGTCCGTGTCCGTAAAGTGGTAAACCCCAGCACTCCTCCTGGGATCTTAATGGAAATACAACCAGGCTGGGCTTTTGGAGGAGCCTGAGGTGAGGGCAAGAGTGCTGTGCAGCTGCCACTGCCGTGTGCCAGTGGTTTTGGGATGGATGTGTGCCATGGACGTGCCATGGATGTGGGGAGTGTGATTCCCTCCCTCAGGTGCTCCAGCATCCGTGCTGCCAGGAGGCATCGTGGGTGCTTTGGCAGTGTCAGTGGGCTGGAGCCCAGCTCTGTTGGTGACACAGACAATCCCACCTGCTGACAGAGGGGTTTTTTACTTTTAAGGATTTCCCCTTTGAATGTAAGTGCAGCTGTGGCAGTAGACAGTGTGGGTGTGTAGATGGATCCAAGATGTGAAAACTTAACTGCCCCACTACCCAAACCAGATTTATGGTGGCTTACTTAATATTCATGTTCCCCAGCCTGATGTAAATTTGAATATCCTGCTGCCTAAATAATAATAATAATAATATAAAAATAATAAAGGCATTAACTGCATTTACCAGCTCACCTGTTCTCCCGTTTATGGAATGGAAATGTTGCTGGCTTGCCAGAAATCCTGGACTTAGGGATGTAATGAGCTAGATGTGGTGCTTCCAGGGCTGTGGGATGGCAGTTCTGTTGCCACCTTGCTCATTCACATGAAAGGTGGGTAATTAGTGAGGAAACGCTGGTGCTCCTTAACTGTTTGGAAAAGCAAGGGTGCCTCTGGGGCTGTGGTGGGAGTGGCTGCTGCCTGTCCTCACAGGAGATCCTGTTCCTGGGGTATGTGCTGTGCAGGCAGCATCCTTGATGGGTCAGGGCTGGATGAACACACCCTGAAACAAAGCCTTGTGAGCAAGAGTCATGTTCAGGAGGTTTTGTGCCTTGGCAAGACTTAGCAATCCAGCTTTTTTTTTTTTTTTTGGCTAGTTCAATTTAATGTGCACATTTCAAGGTTTCATGAACTACCATGCAGAATGGTCAATGGTTCTGCTAATTTGGTTTATGTAGACAACTCTGCTTTCTTTCTACTTTCTTGCCCTTTTTCCTCTTCCAGGTTTAGGATGGGCAAGAAATGACCTGAGAAATGGGAGTTGGGTGGGTTCATTCCACAGCAAGCGGGGCCAGAGGTGCTCAAATGTTGCCTTTCATTTCAGTATCAGATGGTAGCAGATTTATTCCAAGAAGAGAGGGATGGTGGTCCTGCCACTTCCATGGGAAAAGGAACACCCAGGATCAGCGTCCGCTCTGCCAGGCCAGCCTTCAAAGCTGCCAACAAGGAGCACAGGAAAACAGTGGGACACCAGGTAATGCATGATTTGGGTGAGACAGTCAACGACAGAGAAATCCAGTTAAGAGCTTGTTGCTTCAGTTTGAAGCAGAGGCAAATAAAAAAGCTGTTGGGGATGGAAAGAGACTTAGCCATGGTCCATGTTTGGCTGTTGCGCTTTGGATGACTTCTAGCAGTGTCTCTGGAAGAGCAGGATTGAGTAGTCCTGACTGGAAGCAGTGGAGACACAGTCTGGGGAGGGTGGAGACCACTCTGGGATTCACTGGACTGTGTCCCAATATACTACAGGGCTCATAAATTGAAACAGCTTCAGAAAAGGAGCATTTTTCCCCATGTAGGAGTCAAAAAGTGTGACAGGGGAACAGAGAGGTTGTGCTGTCTCCATCCTTGGAGATGTTTCAAAGACCCAGCTGGGCAGAGTCCTGAAGTTTGTTGCCGGTGAATCTCTTTGAGCTGGAAGCCCTCAACCCTCCGGTGTCTCTGAATACCCCCTGCCTGTGCCAGGTCGATGGGGATGTTCAGACTGTGTCACACCCACCGGTGGCTTGTGGCACCTGCCAGCTCAGGCTGTGGGGTTACAGCGCCTTCATCCCTCCTCAGGATGAGTGGTTTTGTCTTTCAGTTCCGCAACTCTCTGCAGCTGCTGATGGAAACCCTGAATGCCACCACCCCGCACTACGTGCGCTGCATCAAGCCCAATGACGAGAAGCTCCCCTTCAAGTAAGTGGGACTGCAGATGAGCAAAGTGTTCAGATTTATAGCAACAGAGTGTGCTTTGGGCTCTTCCTCCTGCCGAAGAGCTTGCTCCCTCCTTTTAATGTTGTTCCTGTAACTGGAAGGTCTGTGTGGGTTGCTGGAGTCACCTTTTTGGGTTCTAATAAATCATAGATATGCTCTGTTAATACTGAACATTTTGCTTTGCAGTAGTAGGGTCTTTGTGCAATTTTCATCTTAGACTTTGATTTAAATAATCATAGTTCCAAACAGTCAAAAGAGAAAGAAATGAAAAAGCAGAGGTAAGTAGTGGGCTTTTAAAACAAAGAAGGATGTCTTGGTGCTTCCAAAATAAAGGTAGAAAAAGTAAAGATGTGACTTGTATCAACTTCAGGCAGGTTTCCAGGTGAGTGAACAGCTGAAGCAAAAGGCCAATTCTGATTTTCCTCTGCAGTTCAGAGACTTATCGCAGGCAGGAAACACTGTGAGCAGGTAGTTGTTAGCCTTGTTTGACCTCTTGGTCATGGATTTGTGCCCAGTTTTCTTCCCTGTAACTCCAGGAAAGTTTGACCATTAGTATGCAGGGACCTTACAGATGTGATGTCCTCGAAAGGCATGTACTGTAGGTGCTGACATTTAAGGAAGAAGGTTATAAATGTAACCCGTCAGCAGGGAGGCATTTCCCTCCAGCTGATCCAATGCAGACTGAGTGCTCCCAGTGAGCACAGTGCAACTTAGGAGTGCGGGGACAGCTCCAACAGTGTCCTGAAATGGGGGCAAAGCATTTCTAAACAGGCTCACCCTTGGTCATGGTGTGCTGGTGGAGATGCATCCCCCAGGAACATTCCTTGTCTTGGCTCTTGTTCCCCTGCAAACAGCAAGGTGGAGGGTATTAGTCATTACAAGACATTCAGAAACTGGTTTATATTTACCTGATTCCACAGATGACTCATTAGCAGCTCTGGAGAAGGCTGTGCTGCCTGTCTGTATTGGGATGGCAGTTCTGTGCTCCCTTGATCTGTTTCACACACCATCCTGTAGGTACTGGAGATGCACAGGGCCTCGGACTCCTGTTGCCTTTTGCAGGGGCAGTCCATTGAAATGAAGTTCAGGATTACACCTTGTCATTGATCATTTTCTTTAGATAAAGCATGAAATTATTCTCTGACTTGCTGTAGCGAGAGTGTGGTAGATGCTCTGCTTGGTGAAGTGGCTTCACTTTTCCAAGGGGAGTTCCAGGGGCCCATGTCCCTACTTGCTCTCCTTTCAGCCCACCCATCTTCACTTCTCTGCCTTTTAGCTTTCCAATTCTGTTCTTCATGTGATGCTCAGGATACAGTTCATATAATTCCATGAACATGCAACCTCCTGGTTGTCAGGGGGCAGTAACTGAATGAACTCTGTTTTATCTCGAAGGTATTATGGATAGCAAGTACCAGAAGGATAATTCTGCCAGTGTCTGCCTGCAGGCTGAGTGATGGCTCAGTGTAATGGGATGCTCCTTGCTCCTTGTCTGCTGAATGTCAGAGTTGTGCAAGCTCAGGATTCTAGGAGCAAAGGATGAACCAAAGAATGGTTCTGGAGGAGGTTGCTTTCGGTTGTGGTGATGCGGTTGCATCCCCTTCCACAGGGGGTCCAGGTGTCTCCTATGGGTGGTCCTGCAAGAGACTCTCCCTGCTAACCCCTCATGGATTGCTTTATTGGTGTTGTGACCTGGGGACCTTGGTCAGGGTTGGTCTTGCTGCCACCAGCTTGAGGAAATTGTATCCTTAGCTTGGCTCAAACAAAGTCACAGAATCCCAGGAACACTGAGGCTGGAAAAGAGCTCTGGGGTCATGGAGTCCCAGCTGTGCCCGATGCCCACCTTGTCACCAGCCCAGAGCACTGAGTGCCACATCCAGTCCTTTCTTGGGCACCTCCAGGGATGGGGACTCCAACCTCCCTGGGCAGCCCCTGCCAAGGCCTGACCATCCTTTCCATGGGGAAATTCCTGCTGGTGTCCAGCCTGAGCCTCCCCTGGCTCAGCCTGAGGCCGTTCCCTCTCCTCCTGTCCCTGTTCCCTGGGAGCAGAGCCCGACCCCCCCGGCTGTCCCCTCCTGTCAGGAGCTGTGCAGAGCCACAAGGTCCCCCCTGAGCCTCCTCTGCTCCAGGCTGAGCCCTTTCCCAGCTCCCTCAGCCACTCCTCGTGCACTTACCCAAAGTCCATTTGCTTATGTGTAAAACTGGGATCTGGAGAATGCTGTGATGGCTGTAAAGAATTCTGTATTTCAGAGATACATGCTGATAAATACACAGTGCTGAGAGGCATTTGTGAAGGGAAACATCATCAGCACTGCTGCAGGTTAGCACTGAAGGGGTGTCTTTAGTGTGCAGAATGCTTGGTGTTACGTTTGTTGTTCAGTGGGAAAACAAGTTTTCTCTTCCTGAAACATAACATTTTTCAGCTCACAAGAGCATTACATTTTTTCCTAAACCCTGGAGAACAGAAAGGATGTAATGACAGCCTTTCAGTACTTAGAGGGGCTACCACAGGGACAAGACCATGCTCTCAGCAGTAGTGTGTGGTGGGAGGACCAGAGCCAATGGCCCCAAATTGACATGGGAGGTGCAGACTGGAGATAAGTAAACATGTTTCCTTTTCCCTGAGGGCAGTCTGTCAGTGGAGCAGTCTGCCCAGAGAGGTTGTGCAAACTCCGTCTGTGGAGGTTTTTACCAGTTTTGACTGGATAAACCCCTGAGCTGTGGGTCTGCCCCCATAGCTGTCCCAGTGTTTGAACATAGCAGGTTGGACTGGAGACTTCCCCAGGTCTCTTGTGTAGTTGCAGTGTTTTAGGATTTTTCTTTCTCTCTCATGGAGAATATAGATAAACTGTACTTTCTCAATCTCTGTGTTTTGTGTTAGAGGTGTACAAGCCATAACCAATAGGTCTTTGGGGGTGGATTGTCTTTGGCCAACAGACAATTGTTTATTAGTGTGTATAAAAAGAACTTCTTGTAAATAAAGTGGCCTCTTCGCGATCTTGGAGCCTGTCTGCCTGACCTCTACCTGCTTCCACAAATCCCATGAATAACAGAAAAGCAAACCATACTCTTGCACCCTGCATTCCTACTTCACAACTTGCTGAAAATATGAAATCTGTAATGGGGCTGAGGGGAGTCAGGCTCCCATCCTGGAGGACACCTTGGCACCACGCAGGGGTATTTGCTGCATCTGACTGTGGGCTGTGTCTGAGGTTAATTCCTGGTGGAGAAGGCTTCGAAAGAGAGATGTGCAAGGGGAGTACCCAGGTTGTTGCCTGACTCCAGGTTGTTCCTCTGTCGGTTTTTTGAATTCTGTTTCAGGCAGGGTTTGTGATCTTTTACTTGGCTTTCCAGACCAAAAGCAACCTGCCAGGTGCTTCTACCTGCCATGACAAGGAAAAGGAGTTCATAATAATGTGTGCTGTCCCACTTTTAAAGTCTTTATTTCAGCGTTAGCCCATAGCTGGAGCTGTCGCTGGTAGATGACTGCAGCCTCTCTGGTGACTCTGTTTCACTCCCACTGAGCGGGGCTTTGCTGCTTTGCAGAGTTTCCCTTGGATACAGCAGAGATTGCCCTGGGATCTTCCAGGACTGAAGCTTACCTGTCGATCTGCCAGTCCTGTTTATTATTTATTGTTATGGAAATTGCACCCTTGTGGGTTCTTCCTTGAAGTGAGTGACAGCCCAGACTGATTTTTCACCCTGCAGAGTGTTTGTGGTGTTGCAGTGAATAACTTGCTTGTAGACTTGACAGGTCCAGGGAATTTAAAAAAGCACAGACAGAGAAGGGGGGGACTATTTTTCATGCTGCTTTTGTACAGCAGCGAGCAGGCAGAATAATTCATGCAATCTTGAATTGACAAATATTTTGGGCTTCCAGAAGGGGAAAAGCAGGTGTTTGAGAAGCTTTGTTCTGGAAACCTCACACAGTTATGGACATCATATGAGTTCAGACTTGATCCAAGGACCTTTTCCAGTGCCTTCCAGAGCTGGACAGCTGAAACCTCTTTGTGCATTTAGAGTGAGGGTGGAAGGAGGGAGCAGCCATGGGGGATGGTGGTACCCAGACTCACTCCATGCAAGGATAGTCTGATCTGGGAGCGGTTCTTGCCAGGATCCAGAGAAAGGACTGCCCAGGGATTCAGCTGGTGTTCAGCCATGAGTTTTTTTGGCACAAATTGCTGATGGAAATGAGATGCCAGTGGTAAGGGGTGGTGAAAGCTTTAAAGAGGAGAGCAGAAAAACCTTGAATTTCCATATGGTGCCTACCAAAGTCATTAGTCTGGAACATGAGCACCACTGTTCTTGGTAAACTTAGTCTGGAAACTTGTGGGATCTGTTGATTACTTGGTTTTGGTATGGAGTTGAGTATATCAGACTTACTTTGCTGTTGAATTTGGTTTCTGTAAATACGTTATTGCCCTTATAGCTGCAGGAGTAATACTGCCTGGTTCACCAGGCGGCTTGTGGTGGGGTAGGCTGACCCCTTCTTTATTGAGATTGTACTGCTTTACAAAGCCAGGTAGATTATGGCTATAGGCACTAATTAATTGCAGCAGATGGTCATCCTGTCCCAAGAATACGCTTGGCATTGATAGCAGTGTGGTAGCAAGGTTTCAAGCAACTTGAAAATCACAACACCTTTGTGACATGCAGAGAAAATGTGTGACATCTGTGCAGCCTGTTCCCAAAGCCAGCCGTGCGTTATACTGAGTTTTGGGAGGGGATGGCCGTGGACACATGAGTATGGCTTTGTATAGTAATACTGTAGAGATGAGGAGAGGAGAAGGTAATTCCTGTCTCTGGAAGAGTCATTATCAGGTGGGTTGCTTTTCACTGTGTGTTAATGTCTGTCCTAAATCTGGTTGCAGGTTTGATCCAAAGAGAGCAGTGCAGCAGCTGAGAGCCTGCGGAGTGCTGGAGACCATCCGGATCAGTGCAGCGGGCTTCCCGTCCAGGTATCGGGCTCGGAATTCCCTGGGGTTGTGCTGCTGCTGACATTCACTCAGGAACTTCTTTGTACCCCATCCCTGGAAGTGTCCAAGGCCAGGCTGGACAAGGCTTGGAGCAGCCTGGGATAGTGGAAGGTGTCCCTGCCCATGGCAGGGGGTGGGACTGGATGAGCTTTAAGGTCCTTTCCAACCCAAACCATTCTGGGATTATCTGAGGTGAGGGAGGGAGAATAAAACACTTTTGTTCTTAGGACAGTGTTTTTTAGGTTGGTTTATATTCAAGATAGCTTCTCTACCTTTTCTTTTTTTTTTTTCCATTTTGCAAATCCCCTGTTATGTCCTGGGTTCCTCAAATCGAGGAGATTCATTGGCAAGCACAGAACTGCAAAGTGGGGCTGACAGAGGGTGTGTTGTGCTGTGTCCAGTGTTCCAGCTGGTGCTTTCAGTTTCATCCTGAGATGTAATTTGCTCTGATGAAACCTCTGAAAAAGCTGATGCCTGGCAGACAAAGGAATCCAGCTTTGATGCTGTACCTAGGTGGACATCAAGTAGCAAAACAACTGCTCTGGAAGCAAGCATTGCCCTAAAGGACTTCTTTCCTGCTTGCCTGAAGACCCTTCCACTGTTCCATTTGCTTTCCTTTGTGGTGTTTTTTTTGTTTGGTTGTTTTTTTGGGGTTTTTTTCCTGGCTTCAGACATGTGCTGCAATCCTCATTTCAGCCAAAAAAAAAAAAAAAATCTGATTCTACTTGCAGAGAAAGAAAATAAGGGCTGTAAATTATTGTTGTAGACTTTCACAGTGCACATGCAGAGCATCCTAGGCTTCAAACGCTTGCATCATAAAAAGAAGGGTTATGGGTAGTGTGGCTCCTGCTGATTGTGATATAAAATTCAAAGGAGGTTTTTAAGGCCTTATAAATCAGAAAACATAGACTATAGATAAGTCCTGAAGATGACAAGGGCAAATAATTCTAAAAATGTGTCAATTGCATTTTAGAGCCAAGCAGCTTTGTGTTAATGTCAGCAAAGCCATCAGCCTTTTTATATGGAACAAAGAAGTTATAAATATGCTCAGTGAAGAGTCGGCTAAGTGTGATGCTGAGCACCATGAGAAACTCCCTGTCCCGGGTTTTGGGAGGAGCGTGCTGCCCTCACCTCCTGCAAAACTGCAGAGGGTTTCTGGCAGTCGAGGCAGCTTGAGATGAGGTGGCTCTGCTGCCCTTCACCATTGTTGGCCACTGACCTCCATGGACAGGCCAAAACTGGTGATTGGCTTCTCGCTGACCAGCTGAGTCCAACTACTTATGAAGGAAGAAGGGAAAATAGAAGAAGAAGAGGGAAGCTTTCACAGAAACCAATTTCTCTCTGTCCTCTGCCAGTGTGGGAGGGTGGAGATCTGGATCCTCACGCTGGGAGTCTGACCCTGTTAGAAAACCCATCATCACTTTTGGCTCTCATCTCTGAAGTCTCAAGGGCTTCTGTGGAAGTAGCCAATAAAAAGCTGCTCCTAAATTACATGATCACTGAGCCATGGTGAGGAATTAAAAATTCCAGCCCATTTATTACCGTCTTCGTTGCAGGACCAAATCTGTCGGTCCTCTTGTAGTAAAAGCCCTAAAACAATGAAAAAGATGGGTTTCTTCACGTGATAGAGGCCACAGAAAGGCAGTTCTTTGCTCTCCTAGCAAGCAGTCACACTCTCCAGTGCAGTCTGGGCCCTGGCTCTGCCGTGGTGGGTCCGGGAGAGTTTGGGGAGCTCTGACCTGAGCCCTGTTCATGAGGTTTGTTGCTGGTCTTACCATGGCTGCACAGATACCCTGTTCCTCTCCATTCATAATTTTCCTACAGATCTGTAGCATTTTCCCATTTCTGCTCACTTAACTGCAGTTTAGACCCTACAGCACTAAAGTCAATATAAAATTAGTAACTGGGGAGGGACGGCAGAGGGGAGAAACCACTGCAGCACCTGGAGACCAGCCCAGGATTTGTTGACAGCAAATAATTGACCAGTGCAAGGACCTCTCCACCCAGATAAACTCAAAAGTGGTGCTTTTAGCTCTGCTTGCATGCTTTTGGTTATGGGATCTTTTCCCAGGACACTGAGAATACAGAGCTCTTCCATCACTGCAACTTGTCAGCTCTTGTTCTTCCTCCAGGGACAAAAAAAAGGGTGCAGAAAGCTATTTCAGCCTTTCAGAGTGACCTTCTCCAAAGTCTGTGATGCTTGGAGGACACATTTTTGTGTATTTTAATATTTCTAGGAGACAATTGTAAATAGGAACAGCTCTGCACTAAATGAAATACTTGTTTTGGGCCCTGGTAGTTCTTCACCTTCCTTACTCACAAAATTCCCATCTTGAAAATCCAGACCCAGGAGCTGGACAATGTCATTGAAAGATTGGGTATAATCTGTGTATTTAAATTGGCTTTATAGACCAGCTTGGGAAAATATGCTTTCACAGGATCTTGTAGGAAAAGTAACAGACTTTTTAGTTCTTTCTGCAGTTTTACATGTGATCTCTCTCAGTTTTCATCCCAGTGAGCATTGATTATTCCTCCGTATTTCCTTATATTTTGAGACAAGTTGATTTTATATTGCTTGATTGAGGATAAATCCAAAAAGGAGAGTCATTGCTTTAAATTTAAACCCCATGTGAAAGCTCTAAATTTAGACTACTTTAAAATAATAACAGAAAACTTGATCTTCGTGACTTTTGCTTCAATTGGGTAGAAACAATTTACCCATAAAGCAACAGGGAATTTCCAAATCTGTTTATCTCAAGGTACATTTTATTACAGAATCAATAGAAAAACTTTTATTTTTATCCTGTAATGTTTACCTGTGAATATATTCCAGCGTACTGTCACAAGAGTAACTTCTGAGGGTGATGTGGCTTTGAGTCAGAGATCGCTGGATATAACCACCTGCTGCTGAGGAGCTCAATATTTTGAGTCTTCAATAATTTTTTTACCTCTAAGAAAAGAAATAATTTTTAATACAAGTTGTAGTTCTTCAACCCGTGTAAGTCACAGAAAGCTGAAGCCTTGGGCTCCGCACTTTGAGCGTGCCTGGGCTCATTTTACCATTTTGGTGGTAGGCTGCGCTCTGGCTGTGTCTGAAGTAAATTGAATATGTATCATTTGCTTTGAAATGTTACGCAGCAGTTAAGAAATGTATCTGTTAGCATGTACACAAATGAGTGTGATGAATGGACTGTCGGAGGTGTGTAGGTAGTAAATCTATCATCAGCTTCCCCCGTTAAAGCGTGGAAGATGTCTCTGTGCTGTAAAACCATTCATCTTCTTTACAGAAACTGCCTGCGTGGAGATGAATCTATAGAGAACTAATTGGTGCAGATCTCCATGAATAACAAAATACTCTCTAAAACAAGTTTTAAAATTGGTTCTATCAAAACTGTGCATTTTTTTCCTGCTGGCTCTGGTGGTTTCCAGTCAGTGGTCCAGCAGCAGTGGTCTCTCTCCCACCATGCCATCACTCTGAATAACCTCATCACTGTCGTTCTCTCTGAAATACTCTCGTTGTAGCTGTTATGTATTTATAGTTTTAAGTATCCTTGGCATTTGGCTGCTTCCTCTGGTTGCTGAAGCTCACTGTCAGATGCAGCATTTTTGTATCAATTCAGTGTGAAATCCCAGCTGCTAAACTCTATAAACATTGAACATTTATAATTGAAAACTAGCGAAGACATCCTTGGATATAGAGTTTTTTTTTAATAGAATGTGCCTTTAGCTGTCTCGCTGTCATTTCAGGATAACAAGACCTATAAATTGCTTTGGCTGCCAACAGTTCTGTTTGCCCACTCCCAGCAAAGGTGTAATATGTAAATGGAGGGGTTTTTCCCCCCTCGTTCTTCCCTTTGAATATATTCCAGCTAATTTCAAGCCAGGCCAGCCTGCATGTTTTAGAGCTAATTGAAAGGCAAATCTGTTCTGCTGCAGTAAACAAGGCAGGATAAATTTTCTCCCTGAACTGCAGTTTCTAAAATAATTTCATGTCAAATCTTGGCTCTGAGATTGAACCTGCACCCCTCCAAACAGGTTTTGACTCCTCTGGAAAGAGGTCAGTATAGTCCAGCTCCTTCCTGCTTAAAATATTGGCCCCTCCAGGGGAGGGTGCCACGTGTGGCTGCCAGGACTTCTTACACAAAACTGAATTTGCTCAGCACCTGGGATTGTCTTGGGTGGTAGGGACAGAAAATTTGTTTACTCTGAGTGGAAACATTTCACATTCAGTTATTTTAGGGTACCAAGCATTTTTTACCTATTGCACTCCTTTCAGCTCCTCACTCAGTGCAGCTGGCACAGCCTTGCTGTAATAACCCTGAAACAATGGATTGGGGATATTTTGGGCAGTTGCTGACTGCTTGCAAAGATACTTTTCAGAGGCTTCCTCAGACTGTCATCTCCAGTTTCCCACCCGAGCTCTCCCTTTGATCTGAGGTTGTGTTAAATGCACCTGGCTGCAGTTTTGTGTGAAACATTCAAATCTGGTTCTTTAAACTACAGGGAAAAAATTACTTTATTTGTGGTGTGTGTTGTAGTTGCAGTGTTTTAGGATTTTCTTTCTCTCTCATGGAGAATATAGATAAACTGTACTTTCTTAATCTCTGTGTTTTGTGTTAGAGGTGTACAAGCCATAACCAATAGGTCTTTAGGGGTGGATTGTCTTTGGCCAATAGACAATTGTTTATTACTGTGTATAAAAAGAACTTCTTGTAAATAAAGTTCGCTCTTCGCCATCTTGAAGCCTGTCTGCCTGACCTCTCTACCTGCTTCCACAAATCCCACGAATAACAGAAAAGCAAACCATAGTGTGTTATGGCTTATTCCCTGTTTCCTGTAGAAGACAAACACTTTGCAGGGATGACCAGGTCTCAGGCTCCCAGCCAAGCGTCCTCCTTGTTTCTTGAGCCCAAGGAGGGTTTTTTCCACAGGCGTTAGTTCTTTTCCTGCATCCTTCCATTCCTTTTATTGCGTTTTCCGTTTAGTGACATCAGAGCAAAATTTAGGTGTTTGAGGTTGGCTTGATCTCAGTTTGAGTAGCATCTGCCCAATCCTTTGTGTCTCCTTCTTCCTCTTTCTCAGTTGTGGGGGCATAAAAATCCTCCTGGTTCCAGCTCTTTCCCTACACCTATCTGGATCTTAAAACTTGATAATGATATGGAGTTGTATTTATTTAGTGTCATCTTGGTGGTTTCCAGCCCCCAGCACTGAGATTGCCCATGCTGTGTGTTGTGTGGCAGCATCCCAAGCCCCTGAGATCTGTTTTGTATTTGATACCTGACAGCAAGCTGACCTGAGCTGTACCCTTCCCATAATCTTTCCTGACCTCCTAAGCTGTGGGGTAACATGGCAGAGCCTTTGTCTCCTGCTGGGAGTCAGTGTGTGGTTTGGAAAGTATAAAATAAGCTTTCTTTTTATTTTTTTTCCCCTTCTTTTCCATTCTGAAAATGAAGACATAGTACCAAAAAAANAAAAAAAAAAAAAAAAGTATGTGCAGAAAAATAATTTTAAAAGTGTGCGTGCAGCAAAGCACTGAGCTTCACTATTTCTGCACTGGAGAGATCTCCCTTGCAGGGCTGGGGGATCATGTTTGTTTCTCTCCAAGCACATAGTTGTAAGGAAATTTTATACAGCTTTGAGCCTCGAGTGGTTCAATGAGGCATGTTACATTAAACCTGAGTGCCTTAATTGTTCCTTTCTCTGGGGAGGATTCCGTAGCAGCACCTATGAACCCCTGCAGCTTTCTTTTGCTGGTGAATTGAGATGGCAAATATCCCAGTGAAACTCCTGCTGGGCCAGCTGAGCCCAGGCGTGGCAGAGATTTTGTCTGGATGGTCCATGGACAGTGATACAGGAGCATTGTGATCTTAGGGCTGTCATGTCCTGCTGAATCAGCGAGGGTGGTGAGAGCAGGAGGGAGGCAGTTCTGCCCGTGGGGTGCCTTGTGGGGCTGTGAACCTCTGGGAGATGTGAAATTGGGGCTGTGGGTCCCACCAGTCCTGATAAACACTTCAGCAGAAACCAGGGGGTGTATTCCCTGACCCTTCCAAAGTCTTGTGTGAGACTTACTCCCAAAAAGTGAGTCATTTATATTAGGGATGGATGTGGAAAATCAGTTTTTGCCACCTTGTGAAATGAGAATGAAAGACCCACTGTGTAGTGACTTATGATCTATTTTTAAGGAATTCCTGCAGGTGTCTGACTCTTTTTTGTGAGCAGCTGTGGGATCTCCATCTTTGCCTTGGTGCTGGAGGATGATGGATTTTGCTTTCTGCCCAGCTTGGACCTGTGCCCTGAGTTTCACATTCTGCCTCTTCACCATCTGCTCTTTGCTGGAAGAGCCTGGGTGGCACCTGCAGGGTGATTTTTTTTCTCCAGATATCAGCAGTTAATAATGTCAGTACCTGAACTGACTCTGGCAGGCTGATGGGAATACTCCCTCTTTCTCTCTTCCCCCCTCCCAAGCTTTCCCTGGCTCGAGCAATACCCGAGTCAGGCAGGATGTCTCCAGCCTCGTGTGCTTGGCTGGGTGCCTCGGGCACTGCATGCTCTGCTTCTCCTCTCAGGTTTGATTTGGAGCTGTGTAAACCCCAGGCGTGCTTAAAATGAAAACGGGTTTTATTTGCACAGCGCAGAACGGGAAATGTAATTATAAAACGGAGGCGCTGAGGAAGCAAAGAGAAGGGTTTAAGTTAAACGCTACGGGACACAAGCTTGTAGTCTTGCATAATCTCTGTGTTCAGTGTTCACCCCAGAGGGAGCTCCCCATAGCTGATATCTTAGTTTTTTAGTGATAATCCAGTACTTTGGTTATTTGAGGGTGGGTAGCCTTAGCTGCCTGGCCTCAGGACTAGCCCATGTAGACAGGGATTAAATCAGCACTGAATCTGGCTGCTCCAGTTCTGAGCATGGGAAATCCTCTCATCACAATTTCCCTCGTACTTCTGCCTCCAGGAGCCCTCCACCTTTGGCTTCAAGTGCAATCCTAAGGATTCTCTGTTTTTTGCCAGTCCCATATTTTTTGCCAGTTGTGTCTATCCAGGAGTTACGTGTCTCTTCCCAATCCTTCTTCCCAATCCAGTCCACTTTTATTTCCCGTTTTCTTTGTTCGTTCCCTCTGCAAACATTTCCTTCTACTGTACTCTTTTAATTAGAGTATTGCTTTTAATCAAACTGGTTTTCTTCCCCTTCTGCCTCTTCTAAGTGACACAAAACTCTCTTGGTGGTGTATTTGGACATCAGCAATATGCCTGTCTTAGCAAATATCACAGCTTCCAACCTTCAAGGTGTTTCATGAGAGATACCAGCAGCTGGAGTAAAAGATTGTGCAGGTCCCTTCCAACTGAACTATTTGTTTTATGAAGCATTTTGTGGAGCTGGCAGCTGTGACAGCTCAGGTGGTCTCACTCAGCCTCACCACTGCAAACTGGCCAAGACCTGTCAGAAGCAGTACTCTCACTCTTTGCAATTTGTTTTCCCTCTCTTCCCCACATTCTTAATCCCTGACAGTGGAAAAACAGGAAGAATTTGGTGCAGTAATGCAAAAACTAAGGTGTGCATGGGGCTGGTGGGTGGAGGGGATGTTTGTGTGTGGCAGCTCTTTACACAGTGTGTTCTCGTCCTGGCTGCCAGAGTGTCGCAGAATGTCACTTATTGTAAAAAATCCACACCGTCACCAATGTTGCGGGAAAACTCATTTAGGAGCAAACTCGTTTAGGAGCAAACTCGTTTAGAAGCAAACTCGTTTAGGAGAAAACTCGTTTAGGAGAAACTCGTTTAGGAGAAAGGACCGTAACTCTTCCGCAACGACGAGGGAAAAAGCAGTCAATGACCAATATGATCAATAGCAAGCTTCAATCCGTTTATTTTTCAGGTTCACAGCCTTAAGTACATTTTTGCAGCACCTAGCAATGTTACATGTCATAGAATCATTGGTTAGTAAGACTACTTGTCATTCTATTATTGGTTAGTTGTACAGTCACATCAACCTGTTCCCACCCGCTCGTCACTACGATCGGGTTTTTTCTATTCTCTTGACTACAATCCCTCTTTCATAGGCCTTGGTACTTTCCAAACCACCAAGGACATCTTCCTTGACTACAATCCTTCTTTCATAGGCCTCGGTACTTTCCAGACCATCAAGGACATCGTCCTTGCAGTTATCTTCAAAATTCTGCCTTCTGCTCGCACAATGCCCTCTCTGTGCTCTGCAGGGGCAAACTCTGCACAGACACAGACTCCAGCATTCCATGGCCGCCTTGCTCTTCGAGCCATTTCTCCACACCAGAGCATCCCTGTGAGTGAGGATCAGGCTCACAGGTGGTTTTGTTGCGTGAGGGTGGAAATCAAATTCTGTAATTCTCTCATCTCCCTTTGATGTGTGTTAACTTTTTGTTGAAATAGCAATGGTTGTTCTGGACATCGCTGGAAAAGCCTAGTGTTAATTAAAAACTCAGGTTTTGAGGGGTTTATAACTCACTGTGTTTAAATTAGAGGAGGCTGAAACTTGGCAGATGCTGAAGTAATTTCAGCATCCCAGTCTGCAGGCTTTACATCTATCACCAGCAGCAGGAGATGGTATTTCCTAGCAGTAGGATACAATGCTCTAATTCCTTCAATTAGTGTTGCCTGTTTGGAAGCTTCGCTGCTGGAGACAGTGAAGCATCCTCCAAGAGGCTGCTTTGCATATTCGGAGCCAAAAGATTTTGTGTTTGTTTGAAGGGTGTCAGTCACAGACCTCGGGATGGAGCAATTAGTGAGTCAATTGATTCAAATTAATATTCAGCAGAGTTTGGGAAAACAGAAAACCCAAAGAATATCTATTTGATTCATTCTATATAACTTTATCAAGATTGCTTTTTGATTTTTTTCTGGCCATTCAGGAGATCCATGATTTGTCCAAAGTGAGGTTCTTCTTTCTGATGGGAACAGCATTGTTGCAATTGATTGGTAAAGTTCAGCAGATTGGGAAGCACATCGGGGTGAAAACAGAATGATGTCTGTCCTTTCTGTTCCAGGCTAGAAGGGCCCTGATGTGGTCATTCAGTGTCTACAATTGGGGTCAGGCTAGGGGTAGGTAGCTCCTTTCAGGTGGCTTTGGTCCATGCTGAGGATAGTGGTGAGAGATCCCTCGAAATATTTCATGTTTTGTCTCATCTGCGACTCCAAGCACTTAATTTTAATGAAATAGTGCCCAGCATGCAAACTAACCCAGTGTGTGCTTTGCTTTCAGGTGGTCCTACCACGACTTTTTCAATAGGTACCGCGTGCTTATGAACAAGAGAGACCTCTCTAAGAACGACAAGAAGCAGATCTGTCAGACGCTGTTGGAAGATCTCATTAAGGTGAGCTGGGACCAGATCTTTGTCAAGGATTTTAAAAAGACAAAACCTGTGGCTTTGATGTGATCTGAAATTGCTCCAGCTTCACCGGCTGCTCATGCAGGTGCTTCTCCATCCCAGGCAGCCTGGGAGTTTTCCCAAAACAAGGCAGTCTTGTGAGGAGGTGGAGGGAGCAAGCGGGACAGGGGATCTCTTGGTTGTGGACAAGAGGAAAGAATCATTTCAGTGCTGGTGAAGTCCAGAGTTTGCTGTCACTGGCTGGACATGAATGACTGGCCACTTAAAAAAATGTGTCCCCCCCAGATCCTCCTTCTGGTTTTGTCTAGCCACAGCTGGAGCCCGTTTCAGAGGTCCGGCCTGGGACAACATCATGAACCTTGGTCAATCATTAAATGGCTCCTTGCACAAATGAGTAAGAGAAAGGTGCACTAAATTCCTTACCTTGATGTGTGGGAGACCTTCAATGGCCCTGTGTGGAAGAAGCACCACAGAGACTGGAACTTTTTTACTGTAAACTAATCAGAAAGTTTTGCCACCTCTCCTTACCAAAACTTTACTACTTGTTTGTATGCATTTTTTTTAAATTGCAAATGTGCACACTAGGTTTCTTGCTGTTGAGCAGCTCAGAACATGCACAGCACCTTAGAGAGGTTTTAAGGTTTGATCTCTTGTTTTCCTGTGGGATTTTGAGGAATTCACCTATTTGAGTTCCTCTTTTCCCCTATGAACCCAGTGTTTCCCTTGGCTGCAGGGCCTTTTGCAGTGCATGTATGACTTTGTAGATGTAGGCATTGATCTTTTTGAGAAATAAATTATTTTCTTGGAGGGCTCTGGTATTGCATTTCTAGTCTGGTCCAGTGGGAAGTGTCCCTGCCCATGGCAGAGGGTTGGATGTATGTGAAGTTTAAGGTCCCTTCCAATCTGAACAATTCTGTGCTTCTGTGATTTCTCTATTTACATAAAACCCAACAAATAACAAAAAACCCCAAAAACAGCACCATGAAAACCCAAAACCCAACAATAAGAGCTGCCCCCCCCAAATCAACAAAAAAAACCAGAACACAAAAACCAGAAAACACCCCACAAAACACAAAAAACCCAACCCAAACCCCCTTCAAAATTTGTGTAAATATATGGAGTTTAAGACTGAGTCCTAGTGCTGCATTTTTAATGGGTATATAGGTGTTCAAGTGTAGTAAGTCTAATAAGTCTAATGATATCTAATAATGTCTAATAAGTCTAATAATATCTTCATTACCCAATTAAGCAGAGATGTGAGTTGATAAATTTGATTCAAAGTGGTGTTTTTACTCTGTATCTACTGATCAGCTTAGACTGAAAACAAAAAGAAAAAAAGTAATGTTTGCCTTAATTAAATACAGTTTCCTTTATGCTTTTGTAAAGGATCCAGACAAGTTCCAGTTTGGCCGTACCAAGATATTTTTCCGTGCAGGCCAGGTGGCATATCTGGAGAAACTGCGAGCAGATAAGTTCAGAGCTGCCACCATCATGATCCAGAAGACGGTGCGGGGCTGGCTGCAGAGGGTCAAGTACCAGAGGCTGAGACGAGCCACACTTGTCCTGCAGCGCTACGCCCGTGGGCACCTGGCTCGCAGGTGAGTCCTGGGGAGCCTCACAGAGGGGCCAGCTGGCAAGTAAAGTGTGAAAACACCTCTGGCCTCGTGAAATTGTGTTTTCAATCTGTTACATCTCCTAGATCTTAAAATTTGGGGTTTCATATGGGGAACTTTGAAAATGTTCTGCTTGCTTGAAAGTAAGACCCATAATGTATGTGTGGGTAACACTGTGGTGAGAAGCTCTGGGCTAAAGCCAGGACTCCTTTCTGGCCCCTCTATCCAGTTTTATTTAGGGACAAGAGATCAAAATTCTTTGCCTCGAAGTGGTTTCATATCTAGATTAGTTTAATTTCTAGGTGCTAGGCCAAGGTCATAACATAGACAATCCAGTTATAATGAGATGACTACCGAACTCTGAAGGATTTAGGTAAAAGTGTTTCACAGAACTAGTATTTTCTTGGGACTGCCTTTGGTGAAGGGTATTTGGATCAGCCAGGGAAGAGCTGTCTAGTTGGTATGCACTCCTCCCCTGCAGGAACCAGGTTTGTGCTGCCGTGATGTCCAAGGGGAGTTCTCAGGATTGATTGGCTGTATCCTTTGTAATGAGAAAAATCACTCCAAATCACTGGCAGGGGGGCTGTGTACAGTAGAGAATAACAAAGCTCAGTGTTAATCTTTCTCTGCAGGAGCCTCAGCCTCATGCCAGTGGCTTGGTGGGGTTTCTGTAGGTAACACTGCTGGAGAGTGGGCTGCTGGTGGCAGGTGTGGACTGGGTGTGAGGGAGCAGTGAAGCCATGGAACAGCATCCCAACACACTGGCCACCTTCCTTCCTGTGCCCCTTATTCAAGTCAGACAATCAGCAGAAGAACATCAGAGATACTAGCTGAATTTGTGGTGTTATTTGTGCTTGTGAAAGGGGTTGAGGGAGGGACAGCTGCTGCAGTTTCTTCTACATAATTTTACAGTTCCCCTCTTTGTGCGGGGTTTGTAGGGTTGGATGGTATCTGAGTAAGTTCTGTCTCCTCTTTTTGGGGACAGACCATTCCGTATCCTCTTCAGTAAGCCCTGGTTCAGTGGGTCCTAATGAGAAACCATTTGCCTCAATCAAAGGAACGTATAAACCAATCCGATATGGCTCTTAGTTTTGATACGCTTTTCACAAAATAAAAGAAGTGGATCAAACTTCTGTATAATGCCTCACGCTGAGAGCCATAAATGAATCATAAATTCAGCAAAACAAGCTAATTATCAGATTGAATGGAGGGTTTATGGGCATTTATTAACTGGTGTAACAGCAAATTGAACATGAGTTCAGTTGGAGAATGGAGCAATGTGGTGCGGAGTTGACCACATCCCTCATTATTTACTGTCTGTGGATTGCTCGAGGCTTTGCTCAGGCATGCTGCCAAAGCAGTGCACACCAGTTTAAATGTCGAATCAATTTGCTGCTGTTTTCACTGAGTCAGTGGATACCCTGTGTGACGTGTGCTTGTTATAGTCAGGGAAGTGATGGAGCCAACCTGGGCGCTGGTTGGCACAAGGACGTAGGGCAGAGCGTTCAAACCAAGGAAAACCTGGGGAATGCTTGGGTTTAATGCTGTTTGGGAACACTGAGGTGTGTTGATTTGCGGTTCCAGTGCTCCTGGGTTCCATGGATGCTGTCTGATGGCATGGAGGCTTTCTTAGCCCAGCTGTTGGGGTGGTCTGTCCTGAGTACATCAAGCTACGTCGGACAGAAGATTTTTCTCTCTGTCCTGTTTAAAACTTGCTGCAACAGAAAGAAGTGGAGCTTAGTTTCTCTGCTTACCTTCCTCCTGTGCATTGCAGGCTTGCTGAGCACCTGAGGAGGACGAGGGCTGCCCTCACCCTGCAGAAGCAGTACCGAATGCTGCGGATCCGCCGGGCTTTCCAGAGGGTCCGCAACGCCACTCTCACCATCCAGGCTTTTGCTCGGGGCATGTTGGTCAGGAGGATTTACCGCCAGGTACACTTCCAGGAGGGTCTCTGCATGAGGAAAGAGCCTTTATGTTTACTTCTGCGATGTGTTTGTTGTGGCTGTGTTGATGTTTGTGAAGCTGACAGCGCCCGGTGTTGCCGGAGAGCAAACGGTGACGGTGAGCGTTGCTATTTAAAGCTGTGCAGGCAAAAAAGATTTTGGCAGCAGCACCTCAGCAGAGCAGCTAAATGGAGTTAGTCACTGTGGTGCTGGGAGGTGTTGTGGAGATCTGGAAATGTCATTCGATCTTACCTATGCTTTGCTAAAATCTCTCTGGCCTGCTCAGCCTGTGTTGGAGCTGTGCTGCAGGGGCTGCTCCCAGAAGGGTGGGAAGACAAGGAGGGTCTGTCATAGAAGGCGGTCATTTATTGATAGAAATGTCTCTTTAATTAGTTCTCTCCTTAAGCTTTCTGTGTTAAAATCCAGGAACTGGACACAAAGAATTTAGAGTTTGATGGCAGCAGAGATACAGTGAGAAATCATTGATTCCTGGTATGGTTTGGGTGGAAAAGGACCTCAATGATCATCTCATCCCACCCCCTGCCCTGGGCCGGGACCCCTTCCACTGTCCCCGGCTGCTCCCCGCCCTGTCCACCCTGGCCTTGGCCACTTCCAGGGCTCCAGGGGCCGCCCCCGCTGCTCTGGGCACCCTGGGCCAGGGCCTGCCCACTCTCACAGTCAGGAATTTCTTCCCAATATCCCACCTAGCCCTGCCCTCTGGCAGTGGGAAACCATTCCCTGTGTTCTGTCCCTCCAGGCCCTTGTCCAAAGTCCTTCTCCAGCTACTGTCTGTCAGGAAACTCAGAACAGTTTCGGGGAACGTTCTGTGCACTCCTCAGATCCAGCACGTTTTGGTAGTCACCTAAATTGGTGCCTGACTGTGTTGTGGGGTACTCCAAGAAGTGAGAGGCATCCTGAGCCAGGAGGGGAAAGCCTGTTCCTGGGAATCATTGAGGTTACCTGGACACCTGGTGACTTCCCAGAGAGACCGGGGCTGTCCTTTGAGGCACTCCAGCTGGATGCTTGTGATAAGGAATTTGTGCTGCCACTGCTTTTTCAGCATCGACTTTCTAAATTGGAACCTTGTGCAGGGGAGGCAGCTGGTCCAGCAGTTAAACTCTCTGAGATTCAAGGCAGCCCAGATCTTAACAGGGTGTAGAAGCTGGCTGAAGGCCAGGCCCCTCTAATCTGAACATCCTTAATCTCTGGAGCATTTGGGTATAGGTGTGTTGGTTCCAGTGCATGTTCAGCAGCACATGCAGGGCTGTGGGTGATGATCTGTGGGGTCAGGGTATGCCCAGTGCCTACCAAAATTTTGCTGTAAAGCTAAAATGAGTCCCCAAAACAATGCAGTGTGGTTTCTTCTACTTCTTTGGGCATCCCCAGCTTTCCCCAGCTATGAATGCCAAGGCTGGAGACATACAAAGCTCATTTCACAGTAATTCCTGCTGCATCCTAAATTCACATAATTCCTTGATTCTGAATTAAAATTTGCTATTGCAAAGAAAGCCTTAGGGTGAAACAAAATATTTGTAAGAGAAGCTGATGGGGTAACCTTTTCTGAGACAACTTAACCCAAACTAGTGACAATAAAATGTCTTGTAATCTTCAAACTCTCCGATTTATTTCCTTAGCAGACTGCAGCATAGATCGGCATAAGGAGGCTATTAACGACATGCTGTTTGTATCTCTGAAATGTCAGCCTTCAGTTTTAGAGGATGAAATTGAACTGTCACTGACTGACAAGACAGCTGTAAATTTTGGGGAAGAAATTCAATGCAAAAGTGCCAGAAATTTAATGGAAACAGATAAAAATTTCTAGGAATTGAATTGTGCCAGAGAACTGGCTGCAGACTGTAGTGAAAGCACTCACAGTTTTATTTGCAGGTTATCCACATGGTAAGAAATCCCACCAGGACAGCAGCATTTATCTGCAGTAAAAATTATCATAATGCAGGCACAGAACACAGAAAAAAATGTACAGATCCATTCTGATGTGGGTTATATCTGGTGCTGAGGGGACAGTAAGTTCGTTGCAAAGTGTCGGTGTGTCTGTTAATGACTGTTTGTTCTGGAGCCGTGGCTCAGGTGGATCTCAGATTGTTCTGAGGTGGTCCATAAAGTCACACTTGAGCCCAGATGTCACCTGTTCGCACCTGTCCTCCCCAGCCAGGCTCCTAAGAGAGGTGTGGGTGTGTCCTGCTTGCACCAGTTGAGCACAGTGCCTGCAGAAGCCTTGAGGTACTGTCCATGAAAGAAGGTGCAAAACAACAGCCTTCATTTCCAGCCATCGCCCCCTGCACCCACCAGAGCATTCCTTGGAGGAGAAGCCCTTCCCAAGGTGGCTTGGGAAGTGTTCAGTGTTTGTTGCAATCAGAGTTGCTGCTACCTGTACAGGTGGCCTTAGAGGAATGGCCTTAAGATGAAGGAAGGTAGATTTAGAGAGGATATTGGGAAGGATCCTTGGCTGTGAGGGTGGGCAGGCCCTGGCCCAGGGTGCCCAGAGCAGCTGTGACTGCCCCTGGATCCCTGGCAGTGCCCAAGGCCAGGTTGGACATTGGGTCTTGGAGCAGCCTGGGACAGTGGAAGGTGTCCCTGCCCATGGTGGATGAGCTTTAAGGTCCTTCCAACCCAAACCGTTCTGTGATCCCACAATCCTGTGCCTTCCCTGTGTTAATTGCCCCTTTGTGCCAATGTTTTGCAGATGCTGGTGGAGCACAAGGCCATCATCCTGCAGAAGCACGTCCGGGGCTGGCTGGCCCGTGTGCGGTTCCGCAGGGTCCGGGCTGCCGCCGTGGTGCTGCAGTGCTGCTGCCGGCGCCTCCGAGCCCGGCGCCAGCTCCAGGCTCTCCGCATCGAGGCTCGCTCAGCACAGCACCTCAAGAAGCTCAACATCGGCATGGAGAACAAGGTGGTGCAGCTGCAGAGGAAGGTCGATGAGCAGGTACGTCCTGAGCTGTGCTGGGACAGGTGTGGTCCAGCTGCCACTCTGTCTCTCTCCTGTTGTCCTCCCTTCCGTTTCCATGTTGTCTGGGAAGGGCCATGTTGGTGTCAGCCTGGCATTTTTAAGGGTGGGACACAGTTTGCTCAGTGAGCTGCACGAGCTGCAGTGGAATTATTGTGGGAGCTGCCTGGCAGGGCTCGGAGGTGGAAGATGAAATGGCAGTTTTGGAAGGTGTTGCTGGAAAACCCAAGCCAGCTCTATGTGGGATCCAATGTCACGGGTTTGGGGCTGGACTGCTCCGCTGTGCTTTTGGTTCTGTGAGCACTGAGTGTGCAGAGTGTCTGCCACCACTGGGGCTGTGAACTGTGTTTTGGGAGTCACATTCCCTGGAAGATAAACAGCAATTTGGGTAAATACTTCACAAAGTAGTTTGGGCATGTTGGTGTAACTAGACACAGCAGCTCTCCAGGAGTAAGGGGAGGGGTGGGATGGTGAGATGTGGCACATCCCTGCCGTGTGTGGCACAACTTGATGGTCTCACTGTAACTGTTGGATCACAGGGATCTCTTCATCAGTTGCCACTTGCCATTCCTAAGCTGCAGAATAATGGATTGATTACACACCTAGCGGAATAGTTTTTCCACCTACTAATATGTGCAAGTTACTCTGTTAAATACCTTCTGTGTTGCTGTGCAAGGACTTGAGGGGTGAACATAAGAAATGCTGAGTGGAACCTAGTTGTATTGATTAATATCAACAGGGAAATTCTTATATCCTTAAACGGACTTTTTATAGGCAGGAGAACATTCTCTTCAGCCAGAATAGCACCTTATTTGTAGCACCAGTTAGTGGTAATCCCAGTTTATCATTCTGGGATGTTGTCAGGGACCCTTGTCCCTCCCACACGGCTCCCTTGCCACCTGAAATCTCTCCACCCCTGTATGACATGAGCAGTCCTGTGATGAAGGTGATGACAAGTGGCTCTGTGTTGGCTCAGATACTGCAGAGTCAGGACACACGGGGGTTTGCATCGCTGTGGTCACCCTCGCTGCAGTGTGTTAACTGCACTGCAATCGAGTCCAGCTTTCAAACCTGGGTGTTTAATTTTAAAATGCCTGTTTCCATACTTGGATTTTGCTAACGGTTTCTTAGGAATGGAAAACTCTAAGAATAAGGTTTGATAGGACCCTTATCCAGAAGGTATTTTGGTGGAATTGAATAGGATGAGTCATTCCAGGTCCAGGTATTTTGGTCTGAGCTGATGTGAGGAGTGTGCACGTCAGTGTTAGATCTGCTGAGCTGCTGGGCTTGGCGCTCAAACATCAGTAGTGTTTTTTCATTTGTATTTTTCCCCATTTCCTTGCTAGGAGAAGTGTGGGAGTGGAACAATAAAGAAAGAAAAAAACCCAATATTTGGTTAACACTGGCTTTCCTGTCATGGGCTATGAAAGCAGCAGAAGATCTGCTTTAGGGAAGGAGTCATGGAGAGCTTTTAACGAGGCAGAAAAAATGGACTGGAGCTTGTCTTGCTCTCCCTCAGTTCCTCCACAGACCATTTTGAAGGAGTTTCTTTGATGCTTTCTGTGTAACTTCTGCAGGAAAGTGTTCCTGCTCTGGATTACATGTGGTGGTCTGTCCAGCGAGCTGATTTTAATTATCCGTCCAGGGCTGCCAGGTTTCCCTGGGATGCTTTGGAAGTGCTAATGAGGGCTGTTCCAGTAGATTTTCTTTCCAGTGCACTGAATCTTTTTTCTGGCACAGTGCATTTGCTGCATCGTAGTTCCCCTGAAGGATCTTGCTTTCAGTCCTTGCTAATCTATAAACACAACCTCTGAAAATAGCAATTAACTTTTGAAGAAAAAAGGTATATAGCAGGTAACCTGGAGAGCTGCAGTTGTGTCGTTTTTTTGAGTAGCCGTGGAAGAAAATGTTTCTATTTCTGCTACTTTAGCTCATGCATGAGTAGAGATGCAATCCTCCATGTGCCCCTAAGGAAGAGATCTTTCTTTGAAAACATTAAAACCTATTATTGTCTGTCAGCCTCAGCTCAGATGCTCTGGCATCTGTAACTGGCATCATTTAATTAAGTTTTTTGATCAGCTGAGGGATTTTTTGCACACACAAGAAAGATTTTGATCTATTTTTCTGCAAAACATCCTCACTGGAGCACTTTCTTTTCTATTTACATTGGACCAATTTCCTCTTTTTTTCTTTTCTGTTTTTTTCCTTTAAATTAATTTTCTTTAAATCTGTTTGTTGTAATTGCCTGAGACACTTCTAAGGCTGGTATTTAATTTGGTGTTGTATGTTCATGCTGCAAATATTTAGATACACTGTGAGCTCTCTACACTGTCTCTGCAAGCAGCACTATCTCTGTGAGCATTATTGTGAATAAAACTAGTTTGGGTAACAGGAGTCAAGAATTTTTTGCCTCTGCCTTTGGTAACAAAATAAATTCTAGGTTTGTTCACAGAGCCTGGGTTGAAACTAGCTCTGCAGGGCTGGATAATGATTGAAAATAAAGCAAGTTCAAGTGTAACAGGGTCTGTTGAGCAATCTCTGACTGCAGTGGGGTGCAACTCAGTAAATGCTCTCTCGTGTCTCTGGTTGCTAATACAAAAACCTAAAACATTCCTGTGCATTTAAACTCTATTTGCATGAAAATCTCAGTTGGGTGGTGTGTAAAACCGGGTACAGAAGCCTTGGGACAAAAGGTTCTGCAAATGGATCTCTTGGGAGCCCTCTGCTCTGGAGCCAGGCTGGCAGAGCTGGGGGTGCTCACCTGGACAAGAGAAGGCTCCAGGGAGAGCTCAGAGCCCCTGGCAGTGCCCAAAGGGGCTCCAGGAGAGCTGCAGAGGGACTGGGGACAAGGCATGGAGGGACAGCACACAGGGAATGGCTTCCCACTGCCAGAGGGCAGGGCTAGGTGGGATATTGGGAAGGAATTCCTGGCTGTGAGGGTGGGGAGGCCATAGCAGAGGGTGCCCAGAGCAGCTGTGGCTGCCCCTGGATCCCTGGCAGTGTCCAAGGCCAGGTTGGACAGGGCTTGGAGTAACCTGGGATAGTGGAAGGTGTCCCTGTCCATGGCAGGGGGGTGGAATGAGATGGGCTTTAAGGTTCCTTCCAGCCCAAATCATTCTAGGATTCTATGAAATGCCTTTGGTCATGCAGAAATTATAATTTCCTAATGTGATATGAATGCTGAATTTTGATGTTCATTAATAATTCATTACAAGGGAGCAAAGGAAAAAATGTTAATGTGCCTCATTTACTTGTTTTTCCATTTGAGATGTTTCTTAATCTCACTTCGTAGCACTGAGATGCAGTGAGGGAGGTGTTTTGGGAGGTCACCTAAAGAGGGCCCAAAAGGATGATCAGAGCAAACTTCAAAAATGGGACTGCGTTTTAAGTTTCAAAATGGTTTTTTGTTACCAAGATTATCTATGCAGAGTTAGCAAAGCTTATACAGTAGGCTCTTGAAAAAGCTCTTGGTCTTTGGTCTGGGAGTGGCTAATAATGATGATTTTTTTATTAGTCACAGTGTAGCTCTCACTGACTTGGATTTGAAGCCCAAAAATCAGCTAAGTCTGCTGAATTTTCAAGTCTCAAAACTTGGGAGCAAATCACTGCTAAGTGCTTTAAAAGCGAAAACCTGAGCAAATAAGATGACTGAGCTGGCACATGACTTAAATCTGGAGTTTTGCGAGCTCCCTGTGCTTGAGGCTGCAGTTCTGCATTGTCACCCCAGGTTTCTGCAGGCACGGGAGTCAGGAATAGAAGGGTAAACTGCAAAAGGAATACTACAGACCTCCCCCCAGAATTGCAAACCAATCGCATTAAGCAACACCGTTTGGAAGCTGTAGCAGAAGTGTAGTTTTTTTGGTTTGGTTGCCAGTGCTACCAAGAGTTGTTTGCCTTTGCTCTGAGCGATATCAGCATAATACCAATTTGACAAATGCGTCTGTAATCATTGCCAAAATATTATAGAGCTTTTGTCACAATTTAGAAATAGCTTTTAGCTTTATGAGCTCCGTTAGCATATGCATGAAAACGTTTGCTGTGGTGGGTTTGTCACCCACCGTGCTCGAGGATTTGAGTGGTTGCTTTTGTAGTGCGTCACTGCATGCACTGATGTCACTTGTGCTCTTGTTTTCTTTTTGGGGTGCTGGCTGCAGAACAAGGAGTACAAACTTCTGAACGAGCAGCTGTCCATGCTGACATCAGCCCACTCCTCCGAGGTGGAGAAGCTGAAGAAGGAGCTGCAGCAGTACCAGCAGAGCCAGCGTGGCGACGACAACCAGCTCCTCAGCCTGCAGGAGGAGATGGAGCGTCTCCAGATGGAGCTGAAGAGGGCTCAGGGAGAGAGGGAGGTCATGGAGGACAGCCACGGCAAGGAGAAGGATGTGCTGAGGAAGGTACGTCTGTCTGTCTGCTGCAGGTTGTTTCCTGCAGGTGGCCATACTGGTGGCAGCTTGCTCTTCACAGCTCTGAGTGGGAGTGGCTGTTCTTTGATGATTATTTCTGTTGCTGAATGCCCTGGGATTTACCTTTAGTGAGCTCATGGGGCAGCAAGGGCAGGTGGACATCCCTGCAGGAGCAGCGGCTGCCTTTTGTCAGGACACCCCACCCTGATGCCTTTTGAGCTGCTGGTCACAAAGAAACACCCCAAACACAAACACGTCTGGAAATCAGGATGCTTAATAACCATGAGTATCATGGAATCAGAGAGTTGTTAAGGTTGAAAAAGACCTGTAGGATCACCAAGTCCAGCCACCAGCCCAGCACCACCGTGTTCAGCACTAAACCACGTCCTTGAGTGCCACATCAATGCAGTTTTTGAACACTTCCAGGGCTGGTGACTCCACCACTGCCCTGAGCAGTCTGTTCCAATGCTTTACAAGCCTTTCAGTGATGGAGGTTTTCCTGTTATCCAATCTAAACCTGCCCTGGCACAACTTGAGGCTGCTTTCTCTTGTCCTAAGCTTCATGTATATGCCAGAGCTTCATGTATATAATGATTCCTCCTGGTGTGTAATGCAAATTACTTGTGAGGGCTGTCATAGATGCTGCAAATATTAGGAGGATGTAAATATTCCCCCTCCCAGCCTGGGATGGAACACGAGGCTCAGTTTCTGCCGTGGCTGGTGTTGTAGGTACACACAGAGTGTGACCTGTGTGTGGGCCATCTTCCCTCCCTGAGGAGAGGCACTGCTCCAGCACCAGCTGGCTGGTTGTTAGGAGCCTTTTATAGGATTTGGAGCTGGGATATACACTAAATATATTTATTTTTTTTCTCCTCCTTCATGCAAACCCATAGAATATCCTGATTTGGAAGGGAACCACGAGGACAATCAAGTGCAGCTCTTGTGCTTTATCTCTTGGGGTGGAGGTGGTCCAACACTGCCACCATTGTACAAGAAGGCGTTCTAGTGGGAGGAAGAGACTTCAGAGTGTGGAGTTTGTTTTGCAAATAGCAAAGATGGACCTTTTGCCCTGCATTTATTGCTGATCAGACTAATTCGGAGTAACACCCATTCTCTCAACCTGGGGCATTGAGATATGGGTTTCGTTTTTTTCTGCTAATGCTTGTGGCTGCTCAAGTTAAATCCATGATATTTCTTCTGCACCAGAAATTGAATTGACTCTTTGATCCTGCTGTTGAAAAGAATTTAGGGCTTTTCTAATCAATATATTGCGAAGAAAAAGCTGTTTTGCAGCTGTTATTGTAGAACAGCATTTGGTGTGTGACAACCTGAAGACAAGTCACTCTTGGAAATTGAAAAAAAACAAGAGAAGCTAGTATTAGCTGAGTTTTTATTATAGTGGAAGAATGCTCAGGTGAGGCTCTTCTAGGACACTTCACACAGCACCCCCCTGCCCTGGCCAACCTCCCCTTGAGGCTGAGCCCTCAGGTGGTGGGTTTGGGTGAGAAGCTGTGGTGGGGACTGTGGTCAGGGCATGACTGAAATGCATTTTGGGGTGTACTTCTCAAAGAGGTGAGCAGCCTGTACACTTGCTGCCTCTTGGCTGGACCAAGAGCTGCCAGGGGGTCTCTTACCCCACTCCCTGCACGTGTAGTGGACCCACACAAGGTCATATGAAACCAGTGATTTCCTTTTAAAATTATAAGATCCTTTTTGGCACAGGGCTCTGTTCATTAGCTGGGTGCAGCACAGGCTTTTAGGGCCCGAAAGGATGCTTGATTTTTGAAGGTGATGCAGCTGGGGATAAACTGCGTCTCTTTGTTCATGATTGCAAATCCCCTTCAAGCACTTGGATGGAAGGTTGGCTTAATCACTGAAGAAATGCTTTTAAAAAGCATGAAAACAAAGCAGAAGCTTTCCTGTGTTGTAAAAGTGCCTACAGCAGAGCAAATAGTGTGCATTTCACCATGAAAATAGACTGTTTAATTATAAAACATTTCTAATGAGCAGTGCAGACTCCCATTTTTGGCACTAGCTTTCCATTGCTCCTTTTGGTTCCTTGTCAGTGAGAGGAGAGGAGCTGTTTCCTTCCTAAAAACATTAATTTAGCCAGAACACTTTCCAAGAAAATTCTGGTAAGAGATTTTTGAGTTGTTCTAATATCTACTAGAAGCCTGGTAGTTATGAAACTAAATTCAGCTGAGAAGCAGTTTTCACCTTCAATATCAAGATGACACCATGGGCATGGTTGTAGTGGGACAGATTCCCAAAGACGTCTCACTTCTGAGTGAGACTGAGATGAGCCTTTAATTTTTCTGCAGCTCCTGCCAATCCATATCAGTTATGATTTTGTTACTGAAAAGAAGTTCTTTAATCTCTTCTCTCTGAGTCCTTAGTTTTAAAACAGCTCTTCTTATCTAATTTTGTATAAAGTTTAACACATCTGGGTGATACCAATAGCTTTTTCTAGCACTTTTAGTAGCACCTAATCTTCTGGCTTGGTGAGCTAGGATAATTCAAAGCCTGGCCAGGAATTTTATTGGGAAAATACCAAATGCCATCATCCCTTCCTTACATGAGTGGGGGAGGATGGGAGGCAGGTCTCATGAGCAGGCTGTGCCAGTGTAACACTTACATAAGGGCTGCAGCCGTCACAAGCGCTCCCTGCTCAGCATCTTCCACAGAAATCCTTCAAAGCAGGTGCTGTTGCATTTGAAGCACCTCCAAAGATCTGTTTCCTGTGGAAAGTTGGGCAAGAGGTAGAAAAGGTACCCAGGATGGAGTTTGTGGTGCGTGGCCATTGTGTGACCTGCTCCACTTGCCTCTCCCTGAGTGTAATGGTCTGGTCTCGTTCCCACTGGGCTTGGTTAAACACAGGTTTTGAGCTTTGGGTTTGTTCCTCTTTCATGTAGAAACAGGAAAGCAATAAACATTCAATGGCTCAAGAGAGCATGTTAAAAATACCTGTACCAAATCTGGATTAGGAATTTTAAAATCTGGGAATAACTGTTATGGATTCTACTAAGTCTTTCTCTTCTAAATGTCCTCTCAGCACAGTTGAGAATACTCAAGATTTTTGTCCAGATTTGTTTTCCAACCATCATAGCTTTGGGCAGAGAATTCCTTGTCAGCACGCAATGAAAACCATTAGTGAAATAATACCATTGCCTTTAATCTTTTCCTGATGGGATAAACAAGTAGAGTTCCTTGCTACCCCATTGCAGCACAGGTTTTCCATCCATTCCATCGCTCCTGTATCTCTTCTCCAGTTTTTTAAGAATTCTTCCTACCTTGAAGACACTAGCGCTGAGCTAATGATAGATGTGATTTATGGTGAAAGAGTGCAGTTGGTTTTTGTACAGAATATTAAAATCATGGCTCAATTCACAGTGTTTAAAACACCAGTGGCTCTGTATGCTTAAATGGTGTGTTTTTTCACTTTCTAATTGTACATCCAGACTCCAGCCTTCTAGGAGAGGTGCAGGCAGATGTAATGCAGACAGCTGGAGTAAATGAACAGGGAAAGTAATAGGTGGGGAAGTTTTTCAGTTTGTGCATGGAATATGACTGATTCAGTTGTGACTTAGAAGAAAATATTCACTGTGCTTTTGTGCTCGCCATTAGTATGTATCTGGTATAGGCAGTATTTGATAAAATGCCTTAATTTGAACATGCTTGTGTGGAAGACAGAAATCTGTGCTAGGAATGCACGCCAGCTGGGCTGCCTATAAATTTAGTGGTGACAGCAAAATTATTACTCTTGGGCTTTGAAAACTCTTATTATGGTGTTTACAGCGTTGTTTATCGTTGGTGCCTTGAGATCCTTCTGCTGTGTGTTGCTGTTTCCTAAGCAGTGGCTATAGGAAGTGAAGGAGCAGGCATAGGGAATGACACGTGCTGGGATGATGTGTGTTCTCCCACCTGACAGCAGCAGAGCCATCCTGCTTAGCTGTGGCAGTGTATTTCACTTGATAATGTGATGGCTGTGTGTTTTGAGATAATGCTGCTAAAAAGCACCAGAATTCCTGAGGTTGAATAATGTTCTAGGATTGGTTGCTGTCAGTATCAGTCCAGCCTTGTGGTTGTGACAAGTGAAAATAGCATTCTGCAGGATTTAGTTCCTGTTCTCATTATTTTTTATGAGGCAATTGTTGTTGATAATTGCTAAATATGCTCCTGTTGTACTGCCAAGGTCCCTGGTACATGTCATTCCTTTCTGTACCAGAGGTTCTGTAGTTGTGGGAAGCACTGAATTGACTCATCATACTGAACGGACTGGGTACAATACGGTTAAAAAAGCCTGAACTATTCACTGAGCTCACATTCACTGTGTCCATCTCAGTGCCTGAAGTGCTACATCACTGTGAACAATCAGCAGATTTGTTTCCCCAGCAGCTGTAGCTCAGTGCTGTGTCTTGAAGACAACGATGAATCCCATTGAGATGTGAAAATAAACTTCTGATTTAATGGCCTGATCACTTGCAAGAGCTCCACTCCTGCAGATCATGGCCACCAAGTCCAGCTGTTCCTGCTGAAAATGTTGATTTAAGGGAGAAATCCACTCAGGAAAGGGAAAGTTAGTCTCTGTTGTAGCAGTGCAGTTCTCCCGTGTTTCAGCTTCTGGCATACAAAGGATAACTGTCAAAGCAGAAGGGAACAGATCTTTTAAAGAGCAAAGAGAGGCCGAACAAAGCCCCTGTCCCCTGCCAGGTGAAATGCAGTCTCCACAGGAGCTCTGCCCTGCAGCCAGCAGTAACTCTCTGCCTTGTTCCACAGCGAATCTCCGACCTGGAAGAAGAAAATGCTCTCCTGAAGCAGGAGAAAGAGGAGCTTAACAGCAGGATTCTCTGTCAGTCTGAAGGTAGGAAAAATTGCCTGTAGCATCATAATGCCTCCATGAGAAAAGGGCTTAATCTTCTCCCCCAAAGCTCGTTTTCCCTGCCTTGAAAAGTGCTAATCTTCCCGTGACCCTTTCCTGGTGGTTTTGTCACTATTTTGTTGTGCACGTAGTTCTGTTCATGCTGGGTGATAAGCCAGAGGCAGTTTAATTGGTGAAATACAGAATAAAGTACATAAAAAGGCTTTTTAGTTCTGTTATGTTAGAGCATTTAGTGCAGGTGATGTGGGAGGCGGTGAAGCTGATGGAGTAGGGAATAAATTGTCCCAAGAATGATGAATAAAGGATCCAAGGGACAGCACAATTCACATTATTGAGCTGTGACACAGGATTTCTCTAGTGTGACATGAGTGTGTGAGTGTTTTTTAAAAGCAGAGACTTAGCTGATGTGTCACACATAGGGGAAAGCAACCTGGGAAAATCCCATTTCACAAAAGGGACTCTCATGTGTGTATTGGGCTCTTTGACTTCTTGTCATCCTTTTCAGCTTTGATTTTGTAGCAGGATTTGCAAAGATCCTCATGCTGTGGGTGTAACTATCGCTGCTCCATGGTACTTGTGAAGTACCTTTTGATCCTAGCCTAACACAAAATAAAGGAATGGAGATACCAGGTTAAGAAGAAACTTGCTGCAAATATTTATTCATCCCCTACAGGATGCTTTAGGAGCATCTAAGATGGGAGAAAGCAAGTGGAGGGGTTGGTTTGTTGTTCACCCATTTAAAACAACACATGGGCTGTATTTGCCTGGTTCCTCAGGAAGAGAAGGGACCAGGTTTGCTTCCAGAAGGGAATTTTTAACAAATAAATGAATTCATTTGGATATAAAACTCTTTGAACCCCCGCAGTCTTGCCATGGTAAATAGTCGATGATAACATGGGGAAGAGGTGGTGTTGTTGATTTGCTCCTATGCCAAAACTGCTGATGGGAAGCAGGCAGGGAAGTTTTAAAATGCAGCGAGTATCACTTTTTCAACATGAATGTATTTCTGTACTGTGCTGTTCTTTCCTTAAGTGGGTTTGTGGCTGTCCCCTGGGAGCTGGAGCTGCCACAGTTAAGTGTAATAGATCTGATGGTTTGTATTTGCTTTAACTTTTTTTTAACTCCAGGCAGAGGACTGCTCTGCAAGCAGAAGAGCTCAAGCTGTTCCACATGTTGAGGAGACAAATACAGATTATAATAGTCTCTAAATATTAGAGAATACTTACATGTATTCTAAAGGCTCTTGGCAGAGAGTATTTTGTTCATTAGTTGTTGTTGTACATGTTTACAAGAAGTTTGTTTCAGAGCTGAAGTTCATAATTTCTTTTATTTTCCTTCCTATTTTAAAGATGAATTTGCACGAAACACAGTTGAGGAGAATATCCAGATGAAAAAGGAGCTGGAAGAAGAGAGATCTCGTTATCAGAACCTGGTAAAAGAGTATTCAAGTCTGGAGCAGAGATATGACAACTTGAAGGATGAAATGACTATTATAAAGGTAATGAAACAGGAATTATCCCTGTTCTCTTGTGTCCTGGACCCGGTGTGGGTGCCTGGATAATGTGGCTCACTCATCCGCAAAACACTTCATGGAACTGCCATTATTGTGCAGTTTGTGCTTGATATTCCTAAGAATACCTTTCTGCACTGGAGCAAACCATTTGTGTGACTTGAAGAAGGAGCTTGGTCCTTCGTGCTTCTCTGTGAAATGCTTGGAAATGTCTGTGAATCTCAGCAAAAGCTGGATCGTGCCTGTTCTTGTTCTGCCGTTGTGTCGGTGATACCCATGTGTAGGTGTTGGGTTAAAAAAAAACAAACCAAAAAAACCCCAGCAACATGACTTCAAAATCTCAAAACCTGAAGTCTTTAGGTTGCTGAAGTGTTAGAAAAACTGTTGAAAATGAGAGTGCTGCTGGATTTGGTGGAAGGTTGAGTGTTTAAAGGGCGTCCTGGAGGGTACTGTCAGCAGCATAACCTTGAGCTGAGATTTGTATGTTCACACTCACCAGGCATCTGGTGTCACGAAGAGCCCTTAATTCATGCAGAATTTTTAAACTGATCTTCTATATAATTTCACATTTTAAAGTATTCCTCTCTGTTAATATGAATTCTAAGGTTAGGGCCTAAAAACTAGAAAACAGAATCCACTATAAGGTGACAGTCAAGCCTTTTGTAAAGGTAACTTCAGTATATAGTCACATATTTGCTTTGAAGAAGCAACACTGCGAGGAATCCTTTTAACACTGGGTGCTTTATGTGTCTGCATCACTTCTTGGCAGCAAGCACCGGGGCACAGGAGAAACCCATCGAACCAGAGCAGCTTGGAGTCTGATTCCAATAACCCATCCATCTGCACCTCTGAGATTGGGGACACCGAGGATGTGATACAGCAGGTGGAGGTACGGTAAACCAGGAGGGAGGGCAGGGGAGCCCTGCTCTGGGGGTGATGGCTGTGCAGTTTGGAGCACAGGGGAGCTGTGCAGGTTGGGCAATAAGATGTGATGGCTACAACTGATTTCATGCTGTAGAAATGCACTGCTAATTGTGTGAGAGGGAATGCAGGGTTGTGGTGCTCTGGTAAACTCTACTTATTTGCAGCATCAGGGCTCTAAAAATAATGAAGTGCTGTCTTTGGGTCATACCGGCTTAAAAACTGATGAAAATTCTTCACAGTAGTTACACCCAGTACTGATGGATCGTGACTGTATCATGATCCTTCTCTGCAAGGACACCAGAATTCATTGCCCTCTTGCCCTGAGAATTTTCTTTCCCATGCATCTTCACAGATGCTTTGCTGGCCAGCAGAGCCCCTGTAATCAAATCAGCAGTCTCCTAACGCAGAAAAGAGCAGCATAAATTATTCCGCGGCTATCAAGGATCCCGTGGAAAAGGGAAATGTGGTTTTTACTTACATCTGATAGGATAGGCTGCTTTTTAAACTCCACTTTTGTGACTCAGTAGCACTTGTGGGTGATGCATGTTCCTAGGATCTGCTACCTCCTGGCAGGACCATATTTTGTGTACCAATACCATGCCTGCAGAAATCCCCACTTCCCTTTGCTGGCTGCTGTGTTATGTTGCTTTAGTATTTCTGAACTGTTCTGAAAGCATTTTCTGAAGTCAAAAGAATCAGTATTGACCATGCTCTGACATAAAATATTCTAGGTGAAGGCAGTTAAAAACCCCCATGAATAAATACTTGGCTAGAAGGGACCCAGTACGGCATTTTTGATGTTGTTAGCTGTTCTTAGCCCCCATCAGCCCAATTACCTATTGGGCTTTTAAGCATTCAGTGATTTATTAAAATGAGTCACCTATTTTACTGACATTAAAAACAGGTGTTTAAAATGTGGATTTTCTTTTCGGAAGTATGTGCGTTTCTTAGGATGCTCCTGTTCCTGGCTGTGGCTGATGTACAGTCAGGGTGTATCTGGCCCTGTGTATGGTTATAAAACTTGACTCTGAAGCCTTCTCTTTCTTTTCTTCCCTCCTGTTCTTCTCCAGGAGATTGGGATGGAGAAAGCAGCCATGGACATGACCCTCTTCCTGAAGCTGCAGAAGAGAGTGAGGGAGCTCGAGCTGGAGAGGAAGAAGCTGCAAGCCCAGCTGGAGAAAAAGGAACAAGAGAGCAAGAAATCCCAGGCAAGAGGCTCCTTTCCACGGATACTAATATTTCGTATTTGTAACTGGCTTTCTTTGATTGCCTGAGGCCACGTGATGTAGGAATTCAGGTTTGAGAGTGACAAGTTCAACATAAGAGGCTACAAATCCATCTGGAAATGGAGATAAACTTTTTTTTTTTTTGTCAGCTGAGGACAGTTGGACAGGAGAGCTGCTTTATTTATTTGTTTAAACAAGGTGGTTATAACATATTCAGGGCAGTATCTTAAGCACCTTGAGAGCAATGAAAGGTAGAATCAATTTTGGCATGCACTATTCTGCCAGCATTGACCCTGTGTCTCACATGGGGCACCCTACATTGTCCCACAGCCCTCCGTTTCAGAGGATTTGTGTTATTTCTCTGCTGTCCCGGCTTCCCTCCATCCAGCAGTGTGTGGCATGATGTTAAAGCACTACCCACACATGTCAGGCTGGTGTCCTCAGCTGGGTTTTATTGTCATCTCTGTGTTTTGGTTGGCTTTTCCCCCCCCAGAATTGATCATATAGGATCATATTATTCAGCTTAAAACTAGTATAGCAAATCAGAAATACCAGGATAACTGTTAGAAGAATGGGTTCTTAATTTCTGTTGCAAGGCAGGGGTATTCCTTTGCTCTATTCCTTCATGTGGGAAAAAAAAAAAATCTTCCTACAGTTTGAGTTGCTTACTTGAAAGCAATTTAGAAACATGTATATTAAAAAAATGGTTACTGACAGCCCAGTGGTAACTTATGGGACAGGAGTCCATAAATATGAAAAGAAGGTGCTCTAGTTTGTGATGAGCTGACTTCTGGGGTGAGGGGTTCTAATAGCAGAGCTCTTGTATGTGTTTTCCCTGCCATTTGTAGCCAAGGCTCTGTGGTTTGTCAGATCCCAGAGTGTGCTATGAAGCAGCAGTGCTGTGTGCTTGGTGTCCTGAAGCACTGAAGATGCTCTTTTACAAATTGTTGGGCAAAATGTTGGTTTCATATTCGGAATTTCTGGGGCTTGCGTTGCTTTGTTTGGGAATTATTTTCATTATTAATCTCCAGCGTGAGATCAGTGTACCTTTGAACAAATGCAGTAAGAGACTCAACAAAATCATCAATGGTAATTATTTACTTGCTTCACTAGATATTCTTATTGATCACCTCTAGCAATTTGCAGGAAACACGTGAAACAGGAGACCTCCCCAGCCTCTCATTCCTGCTGCAGAGGTAGATTAAAAAGCTGTTTTCCAACTGCTGTGTTGAAGATTGTTCCCTTAATGACTGACATTGTTTGAAAGCTGCAGCGAGGCACAGTTGTCAAGATATTAATGAGAGATTAAACTGTTTTCTCCTGGAGTGTCCTCTGCCCCACTGGTGTTGCTGGGATGCTGTCTGATAGCAATTAATGACATTATTATGGTTGAGCTGGCCGGCAGGGCAGGCTGCTCATGGAGATGTGCCCAGCTACCCTGTGACAGTTCTTCTGCCTGCTCCTAAATACAAGTTTACCTCTTTAATCCACACAGGTAATTGAAACAAAGACTGAAGTGACTTCAGAACATGAAGACTTTGCATACAACAGCCTGAAGGTGAGTGAGAGGCTGTAACCTTTTGCATGGCTCCAGCAGCCCAGACAAGTGGTGTGAACATGGTAATACCCAAAACCTGCTGTAATCAGCTCAGTTAGAGAGGGCAGTTGGAAAGCTGTGGCTCTCCATCAGCTCCTGGGCCTGGGATGGGCTCACAGATGTTTCTCTCTGGGGCAGCATCTGTTCTCTGCTGATCTGTCTGTTTCTGAGTCATCCATGGAGGTAACAAACCCACTCATGGTAAAGGGGGCTTTTTCCACTGCAGGTATTCCCACTGGGACTTTGTTGGGCTTTGACGTGTAAATTCTTACAGCTGTTTCTTGTTCCAGGCTTCAGCTCTGCTTCTTACCCACTTTCTGTGCATTCCCAAGGTGCCACTCAGGCCAAACCCAGATAAATCTTGGTGTGAATTGCAGTAATATCCTCCATCTCCCAGCAGACATGCTGGCTGACCACAGTCATCCTGTGTCTTCTCATCTATTGCCCTACCCAAGAATTCATCTTTCCCCCAAGCTCTAAATCCTGACAGTTTCTGTCTCAATGATTTTCTCCTTGTGACATACAGAGTAACTGAAACCTCCTAGGCTCCTATTGAAGCTTTTTTTGATTCTATCCTCCTGCTCTAACTGTATTCAAACACTTCTGGCCTTGACTCTTTTAGACCAATTCTTGTGTCCTGCTTATCCACAGAAAACCAGTTCCTAGGATAGGGTTACTAAGGGAAATTTTTTATACTGTTGTTTTTTTTCAGTGCAGACCTGCCTTTCCAATGTCCCTTCCCTCCCTATTCCCTTAACAAATATTGCAATGCAACTGAGAAGTCCAGAGGAACATATGTTATCCAGAATAACATGATGTTAAACCATCTGTCAGTAGTAATATCAATTTTTGCTTCTGCATCATCTCCTCAGAAGGATGCATAAAAAAGCAGAAATTAGAGATGGAAAGGATGTCCAGCCCTCTCTAAGCCCTTATCATTAGCAGTGGATTTTTGTGACACTTAATCCATCCAGTTTTTATTTTCCTAGCACAATATTGGTGTAGCTCTGGCTAAATATGCTGTTTGTGAAGAAGAGAAACCCCCTGAGTTTCCATAGTACCCCTGCACAGCCCCTTGGAGAAGAAGCATGGCAGGAGTTTTAAGGTCACTGCCCCGGTGTCTTCCAGTTGGTTAAACATACCTGAGGAAGGTTTAAGTTTCTTGACCTTGTAAAGCAAAGTGAAGTTGCAGTTTGGAAGGACAAACACAGCAGATGAGAACCACCACCTTCTTAAATGGCTTCTGGAGTCCTGACTTCTGCGTGAGTTCACAAACTGCTGTCTTCGAGGTTTAACCCTGGAAGACTAGAGTGGAAATACTAATTTTGTATTTTCCTACTTTCTGTGTACTAACATACATAGTTCTACATATCTAACAAACTTTAAAATACCATTTAATGTTAATACCAGGTCATAAGTATAGGTGGCATGTGTTGCTACAAATGCAGGGTTCTTTAACCTTTAGCCTAAAACAGGTGGAAAATGAATCTGCAGGGATTTCACATTCCCTATAGGAGTGTTTCCCTAAGAGGGACCACTGAAAAAGAGAGACAAATACACCTCCCTCCTGTTTTCCCCACATCTGAATATAGGACACAGCCTGAAATCTCTTGTCTGCAACAAAAGGCTTACTGCTGATTTTGAGGGCTTTTCTCTCCTTCCCCTTTGGCAGCTGCTTCTATGGCTATGACAAAGCTCTTCCTTTCTTCTCTCTATTTCTCCTGCTAATTTATATCTCAAATATTTGTACTGTCTTTGGCTCCATTAAGAGTTTTTTGTGAATATGTTTATTTTTCATTTTTACCAGCTTAAAAAGACTATCTTGGGGAAATAGGCTGAGGTGCCTAACAGCTCACACACAGGAAAGTCTTTCTGTGGATGTTCTTGAGTGGTCTTTGAGGTACCAGCTACTCAGCCGTGGGCAGGGACAGCTTCCACTGCACCAGGCTGCTCCCACCTGGCCTTGGACACTTTCAGGGATGGGGCAGCCACAGTTTCTCTGGGAAACCTGTGCCAGACCCTCACCACCCTCACAGCCAGGATTTTTTTCCTGATATCTGATCTCAACCATCTCTCTTTCACTTTGAACAAGATGATCTTTAAGGTCCATTCAAAGTCAAACTCTTCTGTAGTTCTAAGATTCCATATTTTTGGGTCCCATCTAAGACATTTTTGACACAGCCCCTCGAGCAGGCCAATACAAGGTGTGGGTGTTGCTGGGTGGCCATGCAGGTTTGATTTCTGCAGCCAGCACATGGTCTGCTACTTCATAGGTGTCTTCTGTCCTCCAGCTTGGTGTCTTGGTGTAATTATTGCTACAATTAGTGCTGTCACAACACCCATGATGACACGGATTTGCCTTTGGATTAGCATTTGGTGGGGGGGCCTGTTTTTGGTGCAGATTCTGATGGAGGGAATGGAGTGAGGCTCAGTGTTCCCTTAGAGAGGCTTATTTGGATAAAAGGTTGGTTGTTTAGTTTTGTAAAGCTGAAAAGAAATGTAGGGAACTTGAGCTGACACTGATAAATTTAAAGGCAGAAGTTACTTGTCCTTTGTAATGGATAAATACATTTCTCAGTAGATGCTGTCCCAAAATACACCCAGCCAGGTGCTAGGATAATCATTCTCCAGGAATGTGAAACAGGGAGATATGTCCCTGAGACACACCTGTACAACCAAGATCCCCAGTGAAAAATGTGTTTTCCTTGTTTTTTCAAGCTGAGAAAGTGGCAGGGGGAATGAAAGCACCAAGGAGCCATTGCTCTGACTCTGTTTTTGAGCGACCTGTTCTAGTGAAAGCTGTCCCTGCAGATGGACTAGATTGGCCTTTAAAGGTCCTTCCCAACTCACATTCTAGGATTCCAAGCAGGTGCATGATGCATAATTCAGTTTCTTACCTGTTGCATAGCTGGGATGTTTGTTCCATCCCTTGGGCTGGGAAGCTCATCATAAAATTAGCTGCATGGAGGATTTTATTTTATTTTTCTGTGGAGTACCAGAAGTGGAACAGAGGGGGCAAATTCTTGGCATGACAGTGCTAACCTCTGACTTAGGCAGGCTCACACTTCCCCCAGCACTGCTCTGTAAGCCCTTTGCTAAAGAGTGAAGCTATTTCCATCACCGTTGGTGCTTGGGTACTGCTGTCACAGCTCCTTAACGCTGCATATGTTGGGACTAGTGTGAGCTTGAGTTCAGGACATTCTGACTGTAATTTGTCAAATAAATCAGCATGACTGAACTATGCTGAAGAAAGAGCATTTCTCACAGCCCCAGTAGAAATCTCTTTCCTCATCCATAGCATTTTATTTCAGCTTCTGTTCTGCCATGGGTTATTCTGGTGCAAAAAGTGTGTGTGAGCCGGGGACAGTAGGTGTTTTAACACTGCTCCATGAAATCCACGAAGAAAGGAGTAGAGAATAAATGTAAAAGTAAACTTTGAAAGGAGTGAAAGTTATGGGCTCTTGGAGCAGGGTTATTGGTTATTGCTTCTTTCCTGGTCTTCCTGGCTTTGTTTCTAACCAGAGCAGAGCTTGAAATGACCAGTCCTTGGGAGTTAGCAGTGTGGCTGACCCATCACAAAAAAGAAAGGGAGAAAGGAATAGAAAGAGAAGGAGGAAGGTGAAGAAAAAGGAAAGCAGAGGTCTTAGCCAGCAAGTAACAAAACCCATAGAAATGCTATTTTAGTAGAGAAGCAGGTAATTGCTTTCGTGATCTGTGAGGAGCGGGGTGGTTCTTTCTCCATGAGCAGCAAGAGTTAAACCCAGTTTGACTCACACAAGCACACACTTCCAACTCTTGCTTTAAACACCAGTTACAGAAAAGCCCATGTTTCATATACTCCCTCTGGCATGGTTAATGTGGAGGAATTGATGGATCTGAGGCATTTTTTCTCCTTTTGGTTTTTTCATGACAGATGGTATAAAGTACCTGAATATGCCCCATTACTGATGTTGTTTGTTCAGCTAGGAGCATGCTGTCCAGATGCCGGATCAGCTTTTCTGTTCACACCTCTGCTGTGATAAGCCATGCTATTTATAATTTGTAAGGATTTATAATTACTACACCCGTTTCCTATGGAAACAGGGTTTACACAGCTGTGCTAGCTACACACTGTGTAAATTGTATAAATTGCCCCCATCCCCCCCAGCCATTTTTGGATTCATTAGCTCGACTCAGCCCAAGCTGATAATGAAGCAGATATCCCAGAGATAAGAAGAGTTGAGAAAGGAAGCTGTGGAAAGGCTCAGTAAGCAGCGGGCAGGTGGGAACACATGGGTGACAGTGGGGAAAGATCTCGTGCTCTTGTAGACACTGGAGAATCCACATGGATGGGGTTTGGTCCCTAGGAAAGAGCTGACCCCACATCAGTCAGACAGCAGACTTTGTCAGCTCACACTCTGAGGTGTTGGTTTTTGCCATGCTGGACAAAGGTCCTGTTGGGGTTTGGCATTCCTGAGAAGTCTGGGAGGATGGGGACAGGAGGGAGCAGTCCTGGGTGCCACCGTGCAGCAGCCAGAGGTGGAGGATCAGTGCAGAGGGAAGGTGGGTTGTGGTGAACAGTACCCCAGGAGTCTGCATCCCACCCTGTCTGTGACCCACAGCAAGGACTGATGGACTTCAGCTGAAAGAGGGTAAATTTAGATGGGATACTGGGAAGAAGTTCTTGGCTGTGAGGGTGGGGAGGCTCTGGTACAAGTTTCCCAGAAAAGCTGCCCCATCCCTGCAAGTGACCAAGGCCAGGTTGGATGGGGCTTGGAGGATCCTGGGGTAGTGGAAGGTGTCCCTGGATCCTATCCCATGACAGGGGATGGGAGTGGATGAGCTTTAAGGTCCCTTCCCACCCAAACCATTCCATCATTCTGTGATTGCACCATGTGCAGGAGCAAAGCTGCTCTTGACACAGCAAGGATGCTCCAGGTGGGTTTTGGGTGGTGGCAAAGAGCTGTCAAATGTTGTGCTGCCACCTGCAAGCAAACCTCTGTGGTGACAGACTAAAATAAAGGCTGTCTTAGCTGCCAGAGTTCTGTTCTTCAGTCTTCTGCTGCCATTCAAAAGCAAATAAGCCCTTCAGTTGTCTCAGCAAATACGTTGTTGTTTAGGAGAATCGCTCAGCATCAAACTTGCTCAGTGTTGGCCCTGCCTGTCAAATGCCAGTGTCTGAGGAGGCATCAGGGTGAGGAAATGCTCCAGCTATAAACACTTCACTGGGGTGCAGGAATTACAGAATGTGTGAGAAAAGAAAAGGGAATTCACAGACCCGTGGCTTACCTAAGGGATGCCTGCCATGACGATGGGTCATGCAAGTCAGCATCTTTTGGCTTATCTAATGAATATGAAGGGTGAGCTAACCATTGTGGGGGTTGTGTGGTGTATTGGTTCAGAAAAAAAAAGAGGTGGAGGAGAAAAGAGCATGCTTAGCTTCTTTAACAGCCTGCTTTTGTGTTTAGAAATAGTGTCAACAAATAAAAAATACCCCGGGTCACCCTGTAGTGTTGTTATTAAATAGGAGCAGGCTGCTGACTAAAGCAAAAGCCTGCCCTGAACCACAGGTGGCTGGGCTGGCAGCAACACCCAGATCCTGGCTTCAATTGATCTGTAATCATTGGTAATTGGGTCGCCCTAGAGGCACCTCAGAACAGGACAAGGCACCACAGGACAGTTTGTCTAAACTGCTTATTGGCTGAATGTTTTCCAGCGGCAAGAGCTGGAGTCGGAGAACAAGAAGCTGAAAAATGAGCTCAATGAGCTGAGGAAGGCCATCGCAGACCATGCCACCCAGAACAACTCCTCCAACGATGTCCAGGACGGCTACAACCTCTTACTGAACCAGCTGAAATTGGCCAATGAGGAGCTGGAGGTGCGCAAGGAGGAGGTGCTCATCCTCCGGTCACAGATTATAAAGGCAGCCCAGCAGAAAGAGACCGGGAAGAACATGGTAAATGAGAGGGTAATGGATTTTCTTTTCCTTCTTCCCCTCTGTTGGTGGAGATTCACTGTCTGCCTGAGGGATGCCATTTCTGCTCTGGTGGGCTCTGTGTGGCAGGATGGCATGGGGATGGTTGTGCAGGGATGTAGGAGGTCCTGTCTAGGGATGAGATGTAGTCCATGGCGTTCCAGACAGCCCAGGACTGTCTGTCCCATGGTACTGCTGTAAGGTGCTTACCCCTGTACCTGATGAGGCATAGCCAGCCCACGCCAAGGAACAACTTCTCCAGCCCTGCACCAGTGTGTGTGGTTCAGCAAGTTCCTGGTGATGTTTTGTGACAATTACCTTTTTCTGCAAGGAAATGTGGTGGGGGAAAAGAATTTGTAGACCAGATTCTCCTTACTTGAGGCTGGTGCAGCTGAAATATGTTTCTTCCAGCATGTAGGTAAGAAGAGACAGCTGTGGTGGGATTTATATTTAGAGCACATTCCAGTGGAAGGGCGCATTGTCTAGAAATGAAATATTTATTTATTCACTATCTTACCATTCCTCAAAGTTTTGGTATGCTTTGCATATCAGACCAAGCCAAACCCCCAGCTTATCCCCCTCCCAAGTTCACCTCATCCTTCTTCCATCTCTTATCTCTCCTGCTGCATGTGTGTGGATTCATAGAAACTGAACAGTCTGGTGGGTGCCCCGGGGATGCTTTTAATAGAATGGTTGGGAGTTGTTTGATGTCAGCAACTTTTAAAGCCAGGCAGAGTTTTAAAGCAGGATGTCACGTTGCTGTTTCGCATGTTGAATTTAGGAGAGCATCTCCCCCAATGCCAGCTGGCCCAACAGTGACAGGCACGTGGACCAGGAGGACGCGATCGAAGCCTACCAGGGCATGTGCGAGACCAACCGGTAAGTGTGCCACGGACCTCTCCAGCACCGGGGGGTCTGGTGTGAGATGATGGATCTGCACCAAAATCAATGTGCTTTAGGGAGTTATCAGTCTCTGGATTGTGCTATGGACTGAAGGGTGGGCTGTGAGGGGGAAACCAAAGACATGCATCTTATGAATCATAGAATCCTGGAATGCTTTGGCTTGAAAGGGACCTTTAAGATCATCTGGTTCCAGCCAGATACTGAGCAGGTGGAAAAGCAAACATGAAAGTGAGCAAAACTGGTTTTTGACTTTGCTTCCAGTACATAAATAGCAGCAAGACTAAGATTTGGGATGTATTTGTGACACTTATTTCAGCTACCTCATCCCATGCTGGGAAGACACCATAGTTCATTTTTGTTTTCCCAGAGGCAAAAGCCTGTTGTGGTTAGCTGAACAAACATTCTGTATTCCCTGGGAACACTCACATTACTGGTTTTCTGGCATCCAAACGGAGTGTCAGGAGCAACTGTTTGCAGGTTTACCACGGTGACAACTAATACTGTGAACATGTGTCTGTCCTGACAGTAACAATGGGCTGATACTGCCAAGTATTAAATCAATCCTTGCAGCTGCCCAGGAGAGCATCAAATAATAAAGCTGTATCTTGCAAGAAGTGAAAATTATATAGATTAAACAGCAAGATAATATGAAAAGTAAATTTTAATTTCACTTCCAAGGAAATTGAATGTTTATATATATTTTTTTTCTCTTGACAAATACAGATGTTTGAGGCTTTCTCTCCCTAAATAATTTCCATTCGAAGTAGAAGACACAACCATTGTGGATTAATGGCTTTTAATAACACAATATAGTTTTCTCTTTATAAAGTGGTTGCAGAAGGTTGTTAACAGTCCGGGTTGGGACCTGACTTAATGAGGATTTTATTCATACCTGCTTGAATTTGAGGAAAGGCACATTTAAGTGGAGCTGAAAACTTCGGTGGCTGGACTGGGGTTTTGCCCAGGCTGTTCTGCCAGCCTTCACCAGGTTTGGGGGACTGGAGGAACGGGAATTTTTGGGGTCCAGGACTCTTGTGACATTGGTTTCTCACCTGGGCATCCTGTCAGGCTGGGTCAGGACTGATCTTTATGGTTGTTTTTCAATTAGATATTGAATATTTGCTTTCCTGAACTGAATTTGCTGATGAAATTTCTGCCCCTCCTGCAGCAGAGGTGATGAGATTAATTTTCATACCACAGTAAATCAATGGGGCTCAGTTGCTTCCTGCAGCAAGGAGTAGGTTTTGGTCACTTAATGAATTCTGTGGATTTTCTCTTCTTTCCTTCCAATGTTCTCCTGGAGCTGTGGGTACTGATGTGTGAAATCCCATTGTTGGGCGCAGCTGTAATTTCTCCCTAAAATTCCAGTGTGTGTGTGTGTAGGGATGGTTAATTTGTGTTCTGGGGTTGGTGAAGGAGTCAAAATAAGAGTTACAGCTTTCCTAGGACATGTGTCTGACCAGGTGGTGTCACTTGTCCCCAGCAGTAATTGGTATCTGGCCATACTGGTGCACATGATGTCTTCTGTAGCTGGCCAGGAGGCTTCAGTCCTCCTTCAGACATTCTGCTTTCCACACTTGACTTCTGCAGAGAGAATTGAATTATAGAATCATTTAGGTTCAAAAAGATGTCTTGAGGTCCATCCATTCCCCCAGCACTGCCAAGGCCAGCAATAAACCATGTCCCCAAGTGCCACATCCCCATGGATTTTAAATCCCTCCAGGGGCTTATAATTTTCCAGGATCTAATTTTCCACAAGAGTACAAATCTCTTTCCTTGCAATTGCATGGGTGAGCTGCAGTTTTAAGAAGTTCATGTGATCTGGCCGTAGTAGTTTTTGGCCTCTTGAATTGTGGGAGGAGAAATCTGCATTCTCCAGGCTCAGTTCCTTTTCTCTCATCTCCCTCTCCTGTGAAGCTTGGCTGGAGCGTGGCTCTTGAAATACAGCAGCAGTAGCTCTATGTGCTCACCCTGACTTTCTGCAGTGATTTATCCAGTGGCTCATTAACCACCACCAGCCTCCCCATTACACAGTTCCCCCTGCAGTTATCTGTGGTTTGGGCTGCATCATAAACTGTAGGCTTGTGTTGATGGCTATAAAATGGATGAAGACAAACGCTTGGAGAGCCTGGATTATTGTGTTTGTGGACAAAAATTAACATTCCCTCCCTCAGCACAAACTTCGTTTTTGCTTATGCAGCTCTATATCCAAGGGTGTGGGAAGAGAAAAAGAAATGCCTTCCCTTTGTATTCTTGATCAAGAAATATTTTAATGGGAAGCTTTTCTGGTGGGGTTGCAGTTTTGAGGTGGCATCTATAAGCAAGAGCCAGTTTTTCTCCTACCTTTTCTGCAAGAAGCACTCCCATTCCTCGTTCATAGAATCCCAGAACAGTTTAGGTTGGAAGGGACCTTAAAGCCCATCTCCTTCCACCCCCTCTGCCATGGGCAGGGACACCTTCCACTGTCCCAGGTGGTTCCCAGCCCCAATGTCCAGCCTGGCCTTGGACACTGCCAGGGATCCAGGGGCAGCCACAGCTGCTCTGGGCACCCTG